>JANUWF010002406.1:0-362500 GCA_026120185.1 Voacanga thouarsii | reverse complement strand
AACGGATATCTTTTGCCATAAATCTAGCATATTCTCTATATAGAAGCTCAAAACCTAATGCCTTTAGAAACATAAGCACATCAAATTATTAATCGAACCTTAAGATCTATTAAAATTTCTAAAAAAAAGTTTCATGACCAAATTTGATGGTAATAGGATATATTTTGCCCCATAATCTAGTGTCATCTCTACCACAAAAAAAAAAAAAAGCCTAAAATATAACACATTTAGAAATATAAGCATATCAAATTAACGATTCAATCATTAGATCTGTTAAAATTGCTAAAAAAGTATCCTGACCAAATTTGAAAGTAATTGGATATGTTTTGCCAAATATTGTAGATGCATGACACACACACACACACACACACACACACACACACACACACACACACACACACACATGTTATATTGCTAACATTTAAAAATTTAGGGATCAATTTATAGAGTTTTTTTTTTTGAAATTTTATTATAACATTTTAAAATTTAGGGAGCAATTTGTAAATTTTTGTAGGCCATTTTGTAATTTTACAAAATTTAAGGACCAATTTGCAAAATATTTGGGATCATATTGAAAGTATTAAAAATTTAAGGTCTAATTTATAATTTTTTTGGTAGTATTGTAAATATTTCAAAATTTAGGGACCAATTTGTAAATTTTTTGGAGTCATTTTATTATTATACAAAATTTAAAGACCAACTTGTAAAAAATTTGAGGTCATGTTGTCAATATTTAAGAATTTAAGAATAGGTATTAGCTAGGAAATGCAAATTTTGTCACTAAAGATATAACTAATAGTGATGAAAATTTATAAATTTTAGCTTGGAAATGAATTATCATCAGTGACGAAACATAAATTTTCCTTGCCAATACACTTATTTCTTAGCTAAAAGTGATTTCTTTAGCTAGGAAACAAAAATTTTGTCATTGAAGGTCGTAATCAGTAGCAACAAAAAGTTTTTGCCGCTAAAGAAAAATTTTCCTCGCTAAAGGGTACCTTTAGC
This sequence comes from Voacanga thouarsii, assembly GCA_026120185.1. NCBI lineage: Eukaryota > Viridiplantae > Streptophyta > Magnoliopsida > Gentianales > Apocynaceae > Voacanga > Voacanga thouarsii. The sequence goes on along the minus strand of JANUWF010002406.1, from coordinate 361,495 downwards.
GACAAAAATTTTTCCTAACTAATGTTTTGTCGCCAATGTATCATTTTCTTGTAGTGACACCTAGGAAACACAGTAGCTCAATACTAAAAAATACCAAGATGATTGATAAAAACATGAACAAAAAATATTACCAAATCACTCCCCCACACTTAAACTGGACAATGTTCTCATTGGACAAAAATTAATACAAGAAAGCATATCCAAAGGGACCAAAAATAATAAAAGGATAGTTAAGTAATATTCTCCAAGTGCAATAAGCTCCAATAAAGATGAACTTCGAAAAGAAAGAAGATCTTGTCCAAGAGGATTTTATTCCATCCTACAAAAGAAAATACAAATAAAAGTACAAGAAAAATAATATCAAAATAAAGATACACCGAAATAAAAGAAAACAAACTAAAAATTCTAAGAAAGCACGTAAGGACACGACTCACTCCCTCACACTTAAACTGGAAAATATTTTCCTTATTTGAAGGAATAACAAAACACTTAACGACTAAAAATGGAACTAGATAAAATAAAATAATGATCGAAAGACCTAAAGAAACCCATATTCAAAACAAACCCAAAACATATATATAAAAAACACTCGTTTCACTCATCATGCTACCTCATCAAACCCGTATCAAAGAAGTTTAAGCTCAAAGGATAAAATAGGCAAGATGAATGTATAAAGAATGGAGGTTTTTGAAAGAGGTATTTGCATGAAAACAATTTTTCTCAGTGAAGTAAAACACATAAACTTCATGCTCTAACATTCCTTTAGACATACAAATATCTTTTTCAACATGCCCATGGTATCTAACGGATGCATCAACTTTGAAATCACTAATTAACCCTTCAAAGGATTTGTCACAATTAAAATTCCTCTTTGAACCTAGTAGTGTAAATTTTAAAGATGGGATCAAGAAATCCTTACTTTCAAAGTTATGGTCTACAAAAACTAAGTTACCACCCTTTGAATGGGGTGAATGGTTAAAATTACCACCATCCTCTAGGGACTTTGTATAATGTAGTATTGAAGATCTAACTCCTTGAGGCATGGTAAACTTAACAAATCATCATTTGGACCATTATTCTCCAAGAATTGAGAGGAATCTAAAAAATTATGTGATAAAGAGAAGTTAGAATTATTCGCACATAGAGTAGAATTGAATACCTCTCTTGCCACATTGTGTAATTGTCCCTTTTATCCTCTCTCTTTCCCTTGGGGGTCCTCTTAGTCAAGTGTATGGGCCTTTATGACATCCGTAACCAACTTGGCTAATTGTGATCCTTGATGGCTCATACGTTGGGATGCTTCTTCATGCCACTTAACAGATAAATTTGCATTGGCGACAAAAGAATGCATTAAGGCTACAAGTGATGTCTCACAAAAAGTGCTAATCTGATCTTGCAAATTTGCCAAATTCTCATCATTGTAACTCCTTTTATCTTGTGCCAAAAAATAATTGTCTATGATAATGTCAATCTTGCTCTCAAATAAAAACAAAAATTAAATCAAAAATAAAAATAAAAACAAACAAAAATAATAGAAAAATAAAGAAAAGAAAAATACACAAATTAAAAATATTCACAAACACCCTAAACAAAAAAGTTAGTGATATTTACAAATACAACAAAGGTTAAATCAACAAGATTCGAGTGTTTGCAATAGTGCCCATCCCCGGCAGCAACGCTAAAACTTGAGGCGTGTTTTTTAGTGTAGAAAATATTACCAACAAAGTACATAATCAATCAAGCTTTAATTAAAATGCTAATCACTAAAGCCATTCATGCGGGCAAGTATACCCATCGTATAATATAGGGAATAGCAAGTATCGAATCCACGAGAACTTAGGCTCCTACCTTACTTTACCCAAATATTTATTGTTTAGCCGATAAAACGAAGGAATAGAAATAAATAACATACTAACCTAATATACTAGAGAAAATCAAGTCACACAAGAAAAGTCGTATGGATAACCAAAGAGTGAGAGTAAGGAGAAAAGACATGTAAATAGATAGAAATCCTTGAATACACAATAAGGATTAACTAGCAATTCTCTCAGTTAATTATTATCTTGGTATCATGAAGGAATAAATTAGAACCACTTCGTTTGCAATCCACGATTCCCTATCTTCTAAGTAACTTAATGGATATATTCTATTTCACTAGTCCTACTCAAAAGATGCATTAAAATTAATCCTCATATAAATCCCTATATTCTAGGTGATTTAAAGCATGAAATTAGTCAATGAATCCATATTCTAGTAATCATCAACCAATCTTTAATTGCTTAGTCATTACCCTTAACTTCTTTTTTCAAGCAAGTTAAGAATAACTTGTATTGAATTAATTAGTTGGCCATTCTCTTATGACATCATTTTGCAAGTTAATTAGAAGAGAACTAATCAATCCAATAAGATATAATGCTCAAGTAATCAAATACCAATAATAGCAATAAATTGATCAAAGAACTAAAATCAATACAAAATCATAAATCCTAAAGAATATCCCTAAAGTCAATTAAAACATTAATCTTAAATTGTCAATAAATTACAAAGAAGAGAAAAAAAAAAAAAAAAACACTCATAGACAAGTAAGCATTCTTCTTCTTTCTTGAAACCTTCTTGAGCAATCCTCTCTTCTTCTCAAGAATTCATCTTTGATCCTCCTAAATCTTGGTGTTTCTCTAAGAGTTTTCTAAAGATATTACATTGAAGAATTGAAAACTATGAAATTTTTTTTATGTAATGTTATTCTCTTGTATTTATAGGAGTTCTAATTGCCAAAAAGTGCTTACAAGAATCCTTTTTCATGGTTGAACAAGTTTCCAAAAGAATCCAATGAAAATTGCCAAAAGCTTCATGCAAAAGGAAAACCCGCCAACATTGTATAACACGGCGCTGGCTCAGTCCCTCACGGTCGGCACCAGCCATGCTCTGTTCATGCCCCGACATGTTCTGTTTGCGGCTATTTTCTTGTGGTTTTTAGAATGAGGCCGGCGCCGGTTGTGCTCAGCACTGCAACGACGACGGTTTTTCTCTTTTTTTTTTGGGTCATTTTCTGCAATAAAATTTCAAAACGTCTTTCGAAGGGTAAAATATCAAATATAAAGGAATATATTCCTAGTTGTTAAAATAAATTTATCACAAAACACCCTCAAATAACTAGGAAAATATAGGTGAATTTAACCCCTATCAAGATTGTGTGAATTTTTTTGCTCAACTTTTTTTTATTTTAACAAAGGCTAAATTTTTTCACTTTTGATTTTAATAAAGGCTAAAATTTTTCAAATTTATGCTTGAATTATGTTGATATGGAGGAGTTAATATTGATCCTTATGCTTTGGAACATGTCATGTCTTTTATATGGTTGAGTTAATCCTTGTTTAACTTGTATATTAGTGTGGATATGATTAAGTCTTAAGAGTTGGAGTTAATCTTGTTCATGCTTAATTAAATGATTTCAAGCTTTGTTCTTTAGGACTTGGCATGGTTGATATAACAAAGTATGAGTTGGGATGATTAGCTAATTCTTGTTTAGTGGTAACTTCTAAACTTGTCCTAACTCTAAGAAAGTAAATAGGGTGAGAGAAGGTTTGAGAGTTAGAGAGAGAGAGAGAGAGATGGAGAAAGGATGTATGTGCCCATTTTGGAAAAAGCAAGGAGAAAAAAAGTTTGGGACTACAAAAGAAGCATGTCCTTAGCAAAAAACGTATGAAAAAAAATACTAAAAGAAAAAAATGTGGAAAAAGAGTTGGAAAAGTTACATTGAAAGAAAATAAGAGTGTGAGTGGAAAAAAGAGGGCTGATATGGTGAAAAGGAGTATTAAATGCACTCATTTGAAGTTATTAATCCTATAATAGTGTGAAAAAAAGTGAGAATGTCCTTAGTTTAGTACTCGAGCTGTAGGTGTTTAGAGCTATGGAACTTGATGAGGTTATGAGTCCTAGCTTATATGAATCATGTTGACCATGTTCTTGACCTAATGAAAAAAGTGAATGTCATTTAATGAGTATGAAATTGCTTAACTCTACTTTGATGATTTTGAGTATGCTTGATCCAATGTATAATTTTGATTTGGATTGGTTACATTACATAAATGCCACTACAATTTCTTGGGTAGAAAGGAGTGATAATATCTTTGCTATATTAGTTATGTTCTTGCATAAGTCTTGATCATTGATATCTTGTTTGCTTAAGAATAAGCAAAGGCCTAAGTGTGAGGGAGTTGTTAGGAGTTAATTTTATTTATATTTTAGAGGTCATTTATGTTATGTTTGTATTAATTTTGAGTATCAATGACTACTTACTCCCACCACACTATCATCTTTTGTGTAGGATTTGTGAAATACAAAGGTACAAGAAAAGACAGTAAAAGGTTTATAAAAGTGCATGAAACAGGGTAAAAATAGAGGCCAATCGGTGCCTCTTGGTGTAGATCGAATGGTACCACCCATATACTGGAAAAATAGAGCCAAAACTGAGCAATTCTAGAGCTAGGGCAAAGAGCAGCCGACATTGTTTGGAAGGGAGTGGGCAGCACCAACTAGAGACTATTTTGAGGTGGTTTTGATTCTAAGCAATGCTAGTTCATAGCTATTAACAAGATCCAGTTTATACTTAAAAATCTACACATAAAAGAGTTCTTTTAAGCACTTTTTCGTAGGTTAAAATGTATAAGTACTAGGGGATTTCATTTTCAGCCTGGTTCTCTAGCTCCTGTGTGAACTATGTTTATTCCACATTCCAAATACCTATCTTTTTCACAAATAGTTCTCATATGCTAATATGAGATAATAGACCACTAGTCTTCCCAAGTTTAATGAGCCTATTCACATGGTTTGTTGTATCTGAGTCTTAACTGTCAGAAAAAATGCTAGCTATGAAATTCGAAAATGGGTTGTTTTCAAGTTTCAATACTTGCACTTGAAATTTTCCATTTTTGCTCCTTTAACTTCGATACCATTCATTAAATTTCTTTTTTTTTTCATTACAGCGAGACCCCTAGACAAATGCGAGACCTGGTCCAATTGAAACATTTTCCATTGCATACAAGGACAAGAATGGTTGTTGGAGTTCATCTGTTGCTAAAGAAGCACATATGAATGGGGAAAAAAAACATACTCTTATTCTATTTTTTGTGACATTTGAAGATAAGTCCAATTACATGATTTTCTACCTACCTACATAAAAAATGGAGTTAACCTTTCTAATTTTCTATCTAGCAACAAATGATGCAAAAGAAAAATGAAATTGTGAATAAAAATATTGTTACAAAAAATGAGGAAGAAATATGTGAGGATGTCTTTGAAAAAAAAATGTGCTTACATCGTTGGTCATGGGCGTGGTCTAAAACCTAAGAAGCATGGAAGGAATTCTGTTTCTAAATCTGAATCATTGTCGACTGATGTCCAGCAGACCATGCAAGCTCAGATAGAACAAGTTGAAGCTGAAAGAGCTGAAATTGAAGCTTAAAGAATCCAACTAGATAATCAAACCCAATTACTCAAAAATCAAAGCTCCCCGATAGAGGCTCAACAAGCGAAGATTGATAAACAACAAGAACAATTGGGCGACCAATGGTCTCAGATTGAATCACAGCAAGCAAAGATTGATTAGCTTATGAAACATGTTAGGCCAAAATTGTCCTAAGCCTACTACAGGGTTGCATGTTCATATGGTCGTCACATCTATAGTATGTGTATTATTACTTTATCAATTTTTGTATATTAGAGTAGATTCCTTCCTATCTGCCTATTGTGAGTATGTCCCTGAGATAGTATGTTACATTTAAAAATCAATTGATAGATTTCGTTAGGTAATTAGAATAGTTATATGGACATAATTTATATATTGCTTAAGTTAGATTAGATAACAGAATAAATATGAGTACATGATTATATTTTATTATCTAAAATGGATATGTAGATTCTGAAAGAACGAAATATGTGTTAGGGATATGCCCTAGACCCAATTTGTACTTATACTATTATCATTATGTATTATGTAATAATACGAGGTATTTCTTTTCATGAATAGTGTATTTAGTTTTGTGTTAATCAAGTACGTGACTTGATAGTAAAACCCTACAATCAATACAATGACTATTCTTAAACTGTCCCTGATCGATTATTATTAGTGGAGCAATAATAAATTAAGATTAGTATGTTTGTGACTTGATGGCTATTTTTTACTGGTCATGGATATATGTGATATCAAGTCAAAACATAAATAAATGTTAGAGAACATTGTATTGGATATGACCCACTGTGAGAGTACTTCATGGAACATGTCATAAGTACTTTCTAGCCATAATGATATTAAAAGTCCTTCGACCTGAATTCATCATAGTTTCCTACTTGATAAATTCTATATTTTGACGTTGTCTAAGTTGCCTTTAACCAGATAATAAATTAGACCACTGTTGGATATAGAATAAATCAGGGAAAGGAATATGACTGATAGTGAAAGAAATTGTCCTTCTCAATTATGGAAGAGATATCCATGGGCCCCTTGATAAGTTAGACTGTTAAAATGCATGCCCGTGCTCAAATATATCAATTTGAGATATTGATATCATTTGTCTGAATAGTCTACTATGACTTGGTTCGCCGTGTGTATCCGATAGAGGACGTTCGCACATTGCAGCGTTTGGTGATCATTCGAGTTGCACGTACGACAGAAAAATCAGAATCCAAAGATCTTGATTATGCCGAACAGAGGTAATTCTGTAATCCCTAGATCATCTTAATCTTTTGGCTTGAGTCATCGGAAGGGATTCAAGGATGTTTTTCGCGTTTAGGAGTCCACGAATCCTAACAATATGGATGGATATTTTCAAAATCGGCCAGCAAGTTGATTTTATTACCTTAAATTCCTATTGTTAGGTTCTTTATGAATGGGTTTTGAGTAAAAGGTTTTTGTGATATCAAGTATCTGACCTTATTTACTTATATTTTGGGTTACCTTTTACCCATTTGTTGGGATATTTTTTGTGATGTTCAACTCGGAGTAAATGGTGATTATTTGGTATTTTAGTTGTTGGGAGCAAAACGGTGAATATTTTGAGCCTCAAGCTATTATACAGGTTTTGAAATGAATAGGTGGCTGTATTGTTAGTTTGATGTGCAGGCTTTTGTATATGGTCGGTGGGGTAGGGGACCACAGTGAAGGGAAGAAAAATAGGGGAGCATGCTTCACGGGAAAAAAACAGAAAGAAAAGAAACACAAGTCTTAATGGCCGCACGTAAGCGTTAAGATCATACCTTTGCGTACTTTAAACCTACTAGGTTGAGTAGGAGTGGATTGAACAACAGGAATAGTTTTGCCTTGCCCACTTAAAGAAGCTTCCGGTTGAAATCCCACTAACCTCCTACTTCGCCTTGTTTGCATAAACGCCAAGCTTTTCAGCTCTCAAAATATGCCACTGCCCAACTTCTTGTTGGTGAACACTAGAGTGAAGAAGATTGGTCTCTAATCTCCTTGGTTCTCTCCCTATTGATTAGCAAAGAACCAAGAACAAGAGGAAGCAAACTCACGAGAGAGAGAGCTGCGTGAACAGAAACATGAGAGAGAGTTTTTTTGTGTGCTCGAGAGAAAAGCTAGGGAAAATAATAGGGTTTTCTCTATACAAGAGTCTTGTTTATTGTTAGCCAAAACTAGGTCTCTAATTATCTGATAAACATATCCCCCGAGATATCATATTTCAAACACCCGGATGTTATCCAGAGATTTAAGTTTGGCTTAACCCTAAACTCATTTGAACCGTATCTGGAAAAAACCCCACGATCCAAGCTATCGGGTCGAAATAATATTTATTATTTTGTGTGCTCGAGAGAAAAGCTAGGGAAAATAATAGGGTTTTCTCTATACAAGAGTCTTGTTTATTGTTAGCCAAAACTAGGTCTCTAATTATCTGATAAACATATCCCCCGAGATATCATATTTCAAACACCCGAATGTTATCCAGAGAATAAGTTTGGCTTAACCCTAAACTCATCTGAACCGTATCTGGAAAAAACCCCACGGTCCAAGCTATCGGGTCGAAATAATATTTATTATTTTGTGTGCTCGAGAGAAAAGTTAGGGAAAATAATAGGGTTTTCTCTATACAAGAGTCTTGTTTATTGTTAGCCAAAACTAGGTTTCCAATTATCTGATAAACATATCCCCCGAGATATCATATTTCAAACACCCGAATGTTATCCAGAGAATAAGTTTGGCTTAACCCTAAACTCATCTGAACTGCATCTGGAAAAAACCCTACGGTCCAAGCTATCGGGTCGAAATAATATTTATTATTTTTCTTGGACCTAAAAGGCCCAAAATAATAAACATTAATTATTTATTTTCTGGACTTATATAAATAACCCAATAAATAATTAATGAGCCCAAATGAACCAAAATAATTAATCTTTAATTATTTATTTCTTGGGCTTATATAAATAACCCAATAAATAATTAAGCACTAATTATTTTCCCTTAGTTTAAGCCCAGGTTAATTTCCTAATTATTCAAACTAGACCTAGGCCCTGAATAATTAATTAACCAATTAAACCAGATAATTAATTTCTCTCAACTCCTATTTTTTATTTTATTTATTTATTTTATTTCAGTCTAATAATAAATTAGATATCCCGAATAAAATGAAATAAAATAAAATAAAATCATCTTGAACTAAGACCAATTCCTCAACCCAAAATTAATTAGGACTTACGGGCTATTCCGAGGACCAAAAAGACACATCGCCTTGGCTGCTAAAATGACCAAAATATCCATGCTATATAAATAGCTGTATTTTGCATTTTAAATATTTCCTAATATCACCATAAGAAAATATTAACCACAAAGACAATGCTGCATTAGCAAAGTCTTTAACCTACAGGTGAAATGACTAAAATACCCCTCTACACATAGTCGTACATTTAGAGAGGAAGAAGTGTACTAACACCCCTCTAAATGACATCTACCATTCTTAGGCTTCTAGTCCAATGATCTATGACTTCCTGGAGTGTTTCTGCTTTCCAAGGGAGTTATCCTAAAACAAACATTCGAGTCATGTTTCCCAGGGCCCTGGACATTTTGGATCATTCGGACAACCACAAGGGGCGATATAGTGTAGAAACTATCTTGTACAAGTCTGTCTTAACTAACTAGTCACATATACCCAATACACAAGTATATTAGTTCTACCATAGAACCTCAACTATAGCATATCAAAGCATATGCTTCCAGCTTCGTCAAACCACCAACTCATACTCAAGTCATAGACCATTAGTCCACGCTGTAGCGGTAGTAGTCTAGGTTTCTATCATATATTACTTTTAGAAACCACTACTACATGTCCTGTCCTACGTATACGAAATACACTTTTGTCATGAAGTGAGTGAACTACTCACTGGCTAAAGGTAAGCCATTCTCCATTTGGAATTCATAACATAGTAACCTAAACATGATCAGATTCACATTCTCATCAATAGATTAAGGAAAAATGTTTATGTGTTAAAGAACCTACGATCCATATCTCACTGTGAAAGACCACCATTCACATGGATCACTTATTTAAACACAATGGGTCTGTTCCAAACGAAATTGTGCACAAGCAAAAAATAAATTCACAAATAATTTCTGAAAATAAATTCTTTCATTAATAATATTCGATTTTACATCAGAAACCTAGTCTAAGAGGGCATACAATCCAACACACAGGACTTCACCTGAAGCATTTGTTCGGGGAAAATATCAAAAATGTTGAGCAAATCATAAGTCCCCCAACAATTAGCAAACTTCATTAGCATTGTTGGCGGACTTATGATTTTTTTGAAGCTTTGATTTAATGAGAATGTTGATGATTGTATTACTTTTGCTAATGCAAACTAAACAAAAGCTTATAAATTAGTGGGCTTGCAGGTATATTGTATTTTGTTAATGTTCAACTGGAAGCAAATGGTATATATTAGGTAATTTTGCTAATGTAAAGGTTTTGTCAAGTGTGTAGATGATGTGTTATGCTTGTAATAAAATCTTAAGAATTTGACAATAATAGTTTGTGTTCTAGTAAGTTGGAGTAGATGTGAATATGTGCTTGAAATAGCTAATTTGACATTCTTCCTAGTCGGAACAAATATGAGTGTGTATTATTACTGATAAGCTGAAATGTATCTTGAGGTTACCAAAAGCATGTTCTTTATGAAAGAATTTTGAGTTTGATATATTTGAAATACCAAATATATGACATTGTTTGCTTCTATTATAGGTTACCACGATCCATATTTGTTGGGGTATATAGTTTGGTGATGTTTGATAAAGCAGAGTATTATTTGACCAGTTGTTTTGCTTTTGTATAGAATTGTGAAACCAAATAGGGGTTGTATTGTAGTTTGATACAGTTATATATGAAACATTGACCATATTTTTGTATATGGTAGGTCAGGTAAGGGAATGCATATGTTTAACTTGCAGCTTCTTGGATAGTTTTAAGTTGATACTTCTGAATAACTATGGAACTCTTTGGTATTTTGGGAGGACTTTGGAATTGTTGGGAGACTCTATATTCTTTTTGCTAATGCAAGCTAAACAAAAAGCTTAGAATTTTTTGGGTGGCCTTGCAGGTATATTGTATTTAAATATTCAACGGGTAAAATGCACATTTATCGGATGAAAAGTACTGCTACTATTGATTTTGAGCCTAAATTTTGCTATTTGGAGCCATTTCTATACGTGCTTTTGAAATAACCTGATGACTTATTCATGCAATCTTAACATGCTTCCTGTGCAATGATGCATTAGGCCTACAAATTCTTTTCAACACGTTTTTCATCCATTGGGACTTGAGATATACACTCAGGTTAACCATTGAATGTAAAACTTTTCAAAAATTTGCAGTTGTTTCTTGCCATTAGTTATCCGCAAGTTTTGAATTTAAAAGTACGTGTTGCAGGCTACCCTTACTTATGGTTCTTATTTTTCGGGTTCTTGAGATACACTTGAATGCTGGTTTATAGTATACTAAAACTTGATCTCAGGATTAATGCACAGGTTTGAGTATGTTCTTTTCCCACGTGAACAAGACCAGCACAATAACAATTTTGCAACTAAAAATTGGGGAAAAAAAAAACTAAATCTAAATATTTACCCTATTGGAGTTTTTAGGCAAGAAGTAATTTTTCAAGATAAGAAAAAAAAAAATGCTTTCATTTTACTTGTACTACAAACCTTTGGTTCAAGCAAAATGAAAAAAATATAAACAATATACAAATTTTAAAAATTTGTAAAGAAAAAAAATTCAAACTACTTTTCTCCTAATTATTAATACATTAAATATATCTCTTTTTTTTCCCCAACAAGTTCAAGTAATCTATTTGAGATTTCAAGTGGGCCAAGAATTAATAATTGTTACATCGAAAATAATAAATTAAAAAAATTCAATAATTACATAAGCATAGTCGGAAAAATTACCCAAAAAAATCAATACAATAATTTTTTAATATTATTTTGTTCAATACCACTTTTAATTTTAAAATATAAACTAATAGAAATTTTTTTAAATTTGTGAAGAGAAAAATAAAACTACTTTTCCTAAATGTTTCAATATTCTATACACACACACCCATCTTTTCTTATACATTTTATCTTCAATTTTTATATTTTATCTCTTTTCTTTTCTTGTATATCTTAATTAATATTTCTCTTCTTTAATATTTTCTCTCCAACTTCCAAACTAGCCATTTTATTTTTTTTTTAAGATTTAAGTTAATAATTTTTCAAAAAAATAATACTTTATTATTAATCACACAAGTATTGACATTGTTTGGACATTAGACACTAATTAGCAGACTACCAATTACATATCTATTTCACACGAATGAAACAAACATGAAGACATACATATTACTTTAATTATTTAACTTGAGATAATAGTACAAAAGGTTCAATTAAACAAGAAATAATAGGTTTTAAATTTACAGTCTTTATTGTGCAACTATATAATTTATCCGTAATAAATTTATCGTATTGAAAGTCACTAACATTATTAATTTTGTATTTTGAAAATTTAATAATACTATTTGTTTAGTATATACTATATATAATTAACATAAAAGAAATACCTTTTATATTTGACATTCTTAGGACAAATATATTTATTATATGATGTACTACATTAATTATTTTATTCATTAACAAGGTCATGTTAGTTTGAATATATATTAATCGAGTTAATATTCTTATTTGACTTAGAATCGATTATTAAACAAATAAGCTTAAATAGGCTTAGATTGTCAAACAATGCTCTATTTAACAATCAAGTTTAACTCAAATAATAATTTAGAATTGTTTAATAATTACACGAATAAGAGCTTGTTTGGGAATATGTTCAAATGTCGAGAATAATATAATACTAAAATTATATAATTTTAACATATAATATATGTATAATAAGTATAATATAATTTTAATATATCAAAATTTAATATTTTATTTTAGAAATTTATTTTTCTTGTATTTTTAAAAAAATAATAATCGAACAGTTTGAACTATTTGAACCCACTCGTTCATTTAAGCAAGTTGAATATGAACAAAATTCAAAATTTGGAAAAGAATAAGTGAACGAGTTTGAAAAAAAAATGCGAACTTCAAATGATTAACTCAAACATGTTCAATATAATAAACAAACTGAGCTCAAAATCCATAGGCTCAATTTGACTCGACTTGTTTACACTTATATAAAAATACAAGCGATTTCAAATGTGTTTTGTTTGTACATTATTTAGTCCATTTCTAACACACACACACACACACACACACACACACACACACACACACACAAATATAAAGTATTTAGTTACGAACTAGGCTGAGAATTTTTTGGACGAATCTAAAACTCCATTTGATTAAATTTTTTTCTTATTTTTTTCAATTCTAAGAATAAAATTTTAAATATTGAACTATTTTTTAATAATAAGAAACTCAATTGAATTCAATTGATTTGTTTATATTACTTGGTTGAAGCTTAAAAAAAATATATATATATATATATATATATATATATATCAAAATGTCCTTTTGGATTCAAGTAGCGTAAAAGTATTAATACAAAACTAAATTATTAATAATGTCCAAAAAATTCCTCCCAAAATTTGCTGCCCTTCCCTCTATTTTATTTTCATTGCCGCCATTGTCGTGCCAAACACATTATTCAAAATAGAATATAAGTCTTTCTTGTTTCCGTAAAAAGCTCAGTTTCAAAGTTTTTGTCGAAGCTTGCGCCCTCATTTGATCAATAATAGGAAAGGAGAAGTGGATGAATTCAATACAATACGGCCCGAACTACCCAATCTATCTTAACCGGTTAAGAGGAGGATTGACTAAGAGTTAGGACTCTTTCTTGCTTAACGAATCGAATCCTTGCCCAATGCCCAAAAATAGGGGCTTTTATCTTAGTTGATAGGTGAACTTCCTATTAGCTACTTCTTAGACGTAGGTGTGGAGCACCCATGAACCGCCTACTCTTCACTTACTCGATCGAAAAGGGATAGTAAAAATTGAATAACATTATTGAAAACAATAGAATCTACTCTTTACGAGCGCATTCCTTTAATGATTGCAAGGAAGACGCAAGAGTAGATCCCTATCTTCAACCTTGAGGGAAGCAAAACAACAACACTAATAGGGTCCTACTCATGGGAAGGTGCAAAGGCCTTGGTTTACTATTTAACAGTGTGAAACCCCAGTCAAAACCAACCTTAGAGTAAGGGGGTTGGGATGCATATCATGCTTTATTTCATGATTAAATACATTTTCATATGATTTTATGTGCTTTGGATTTGAGTTTTATTGTTTTGAAGTCTTGTTGGTGAGTATTGTGTGAGAGGGGCAAAATGGTAATTTTTGCCCGAGGTGAAAATAGGGAGATAGCTTGTGGAAGGAATAGGAATTAATTTTCTAGTAAAAATAGCAACAACAGTTGTTGTGGTGTAGTGGTTAGAGCTTTAGAATTAATTCTTGAGGTCTTGGGTTCGAATTCCATCATAGAAGCTTTAGTTTGATTAAAATTTTATTTTTGCTTAGGGGGATTAGTTTCGGCCTTAAGGGCCTAGAGCAAGGTGGTGATAATGACCTAGGAGAGACATATTAGGAGAATTTTCATTTCACTCCTTTGCTCTACTCGAAATTCTTAAAGGGAATTCATTCTCCCTTGATCTTTAGTTTTTTTTAATTTTCAACTCCTTAGTTTGATCAAGGTGTTCTATCCTTTTTCTTTCTAGAAAATTCAGTAAAGTGCTGAGGTCTTTTAGGATCAAAATGTCCTAGTAAAAGGCTTCTCATGGTCTGGAAAATGTGGATGAATTGTGGGAAATTCCAAGAGGAAAATCCCTCTAGTAAGCTTGCTGAAATTTCACTCTATAGCTAGTTCACCTTCCTTCTTGGAATGAGCTGAAATTTTCAAGCTTGTGTACCTTCAAAATGTCGAACTTCTTAGCTAACATTCCCTTCCAAATGCTGCCAGAAAAATGGCCTTAAGATCAGCTTGAAACATGAATTATTTCTGCCATTTTCGAACTGCTCAAGAGCTGTACAAAACCAGTGAAAATTCTGGGCAAGATCGCTACTTTGAGAGTCCAAAATCAAGTTGTTTTCTTCCAAATTTTGTGCAGCACCTTAGCCATGTTTTTCCTCCATGAAGAAGGCTGGAAACCAGCCTTGAATACCCCTAAAACCCCCCTTCCAGCTCACTACAAATTGGCTGGAAGTGGCAACCAAAATTCTGGCCAGAAATTCCTATGCAGCGAAATTTTTGTGCGGGAAAATTTTCCAGCTTGTTTCCTATTTCTCCTCCAGCCGAAAACACCAACCTACTTCTGTCAAAACCTCCCTTAAACCTCCATTAGCAGAGCTCCATTATTTCCCTCAAGCTTCTGGACGAAAGGCAGCAATGGTTGTCCAAAAATCTCTCCAACAAATCCCTGCAATTTAGCTTGATTGGTTTCCAAAATTTCAGCCATCTTGTTTAGAAACTTTCCATAAAATCTTACACCATTGACCATACATCTTTTTCACCATTGTGCATCTTAGTTTTGGCCATCATAAACCTCATTGAACCAGCTTTAATTCCTCAGAAAAGCTACACATTCAGTCGGCCATAGGAGACTTCAAAGCTGTCCAAATAATCAAGATATTCTTAGAATATTTAGTTTCCAAATTCTCTTCCTAAAAATATTCTTGAAGGATTGTAACAACTAACCTTTCCTTTCCCTTCCAAATCAGAGAAACAACTCTCTAAACCCTACAGAATTTCGACAGCCCTAATTCCACAGAAATTCGGCAGCTGCTCCAAACCTCCCTCTCTCGATTTTCTTTAGCCATCAAGAATACACACACTACACCAAGAACACCTACTACCTTCTTTCACCTAATACGCCTTCAAACCACTTCAAACCCTCACGAAAATCTCCAGATTTGATCTACTCTTTGCTGTGAATCCATCAACACCATTATTAACATCAAACTCCACAAATCATCTTGCTACTTTGGATCAAAACCAGAAATTTTTGCGAAGGTCAAGAACATCTTTAAAGTAAATTTACTCTATCAACTTCATCTTCTTCAAACGGGATCTCCAATGAGAACTTATGTGAATGAACATACTAATGATCTCTTCTTCTTCTTCTTCTTCTTCTTCTTCTCTCTCTCTCTCTCTCTCTCTCTCTCTCTCTCTCATGGCCCGAAATTCCCTCTCTTGGCCGAATGGTCTCTTTTTCCATGACCATGCTTTCGCCACCTCTCTTGCACACGATTAGCCATCTAGGAGTTGAGATCTACTCTAAACTCTTTCAAAGCATTCATCAACCAAGTAAGTACCTTCAATCTTTCTTTTAAACTCTAGAATCATGTCTCTAGGATGATGTTGTTAAAAGGTGGATGGTGGTAGGATTTGAGTGTATATTTATTGTTAAGATTGAAGCATGAGCAACTGTATGATTGTGAAGAAGATGGAATTTATGCATGAAAGGTTTATCTTGGTTGATTGTATGTTGATTTGAGGTTTGATGCATGTCATAGGTAGTATTTGTGATAAAGTATGCTAGAGATTATGCCACCGTTAGTGAATAGGATTTTTATTCATATGGGATTGTTTAAGCCATGTTCATATTTATGCTAGTAGAGGTTAAAGCATGTCTTAATAAATTTAGATCTATGCCTAGATGCAAGATTTGGTTGATTTGATGAATTGAAGGATTGTGCATATTCTTGATTGAGGTTGGCCATAGAAATTGACCATGATCTAGTTGTCCCTAAAAGTAATTTTCACTCCATGAATAAAACACTCAATAAAATAATTTCCTAGTATTTTCGAAAACCCTAGGAATGGTAGATTTGGATTCTTATATTCACAAAGGATATTTTAGCCAAATAAATAATAATTTTGCTAAAAAGTAAAATAAATAAATATTATTTAAAATAAAGAAATCAATTAAAGCCTTTATGAAAAAGATTTATGCTTAGTAAAATATTTACTAAATCAAAACCCTTAAGGATTTACTTATTATTTTCCAAGAAAGGCTTATTCAATTTAATCTTAACTAGTTTTAGCTATCAATTATTTTCTAACAACTAAACTATCATTAAATCACTATTTTACCTAGTACCACCTATGACTCTTGATCAAACAAACTCTAGATTTTTCTTAACAAGATGTAAACTTTCAACTTATTAGAATTTATTTCCCAAACTATTAATTATTTTAAATAACAAATTAAACTTAGCTTATAAACCTATTTAATTAGTGTCTTGCCCTAAAGCTTGGGACACTAGGATCATGGTAGTAGTGAATTGAGTTGATTTAAAATTGAGGAAGTGGATTGTAGCTTGAATCTGATTAAGATTTGTATTTGCCCATGTGGGGTTAGGCCAGCTGTTCGAGACCTTGTTGTTATGAGCAAGAATCAGGTAAGCTCCTGCATAAAACCTATCGATGTGAAATGTTTTCCTTATGGCAAGCTAAATATGGAGTGTATGGACACTCGTTTATTTGAAGGCAATTGAGGGTTGAATTTGTTCTTATTTTCAACACTTAAATTATTTAAAAGTTACTGAGCAGATTTTTCAAACTTAAAACTCTTTCTAAAACTGATTTCTCCCAAAACTTTGGAAACCCTCAAATTACTATTTTCATGAAGAGCAATGCTTTGTTCATTTTATCCCAAGTGGGAAACGTCGTTGAGTACTTAATAAGGGTGGACTACTAGGACTAGTCTTTGAAGGGTTAGGGTAAGTCTCTTAGTAGGTGGTCACCTCTGAGGGGTGGGTCCTTCCCAGATAAGATGTCAGTCCAGTGAGTCGTGCCGGTCCGAGCTAGTAGTTTGTTTTCAGTCAAGTGACTGTGTTTTGCCGGAATGGACACCCAATTGTTGTTTGGGTATAGAGAATGAGGAGTATCTTACCCAGTAGGCCGATCACCTACTTTTGTCAGTCTGCACAAAGTGTCGGCATTCTGACCGGTTATGGGGCCGAACGTGTGGTAACCCATATCCCTTTCTTTCGAGTGGTTGATTTTATTAATTAAGCAAGGCTGGAAAAGCCAAAACGCCACTCTTGCTTTTGACTAACGTTTATTGCTTGCCAATATTTCTCTTGTAAAGGTTTCACACTTTGCATCCACGAACTGGTTTCACTAAACACCCAACGCACACACGAACTTACTGAGATTTCTGTCTCATTACCTTTTTATCATGATTTTAGGATGATCCTGCTGTGGAGTTGAGTGGCTAGTAATATCTGCTTTGGAAGAAAATGTGTCTTTTGATTTTATGTATTACTTTGGGGAGACGAGAGTGGATAATTTTATTTATGGTTTTTGTTTTGGAATTTCATGGATTTACTCTTGGAGTATTTGGGTTGTAATAAATTTTTAAGTTAAGTATTATTTTATTTCAGCAATTTTATTTGTGTGACCTAGTTATAAAGACCCATTGTCCTTTGGACGAGGCGACATCCCTGCCCCTGGCGGGCCTAGGTATCGGGGTGTTACAAACAGTCTTCTATCCTTTTTCTTCTTAGATCCATAAACACGCTCTGGCAGCTCCCAACTTCCCTATTTTCAGCTTCAACACAAAACCTCACAGACCCACAGGGAATCAATCTTTTGAGGTTCCTCTCACCATTCCTCTAACCTTTCCTTTAATCTTCTTTCCATAGGGAATCAATCTTTCTCCCCTCTAGGTGGGGCCTGTCGCCACGAGGTATAAATGGGGGCAGTAGATCTATTTGCGTCGAATCATGTGATTGAAAGAGGAAGGGAGGCAACTCAAATGCCATGCCAGCACAAAAATAGAACGAGTCATGCTTTAAAGTGGAATCCATTGCTCGATTTTGCTACATGCTTTGCTCCCCTAAAATGCAAGAGAGACTTGCGAGGGCATATCAAGGTAATTGGTTGATTCAAAAAGTGTGCTTTGCTAATTCCCCTCCCTTAATAGTCCATTAGGTTTTTTTTTTTTTGAGAATATTCCCTAACTTTGGATTTTGCAGATGCAGGTTCTATGTTCAAATACTTCAACCTTGTTTGTTCATCATGCCATCTATCTTTGATTTCCATTTTTTTTTTAAAAAAGGGATTTCGTAATTTGGCATTTTATAGCAGCTTTCATTATCTGACCTCAATCACAAAGCTAAGTAGAATGTCTGAATTAGTTTTGGTTTCTCTCTGTAATTAGTTTTTGATATGAAAAAGGAAAAGAAAAGCGAAGAAATTATAAGAATTTGCAATTATTTTAGGTTTTAGGAAATTTCACTAATTTTATTTTAATATTTATTATATTTTCTATGTTTGGTTGCCAATTCACAATTGCTTTGCGAATTCATGGCTATTTTCTACAAGATTTTGTGCATAATATCATGAATCACTGCATATAGTTTGTTAAATATATGTGTGTGTTTGGTAGTATAGTATATGTCTCCAAGTAAAGTTTAAGAGTGCATATGGGTTTGAAGTTTTTATTTTATCTAGAACTTTTTGTCCTTTTTGTCCATCCTAATTATTCAAATTTATTTGTTTTCTTTCTGGCCTATTTTTGTACTTTTTATTTTTGTAATTTACATATGAAATTTTCTTTTATTATTGTTAAAATAGCAATTAAGGGGCTTAATAAGAATGGGGAATTTTCTTTTATTGTTGTCAAAATAGAAATTAAGGAAATTTTTCATAATTTAAAATTTTCATATTTTCTAAATCTGAAATGTTAAGTTCAGTTATATATCCTTCAAAACACTTACTATATCATTCTCAGTACAAAGTTCTCTAGCCACATTATTATATTTTCTTGTATGGCAAAGACTTAGCTTACCACCTGTGGAGCTACTTTTTTCTTGTTCTTATGGTGTTTAAAGTTTGCCTACCATATAATAATATAATATATTTTGTAATATAGTTTGTTGTGTTTGTATTACATTTTTAGGAAAAATATTGGCTACGAAGAAAAGTGAAGGAAAGTAAAGAATGCAAATAAAACTAAAGGAAAGTAAAGAATGCAAATGAAAGATAGAAGCAGATTATAGTTTTGGGTTATTGGTTGTTGTTATGTAAATTTTTTATTTTATTTGACTAATTGTAATTTAGATAAATAAATTGTTATGAATATATATATATATATATATATATATATATATATTTGTGATTGACGTTTTGTTTCCATGGGAATTCTTAAAAAATTTAATTTAATGCCACAAAGATTGGTGAGGAAATTTAATTTTAATGGCGAGAAAGTTTAACAAAAACTTTGAGAAAACGTCCATGCCAAAGATCATTTTAAGTCTTCTATGACAAAATTCTCTAACCTTTAGCGAGGAAAAAATTTCACGAGGAAAGTTAAATAAAATAGAAAAAAATTGACGACAGCTTTCCGTGATAAAGTTTTCCTAGCCAAGTCAATACATTCCTCGCCAAAGCTCATCTCTTTGGCTAGGAAGTTTAAGCGCGACAAAATTTTCCTAGCCAGTCAATACATTCTTGCCAAAGCTCATCTTTTTGGCTAGAAAGGCTAAGCCTTCAATGACAAAAATTCCTAGCCAAAGCCTAAGCCTTTTCTTAGGAAAAATGGTCTTTGCCGCAAACAATTTTCTCACCAAGAGGAATCGCAGCCAACAAACATTTCCTAGCCAAAACTGCTCGCCGAAAAGGGGTTTTAGCTAGGAAATTTATGCTTTTGGTGACAAAAATTTCCTAACCAAAACCTACACCTTTGCTATGAAAAAATGGTCTTTTGGTGAGGAAGTTTCACAGAAAATTGCAACATAAATTTCCTCAAATTTTTCTTGGGCATTTGGCGAGGAAATGAGGCTCGGCTGGCTTATGCAGAGCCATGGTAGACTTGGTTCCCCACCAAAGAAATGTTTTCTAGCCAAAATGGGGTTTTAGCTAGGAAATTTATATATTTGGTGACAAAAATTTCCTAGCCAAAGCCTAAATCTTTCGCTAGAAAAAATGGTCTTTCGCAAGGAAGTTTTGCAAACGATTTCCTCACCAAAGAGGAATCGTGGCCAACTCCGTGTTCTCACTAAGAAACATTTCCTCGCCAAAATTCCTTGTCAAAAGGGAGTTTTAGCGAGGAAATTTATGCTTTTGGTGACAATAATTTCCTAGCCAAAACCTAAGCCTTTGCTAGGAAAAAACGGTCTTTTGGGGAGGAAGCTTCACAGAAAATTGCAACAAAAATATCCTCGCCAAAGAGGAATTTTTTTGGAATTCATTTTGTCACTAATGTGCATTTTTCTTGTAGTGAGATATAAAATCCATCAAGTAGGAATATAATGAATTTAGGTCAAATGGCTTAAAATATAACTATTTGGAAGAGAACTACTTATGACATGTCCCACAAAGTATTTTCATAGAGGGTTATGTCTAATATAATGTTCCTTAATATTGATTTATATTTTGACTTGATATCCCATATATCTATGACTAATACAACGTAGCCATCAAGTTACAAAAATACTAATCTTAATTTATTATTGTTTCATTAATAATAACCAATTAGGAATATTTTAGGAATAGTCATTCTACTTGCTATAGGGTTACTATCAAGTCATGTACTTGATGACCATAATCAAAACACACTATTCATCAAAATAAATGCATCGTATTATTACAAAAATATTAGATGACAAATACAAATAGCTTAGGGCATATCCCCAACAATTATTACTCAAAACGTCCTTAGCCAAAGTAATTATGTGTTGAAAATGCTCGTAATGATATACAACTTGAGTAATGGATTTCGGGAACAGGTACTAATGTATTCAGGTTAGAATTAATTATATTCTAGACGAAATTGACACTAATTCCATAATCTAGACCGAATAAGATATAGAATGATGAAATGAGTTTATTGCATTGGTGTTTTGCTATTAAAAGGTTCATGTCAAGTCACTTGACTTTCTGGGTTTTTGGATGGTCACGATGCATTGTTAGATGTCACTCTTAATCGGCGAAATATATATTTATTAATTAAAGAATTAATAAATCAATCCTAATTATAAAGGATTCCTAATTCTATAATAATGAGTTTTAATTCATATTTTGCTGCTGATTGGCCAGAAAACCTAATAGGTTACACTAATAGAGGAATTTGTACCCAAGATATGATTTTATAATATTAATGGGTTAATCTATGAGAAGAGATAATATTATGGGCAAATTATAAATTGATTATAATTAAAGAGGTTGAATTGCAATTATTAAAACTTTCAGGGTCTAATTGCAATTTATGAAAAATCTAAGCCCACAATAATAAAAGGATTTTATTATTGTTTCCTGAAGGGTTCATGTAACAACCCCTACTTTTGTACTTTAATCGTTACTACTATGTATAGAATAAGAATTTGTATAAGTGACTAGAACAAGAAATGATCAGTATAGTGAGATGAACGTTTTGGTATGATATACATATTTAAGGGCATTATTGGAATTTTAAAATTATGGGACCTGAATGAAATTTTTAAATTTGTTCGACCCATACCCTAAATCTTCAAAAATTTAAGGGTACATTAAGAACAAAAATTGATCAGTGTAATAAGACGAGTATTTTGGTAAAAATTAAGCAATCGGAGGTATCATGGGCATTTTCATAATTTTGACCGCGATTGGGATTTTGACCGTAAATTTTACAGGATTGACAAATAATTGAAGACTTTGAATGTTACCATTGAATTTAGTGGAATTTATACAATTTATTGGTGGAATAAAATATTTTTTCAATACGGACCCGGATTTTTGTTATTTCTGAGAAAAATTCTAAAATACAATCGAAATTGAAACAAGTGGTTGAATATAATTGGTGGATGGAAACAAGTGTCAAGAAACCATTAGAGGAGTGAAATATTTATGAGATTATGTAATTATAAAAGATTATTAAATAAGCTTAAGAAATAATAAGGAAAATGGTGAAAATTTGAGAAAATGACATGTGTAAAGTTAGCCACAATGTGTGACCAATTTGGTCACAATTTTGACTAGAAAATGGTAGGGGAGAGGCTGAAATATAACGTAAATTTCGTCCATAAAGAATGGAGAAAGAAAAGGAGGAGAAAAAGAAAGGAAAAGGAAAGAAAAGCTAGAGAAAATTGAGAGAAAAAGGAAAAAGACAGAGAAAGAATTCCAAGAAGAGAAAAATGAAGGAACTTGGAGCATTTTCAGCCTAGAGCAATCAATAAACAAGGTAAAAGTTTATGTTTCATGAATTAAATTTGAAGCATGAAGAATAAGGATTGTTTTGATATGAATTTTATTGAGAAAATTCATATGAATTGTGGTTTGTGTTTAGAAATATCTATGTTTTGGGGTTGTTGTATAAGCTGTGTATGGTGGTGCATTTGGAGGCATGTATGTTGTGTTTTATATGATGTTCAAAAGTGTTTTGAAGATGGTTTAAATAGTTGTTCACGGCTGCAAAAATGGAATGGTTTAAAGAGTTGTTATTATTCAAAGCTGTTGGTCTTTTAGTTGTTTAAACATGGAAGATACTGATTGTGCATGACTGGAATCAAGAAGGCTTATGTGATGTTTAGATGATAAACAAATAATTGTAAAGATTAAACAACATATGTATGGGATAGGAAAGAAAAGAGAATGAATTAAGTGAAGGAAAGGAGCAAAACAGAAATTTTGTTTTGGAAGAATTTCGTGCAGCTCTGAAGAAGTAATAAACTGAACAATATGGCTAGTTGCATTGGAACCCCATGACCTGAAACTTGTATCTAAATGTCTTAGGATCATTTTGGGATAAATTTAGATGATTTGGAGCTGTGATTGAAACGTTATGATATAAATACCAAAGGTTGTCATTTCAGTTACGAGATTGAAGTGCTGAGACATTATGGACAGAACTAAATGAAACAAAATGGAAAATGAGTATTTTGTGAATTGGAAATCATCAAGGAAGGTTTTTAGGACATTTGGAATTAGTTTGGCATCAATCGTATGTGTGAATCAAAAGTTGTGACAAGAATATTAAAGTGTGCCAAGGTGAGAAAAATGCAGAATTTTGATTTAAGAAAGTAAAGCTATGAATTTATTTCATGTGAGGTAATAAAGGCATGAAGGATTATGGATTCATGTGAAAGCCTTGAAAACCTGTTTGTAGAAAAGAGTAATGAAAAGGAACTGAGTTACCTCATGAAGTATATTCCGTTTTGGTATGAAATGAAGAAACAAGAAATTTGGTAATTTCTTTAGCAACATGTAATGGTTGTAAGTATTGGAATACTAAAGGAAGTGTGGAATGATAACCGATGTAGGTTATCTACTTTGAAGGTCTCCCAAAGGCTTAAGGATTATGACCATAGTATAGCGAAGGACACGAGGTGAGTCCCAATACTTTTTAAATCTTGTTTTAGCTAAGTGTTTTCCTGAAATGATCATGTGCTTTTCAGATACAGTTAATGCTTTCCTGATATATTATGAGATGAATGTTACACTTGAATTTGAAAGCATTATCATACACTCGATTTCTTGAATATCCTGGGAATGAAATATCTCATGTGATCATTTCAATTTTTTAATCCCGATTTTAATAAAGTGTTTTTCTAATATGGAAAATGATTTCTTGATGTGCTCAAGTGAGAGCCTTCGATATGGATTTAGAAACATGATGAATAATATGAATCTTGAATTGTTGATTTCCTGAACTTGTTAATCCTTGAATCTAATACATAACTAACTTGAATACTTGGCGTATACACTAACTTGAATACTTGGTGTAAGCACTAAGTTAATACTTAGCGTATGCACTGACTTGAATACTTGGCATAAGCACTAACTTGAATACTTGGTGTAAGCATTAACTTGAATACTTGGCGTAAATATTAACTTGAATACTTGGTGTAAGCATTGACTTGACTACTTGGCGTAAGTACTGACTTGAATACCTGGCGTAAGCACTAATTTGAATACTTGGTGTAAGCATTAACTTAAATACTTGGCGTAAGCATTAGCTTAAATACTTGGTGTAAGCACTGACTTGACTACTTGGCGTAAGTACTGCCTTGAATACTTAGTGTAAGCACTAACTTTATTTGAATACTTGAATACTTGAATACCTGAATTAGAATATTTTATACTGGAATTCTTGAATATTTGAATCAACATATTTTCACTTTAAATCCTGAATACTTGTTTTGAGAATGTTTTCATTCGAGAATTTCTGAATTTGCTTGGGTATTTTGAGATTACTCTTCATGAGATTTTTTCAATTGAAAACACTAGTACACATGGGACTCACTTAGCTTTACACTCATACGTGTGTTATCTTTTTTGAAAAATTTTGGATCAGAGGCGCAACGAAGGCGCGGTGAACTCCCAGAGGCTCGTGCTATATCTTGGACCTGTTATATCCATGAGTATATGTAGCAAAAGACAAATTCTTGTACTTTTCTGTTTTGGAAAAATTTTCGCTGTCTATTGAGTGAAGTTTATGATAAAGACCCCTTTGTCTGAGTAATCAGACGGGGCAACATCCCACAAAATTATAGTCCACTACGTTATGGAAATATGGGGTATTACAAATGATATCAGAGCATAGTGGAGAACATAATAGAGCATTTGATGGAATATAGCTGATCCTCTAATGGGACATAGGGAGTCCAGCATTGTATGAGTAAATGTGAATTTATAGAGATACTATGTTTTATGAAATTGGATATTGGAGTAGATGTAACATGTGACTTTGAGATATAATTTCTTCTGATGAGCCAGAGGAAGAGTGATTTGAGACAATTCCAATATCTTTGAAAAAGGGTCTATAACCTTGAGCTCGAACAATAGTAAAGAGATTGAGGTCAAGAAGATCTTATATTTAAATTATTTACTAATTCTGAACTTTCCATTTTGGAACTAGTAATAGTGAAATGATGAATAAAGGAGGTTGAACACTTAATGGACCTGTATGTATAGTGCGATATGATGTGTGCAGATAAGGATATGCTTACTTGTATAGTGTTCCAATATTATATCGGAGTGCTAAAAGTCCTGGTTTATTATAATGTGTGAAAGCATATGATTATATCAACAATAATGTACTAGGAGTTAAGCGTGCTTGGGCTAGAAAAATCCTAGGATGGGTGACCTCTAGGAAGTACCCATGAAAATTGAAAGAAAGTGATTTAGGGTTATTTAAAGAACTAAAAGTATGATCTATTTGCAAAATGATATAAATACAAGAGGTTTAATTATAGATCATATGAGAACGATGTATATGAAAGTATATTATTAGGTTAAAAGAATATGAGAATTTCTCAAGAGATTTGTATGTGCTAAATAGAATTTCTTTTCTATTTCATGTCATATGAATGAGAAGTATTGAGATGCATATATATATATATATATATATATATATATATATATATATATATATATATGCCTGGTGTTTCATGAAGTAGATTTAAAGAGAGAAAGATATGCCGTGAAAAGTTACTCATAGTAGCATTGGAGATCAGGGTGGATGAAATGCAGCTAATATTATTGGAAACACTACCCCCAGAATGGAAGCACAATCTCAAAGAAATGAGATGGCGCAAGCACTACAAAATATTACCTCAATACTTCAGCGTATCACTGAAACTCCAACCCAAAGAGGACATTATTTTGAGGAGAAAATGGATAGAGCATTAGAATGGTTTCCAAAGTTCAATCCCCCTCAATTTTATGGACAAATAGACTCGTAACAACAAGCTGAGTCCTGGATAGAGCAAATGGATGACATAATTGCAGCCCTAGATTATTCTGAGCAGAGGAAAGTCTATTTTGCTACATTTAGACTTCAAGGACCTACTCGAGACTGGTGGTTAAGGAAGAAAAATATGTGAGAACAGGAACAAAAGGACTGGACTTGGAAAAAATTTAAGAATAAGTTTAAACGTTGATGGATAGTTGAAAATAAGGAAGAAGAATTTCAAAATATTTCACATGCAGAGAGGATTGTTTGGAAATATGCCGCTGAGTTTGTTCGATTATCAAGTATTGCCCATTATTGGTACAAACAAACTCAGATCGAACTCGGCGATTCATAAAAGGATTATGACCTGAATTAAAGAGAACACTGATTGCTATGGCCTTAACAAGCTACAATGCAACTATAGAAATAGCCTCTCGACTAGAAATGGAAGATTTGAAAGAAGCTAGATAGAACCGTAAGAGGGAAGCTAAAATTGGTCAGCGACATGAAGGAAAGCACCTAAGGAAGGAGGGGCTAACTTCAAGAAGGCCGGACAGAATACACTCAATGTACTTACTTTCACAAGGGTGGACATACTTATGAGCAGTGTCAAAAGAGACTTAGAGCATGTTATTAATATGAAAAAATAGGATATACTTTAGCCAGTTGTCCATACAGTAAAATGCAAAAAGATGCCCCCTCTGCTCATGAGGAATTTACATCTAGAGAGTCACGAGGAAACAAAGGACCCATCAGGATTCATATGCACTAAAGAAGGAGCAGATGGCAGAAGAAACCAGAAATAAACGTTTGATGGAATTAAAGCAAATATAAATTTTGAGGACGAAATTTCTTGAAGGAGAGGAGAGTATAAAAACCCCCACTTTTGCACTTTAACTGTTGCTACTATGTATAGAATAAGAATTTGTATAAGTGACCAGAACAAGAAATGATTAGTATAATGAGATGAACGTTTTTGGTATGATAAACATACTTAAGGGCATTATTAGAATTTTGAAATTATGGGGACTTGAATGGAATTTTTGAATTTGTTCTACCCGTACAAAAAATCTTTAGATTATGACTACTTCTAGTAGAATGCAAATTTAAGAGTACATTAACAACAAAAATTGATCAGTGTAATGAGACGAGTATTTTGGTATAAATTAAGCTATCAGAAGTATCAGGGCATTTTTGTAATTTTGACCGCGATCGGGATTTTGACCGTAAATTTTACAGGATTGAGAAAGAATTGAAGATTCTAAATGTTACCATTGAATTCAATGGAATTTATAGAATTTATTGGTGGAATAAAATATTTTTTCAATACAGACCCGAATTTTTGTTATTTTTGATAAAAATTCTAAAATACAATAGAAATTGAAACAAGTGGCCGAATATGATTCGTGGATGGAAACAAGTGTCAAAACACCATTAGAGGAGTGAAATATTTTTGAGATTATGTAATTAGAAAAGCTTATTAAATAAGCTTAAGAAATAATAAGAAAAATGGTGGAAATTGAGAAAATAACATGTGTAAAGTTAGCCACAATGTGTGACCAATTTGGTCACAATTTTGACCAGAAAATGGCGGTGGAGAGGCTGAAATATAGCCTGAATTTCAACCATAAATAATGGAGAAACAAAAAGAAGAGAAAAAGAAAGGAAAAGGAAAGAAAAGCTAGAGAAAATCGAGAGAAAAAGGAAAAAGAGAGAGAAAGCATTTCAAGAAGAGAAAAAGGAAGGAACTTGGAGCATTTTCAGCCTAGAGCAATCAATAAATTAGGTAAAAGTTAATGTTTTATGAATTAAAGTTGAAGCATGAAGAATAAGGATTGTTTTGATATGAGTTTTAGTGAGAAAATTCATATGAATTGTGATTTGTGTTTAGAAATATCTATGTTTTGGGGGTGTTGTATGAGCTGTGTATGGTGGTGCATTTGGAGGCATGTATGTTGTGTTTTATATGATGTTTGAAGGTGTTTTGAAGATGGTTTAAAGAGTTGTTCATGGCTACAAAAATGGAAGAAGGAAATAAGATAGCAAATGGTATAATTGTTGAAGAAAATGGAATGTTGTTGTTATTATTCAAAGCTGTTGGTCATGGAGTTGTTTAAACTTGAAAGTTACTGATTGTGCATGACTGGAATCAAGAAGGATTCTGTACTGCTTAGATGATAAATAAAGGATTGTAACGATTAAACAACATATGTATAGGATAGGAAAGAAAAGAGCATAGATTAAGTGAAGGAAAGGAACAAAACAGAAATTCTGTTTTGGAAGAATTTCGTGCAGCTCTGAAGAAGTATTAAACTGAACAATATGGATGATTACTTTGGAACCCCATGACCTGGAACTTGTAGCTAAATGTCTTAGGATCATTTTGGGACCAATTTTACATGATTTGGAGTTGTGAATAAAACGTTATGATATAAATACCAAAGGTTGTCATTTCAGTTACGGGATTGAAGTTCTGAGACATTATGGACAGAACTGAATGAAACAAAATAGGAAATGAGTATTTTGTGAATTGGAAATCATCAAGGAAGGTCTTGAGAATATTTTGGAATTATCTTGGCATCAATCGGACTTGTGAATCAAAAGTTGTGATAGGAATATTAAGGTGTGCCAAGGTGAGAAAAATGCAGAATTTTGATTTAAGAAAGTAAATGTATGAATTTATTTCATGTGAGCTAATAAAGACATTAAGGATTAAGGATTCATGTGAAAGACTTGAAAATATGTTTGTAGGAATGAGTAATGAAAAGGAATTGAGTTCCCCCGAGAAGTACATTCCGTTTTGGTATGAAATGAAGAAATGGGAAATTTGGTAATTTCCTTAGCAACATGTAATTAGCGATATTTAATGGTTATAAATCTTGGAATACTGAAGGAAATGTGGAATGATGATGCGTAAATTTTAGGTATATAAAATCATCAATTTTAAGTTCATCCTTTAATCAAGTTTTCATTAAAACATTAATCTCAAAATACACATGTGATCAAGTATACCCATCGCAAGTATAATATAGGGAATTAACGACTATCGATCCTCAAAGGAACAAGTACACACTAATCACTTTTCTTTCATTGTTTAATTGACCCAAATAAAGTGAGAAAATAATAAAAAGAAAAAATAAAGAAATATATACGACTCAAGGATGTAGGTTCATGTAATTTAAACTATTCTCCTAAAAAACATGACAATGAACCAATTAGCAATTCTCTCAACTAATTATCATCTTGGCATCATGGAGGAACGCACAGTAAAATTCAATCATTTGTCAAGTCGTGAATTTACTTAGATAAATTCCACTTCATTTGTCAATTCACGGAATCCTATATTTTGATTCATATTAACAAATTTGTCAATCAAGCTAACATAACCAAAACATGCATGAATCTCAATTCCTTAAAAATAAGAAATTAGCTAATAACCCTATGTCAAGGCGAAATTAACTTCACCTTTGATCACTTAGTTTTAAAATTCTAATTTCATCGTTCAAATCTATCAAGATTTAACAAATACAAAATCAATGCAATGAAACTTGTATCATCATTTTGTCGAAGTCAATTAGAAGAACTCGCATCAATAACCAATGAAATCAAGTAATCAAATACCAAATATGACAAAGAATTGATCAAATAACTAAATTACCACAAAATCATGAATCCAAAAATAATGTTAAATTACAATAAAAACATTGAATACATTATTGCTAAAGAAAAAGAAGACAAAGAGAAAAGAAAGCACTCATAGACAAGCCTTTTCTTATTCCTTGAAGACTCTCTTTGAACAATGCTCCTTGACTTGGGTAAACACCTCCCTCAATAAGAGAATCAGAATTTCTACCCTTTAATTCACCTCTCTAAGTTGTATATCTCCAAACCCTTGTGTTCTCTTTTGCTTTTATAGGCCTATTGGATGCCAATTTCGTGGTTGAGGAAGTGTTGGCCGAGTAGGAGTAGGAAAATGACAAAATCATTGGATAAGCCCTAATTCTGTGTACAGAATTTTTACCTCCACTACATACCTGACGCCGGGTACTTTTGACCTACTTGACGCTAGATGCACTCTAATTGATTAATCGAGTAAAACTTAATTTATTTGATAACGATTTAGGCTTATATACAGCCTTTACAACTTTGCATACAAGTCCCTAGAATTATCTATACTCTCAATAAGACCCTAACAAAGATATAAATCTTAACACTCCCCCTCAATATGGGGAGAAGATATCCATTAAGCCCATCTTGTCACACAATCTTGAGAGATCTAATGAACTAAGTCCTTTAGTGAGACAGTCAGCCACTTGCTCTCTAGCAGCTACATGTCCCAACTCCAATAGTCCACTATCCAGCTTTTCTTTGATGAAGAACCTATCAATCTCCACATGTTTGGTTCTGTCATGTTGCACGGGGTTATTGGCAATGCTAATTTCGGATTTTCTGTCGCACCACAGCTTCATTTTAACTCATTTATCCATCTTGAGCTCTACTAACAAAGCTCTCAACCACACCATCTCCACAACTCCTAAAGCCATTGCCCTATACTTAACCTCTGTTGTTGACCTTGCAACCACTGACTGCTTCTTACTCTTCCAGGATACCAAATTGCCTCCTACAAACACGCAATATCCAGTTGTGGACTTTCTATCATCAGCACAACTTGCCCAGTCAAAGTCACAATAGCCCTCAATGTTCAGATGTCCATTCTTCTTAAAGATCAACCCATTCCCTGGTGCACTCTTCAGGTACATCAGAATTTGGTACACTGCGTCCATGTGGCCTTTCATTGGGTCATGCATGTAGCGGCTCACCATACTCACAGCAAATGATATGTCAGGACGAGTGTGACTCAGATAGATGAGACGTCCTACCAACCTCTGTACCGCTCATGATCAACCGGCTCTCCTGCCTTTACGCTCAACTTGAACCTCTGATCAATTGGTGAAACCGCAGGCTTGCAACCCAACATGCCCGTCTCTGTGAGTAAGTCTAACGCATACTTCCTCTGAGATAGAACAATCCCCTCTTCTCCATGAGCCACCTCAATCCCCAGGAAGTATTTTAGCTGCCCGAGGTCCTTCACCTCAAACTCTTTATCCAGTTTTGCCTTCAGTTGAGCAATCTCACCCTCGTCATCACCGGTGATAATCATATCATCCACATACACTGCTAACATAGTAATGTGACCACCCTATTGTTGAAAGAACACTGTGTGATCGGCATTGATTTGCTGATAGCCCATGCTTACCATAGCTCTTCTGAACCTATCAAACCAAGCTCTAGGAGACTATTTCAACCTATACAGTGACTTCCTTAATTTACAAACCTTGTCCACAGTCTGTTTTGTACCAAAGCCTGGGGAACCTCCATATACACCTCTTCTAGCAGATCTCTGTGAAGAAATGCATTTTTAACATCCAACTGATGTAGTTTCCAACCCCCATTCACTACAATGGAGACAAGTGTCCTTACTGTTCCCATTTTGGCCACAGGAGCAAAGGTTTCATCATAGTCGATGCCATATGTCTGACTATACCCCTTCACCACCAACCGTGCCTTGGAGCGAATAATTTTTCCTTCTGGGGTCTGCTTCACTGTGAACACCCACTTGCATCCCACTGCCTTCTTGCCTGGTGGTAGTGACACTATCTCCTAAGTTTTGTTCTTATCCAGAGCTCCAAGTTCTTCTTGTATAGCTGTTTTCCACTTTAGATCCTCTTTAGCATCCTGCCAACACTTAGGTAAAGTAACAGAGTCCAAAGATGTAATGAATGCTCCATACGTAGGTAATAAATTAGAGTATGAGACAAATTGAGCAATGTCATGTGGGAAACCATAACGGTCGGGGGGAACTCCTGCATTATTGCGAGAGGTCCTCCTTACTATCATGGGAGTGGGATGAGAAGAAGGAATTATAGCACCTGTGTTTCTGAGTTTGAAGGTGGTGTGGGTGTCTTAGAAGTTGGAGTAGGCCGGGACAAGGGACTTGATGGCACCAGTGGTATTGCAAATGTTGACTCTGGCACCTCATTCTGCCTCCTTCTGGTATACATTCTCAACTCCCCCTGTGCCTGAGTCCCAACACCGACGGGTTCCTCTTCTTCTTTGTTCTCGTGCTCCTCAACTGATTCCCTCATTTCAACAGACTAAGGAATCGATAAGGGAATTGATCCTACATTCACCAACCTCTCACCATTCTCCCCCTCTTGCCTCATACCTTTTTTATCAGATAAGTCACCAATGGGTGAGGTCACCTCCAGTGTATAATATGGCTCAAACTCTCGAAAATGTACATCCATGCTTACAAACAACCTTTTCTCTATTGGACTCCAGCAAACATACCCTTTCTGGGTAGCAGAGTATCCTATAAAGACACATTTCACAGCTTTAGGACCAAGCTTCCCTACGGATGGTCTGTTGTCCTTCACAAAACACACACAACCAAACACCTTCAATGGGAAGATCCCACCATTATCTCCTTTCAATATTTTACACGGAGACTTCCAGTCCAACACTCTTGTGCGCATCCTGTTGATCAATTGAGCAGCTGTTAAGACCGCTTACTCCTATAACTGCTTTGGGACATTCATCGCGATCATCATGCTCCTAGCTGTCTCTAGAAGGTGTCTGTTTTTCCTTTCTGCTACCCCATTTTGAGCTGGTGTGTATGGACATGTAGTTTGATGTTGTATGCCTTGAGCTGACAAGTATTCCGCAAATGCTCTATTGGTATACTCCGTACCATTATCAGACCTCAATATTTTCACCACTGCTCCATATTGAGTCAAAATAGACCTATGAAAGTCTTTGAAGCAGTCAAATACATCATTCTTATTTTTCATCAACTACAACCAAGTAACACGAGAAAAATAATCAATAAAAATCACAAAATATCTAAAACCATTCATAGAACTAGTGGAACAAGGTCCCCAAACATCAGAATGTATCAAATCAAAAGCACGAGAGCTTCTATGACCAGAACTAACATAAGAACTTCTAGTAAGTTTTCCAAATTCACATGCATCACACACAACTTTTTGTTTATTGGCATTTTCAAATAAAACTGGATACAACCGACTTAACACACTAAACGAAATGTGTCCCATGCGTTGGTGATGGAGCATTAACACATCCTCAACACTCATCTCAGATCCTCCTACTCCTACCTTCTCCACCACAGATATCAATGCTGAGTCTATCCCCCCACGATCTAGGTACCACAGTCCATTACGCCATGTGCTAGTCCCAAGTCTCCAACCCGTCTCCTTCTCCTGGAAGATCACCTTGGGAA
The DNA here is from genome assembly GCA_026120185.1 of Voacanga thouarsii. Classification (NCBI taxonomy): domain Eukaryota; kingdom Viridiplantae; phylum Streptophyta; class Magnoliopsida; order Gentianales; family Apocynaceae; genus Voacanga; species Voacanga thouarsii. Next base: position 328,002 of record JANUWF010002406.1, on the reverse strand, counting down.
TATCAAAAGAAACCACACATTTTAGTTGGAGTATAATGGCACTAATAGATAAAAAATTTACTGGGAAAGAAGGAGCATGCAAAATATTGGACAAAGTTATTGAACCCGTACACTTCACTGTACCCTTACCAACCACAGGCTGTGCTGTCCCGTCAGCGGTCTGGATGCTCTCTAGCATTTCTAAGTGAGTATAGGAAGAGAACTCACTAGCATTACCTGTCACATGTCGAGATGCACCAGAATCTACGATCCATTTTGGTGATCTAGTGGTGGAGATAGAGGCAAGAGCAGTACTTTTGGTCAATTGAGCATAGGTAACAGTGTTACCCATGGGCAAAGCGGAGGTGGATGCATCCTCAACCGCACTCTTTTTGGCTCCATCACCTGCTGCTCTCTGCTTCCTTCTCAGTATTTCTAATAGCGCCTAGTCTTCCTCAGTAAAGACCACACCTGCCTCTTCCTCTTCCTCCTCTACTATCAAATTGGCTCGATAGCCTCTTCCACCTTTTCTGCCCCCACGGTTGCGACCACGACCTACAAACCGTCCACGTCCACCTGAGTCTCTCTCTTTGGGTAGCTTAGGACAAGCCTGTTTCAGATGACCTACTTCACCACAGTTGTAGCACTGCCTAGTCTCCTGTTTGAACCCTGTGTTACCTGAATTGGAGACCACTAGCACTGACGTCATCCCAGGATGTCCGCCTATCCCAACCTGTAGCTTAATACGACTCTGCTCCTGTATCATGGCCGATACCGCCTCCTCAAGTGAAGGGATCCTCGTCTGAGCTAGCAGCATCGCTGTCCTTTGCTCAAATGCTGGGGCTAACCCCTGGAGAAATAACATAGTTCTCTCTTGAATCAATGCCCCCCTTTCCTTACACTCAGGATCTTTACAGCATGCTCAAGGTGAGAAATGATCATGATCTAGCCATAAGCGTTCCAACTCTATAGCATACTCCTGCACTGTCCTATCTCCTTGGACTGTAGCATAGATGTCCCTCTTAATCTAGAACACCCTCAAATTGTTCCCCACACCATCATAGGTTCTCCTCAACTTCTCCCAGACATCATTGACCTTCTCGATGCCATCCACTATTGCAGTAATAGACGGTACCATTGAGTTGAGAAGCCATATGTACACCAACATATTTGAGTTGACTTCCACTCATCTCTCCCTGTCGTGCCCTCAGCTGGCTCTGCTTTCTCAGCTATCAAGTACTCCCCTAGATTCCTCCCTTCCAGAGTATACCTCACCCGACGTGACCAGCTTAGATACGTTGCTAGCCCATCGAGTTTCAGATCAACAGGTGGAAGCTCCACCTTAACAGTAGGTGGCCTCGCAAAATTTTCACCCCCCGACATCCTCATAAACCGCATCAATGTCGCAAGATCTGCAGGATCAAATTTCTTAACCACCTCCTCCATCGTATTCTTGCTAGCCTCTGTCATCGACTCGTATTCAGGTTCCGCACACCTATCAAACGAGTTTATCACACACTTACCCTTCTTCTTCTCCTTGACCCGATCTCGATCTTCTACACATCAAGATCTGTCTAGAACTCCGGCATCTTTATACTATCTCAGGACCCATGGGGTATCGCTCTCCCCGCACGGGCACGGAGATAGAAAACAAACTGGAAGTTGTGAAGGGCCTAGAGAGAAATGAGGGTTACTGTTACTGGAGCGATTTTACTGTAGCGGTGGTACTGTAGCAGTGGCGGGTACTGTGCGGTGAAGCAGGTTACGGCTAGGGTTTGGCTCTGATACCAAATTGATTAATCGAGTAAAACTTAATTTATTCGATAACGATTTAGGCTTATATACAGCCTTTACAACTTTGCATATAAGTCCCTAGAATTATCTATACTCTCAATAAGACCCTAACAAAGATATAAATCTTAACAACTCTGTTCTTTCTCTATTTTTGTTCTATTTTTTGCCGCTTCTCCTTGGTAGACAGAATGAACCCAGCGCCAGGTACACTTGCCAGACCTGGCGCCAGGTCAGTTCTGGAAATCCCTTGAAGCTTGCTCAATTTCTGCTGCTGGAGCAGAATTAACCTCGCGCCTAGTCCACTGGCTGGGCCTGGCGCTAGGTACATTCTGGTTCTGTGCACTTTCTACTTGATTTTAACTTATATCTGCACATATTTGTCAAAAATACCTTTTACAAGTAAAATGTCAAATATGAAGATATATGTCTAGTTGTTACAATAAATGTATCTTAAAACACCCTCAAATAATTAGCAAAAGAATGGTGATTTTAACCCTATCACATACCCCCACACTTGAACATTTGCTTGTCCTCAAGCAAAGCACTTTAGTCCAAGAAAAATTATCAAGACAAGACAAGTTTTTTTCTCATTCAAAAGTTCCTTCATCATAGCAAAGATCATGTCTTCCTTTCAAATTTTAGATACAACATTTGTTATTCATACCCTTTGAAAACAATTTCAAACTTTGAAACATTGGACAAAACATCATAAAACTCTTGAAGCCAAATTAATCAAGTGTATACCTTAGTCTAAGAAAATTATTTCACTCTTCAAGTAAAAATATAGATAACATGAATCACATAAGTTAAGCCATCTACTAACTTAAGAATTATAAATTCAAAAGTTGCACACTCAAGTTATGATGTGAGGAAAGCACTCCAATTTTTTTTTCTCTCAAATTTTTTTTTTAATAACTTAGAGAATTGATAGCCTCAAATGCATGGATTTCTTTTTACACACCGTATTGGCCCCTTTTACAATCATCACTCATCATTTTTTTTCTCACCAATTCTTTCTTTCTATCTTTGCCCTTTCTTGTCTTTTTGCCTTCGAGATAGCCTCAAGAGACTGCACTGAATTAACTTGCTACTTCTCCCCATATTGACCCTTTTTTAGCTAAAGGTCTTCAATGATTATCAATAAGAGCATTTTTTTTTCTCAATTCACACTAACAATAGTGTTGGTTACACTAAATGTTTTTGTTCAACTCAAATCAAAATTTTTTTCAACATTCTCCTCAATCTTTCCTCTCAAAGATATCTTTTTTTTTTTTTCAACTCACACATTTTTTTCATCATAACTCAAAGTCTCACAAAATTTAAACTCATAATACAAGAGTTAGCAAATAAACTCCTCCCATATTCATCATATCTTCTATATTTCAACTAAATAAGTCAAATAACATTCAAACACCAAAGCATAAACAAGATTAATCAAAATTCTCAAGTCTTGATAGATATCTTTTCCAATAAAACCAATTTTATCAAACTCCACCTAATGAATGACAAAACTCATAACCAAGTAAGAAAAGAATTACAACCTTGCTTAACAATGAGACCACTGAAATTTTCGAAAAAGTTATTACAAACACAAAATATATTCACCAAAATAATATGGAAAAACACTTCTTCAACCTTTATTCTTCCCCTCCCCACACTTAAACTAGACATTGTCCTCAATGGCCAAAAATAGAATAATAAAAGTACAGCCAAGAAGACCAAGATAAATAAAGAAGAAGAAGAATAAAGTGAAGAAGATACTTCCATTACATTACCGTGCCACTAGGTTTTAATTCACCTCAAGGAAGGGTTAGTACAAGAGTACCTACTAAAATGAAGAAACAAAACAAAGAAAACATAAATCTAGAAAATGAACAAAAATGAGATAATAACATAAAGAAAATTAAGTACAAAGGAGTAAGGAATTGTCAAGGCTCATAAAGGAGAATGTCGAGATGCGCTAAGATGTCAAGATCGTCTCCAAAATATAGTTTTAATATACTTCCATTCACCCTAATGATCCCTTGAGTTAGGTGAGAAACCACAAAAACTCTAAATGGACAAATTTGATATATCTTATACGACCCTGACCATCGAGATCTTAACTTATCTGGTAAAAGTCGAAGCCTAGAATTAAAGACTTAACACTTTATCTCCTTTCTGAAACTCATGAGGAGAATGAATATGCCTATCATGCCACCGTTTCATCTTATTTTTGTAAATCCTCGAATTATGGTAAGCATCATTGTGCCATTCATCTAACACATTCACTTGAAGTATTCTTTCTTTTCCTACAAGATGAAGGTCAAAATTGACAAGCTTTATTGCCCAATGAGCCATATGTTCAACTTCTCCCGATAGATGACAAGATTTCCCATACACTAAGCGATAGGGGGTTGTACCAATGGGAGTTTTAAAAGTAGCCCTATAAGCCCAAAGAGTATCATCCAGCTTCAAACTCTAATCCTTTTGTGTATGATTGACCACTTTTTTCAAGATTCTTTTTAACTCTCTATTAACCACCTCAACTTGCCCACTAGTTTGCGGATGATATGGAGTAGCAACCTTATGAGTAACCCCTAAATATTTGAGAACTTTATCTAATTGGGTACTATAAAAGTGCCTCCTATCACTAATGAGCACCATAGGTACTCCAAATCGGGTGAAATTTTTTTTTAGAAATTTTACAACAACTCATGCACCATTAGTAGGCAAGGCTTGTGCTTTAACTCACTTTGATACATGCTCAATCGCCACTAAGGTGTATTTGTTGCCCAAACAACTAGGAAATGGACCCATGAAATCAATCCCCTAACAATAAAAAATTTCGCAAGCTTGAAAATTTTGAATGGTATCTCATTAGATTTAGAGATGCTATTTGTATGTTGACACCTATCATAACTTTGAACAAACCTGTGAGCGTCCTTGAAGAGTGTAGGCTAATAAAAACCGGACTCAAGTACCTTTCTTGCGGTGTTGTTAGCTTGGTAGTGGCCTCCCATGTCTTCATAACAATGTTTCAATATATTGATGCTTTCCACAGAATCCACACACCTTTGAATGAGTTGATACGCACAACACCAGAATGAGTACAGATCTTCCCAAAAGTAATGCTTTACCTCGGAGAGGAATTTCTTCTTTTGTTGGGCATTGAAGTCATTCATAAGAATTCCTACAACCAAGTAATTAGCAAAATCCGCATGCCAAGGTAGTTGAGAAATCTCATCATCAACAAGTAAAATTTGTTCATCTGGGAAGGTGTCATTGATATCTCCCTCGACCAATGACTCAAGGTTGGGATTCTCCATCCTAGACAAGTAATCCATAGCCAAATTTTTCGCTCCCTTTTTATTCCTAATCTCCATGTTAAATTCCTGAAATAATAAAACCCATCTTATCAATCATGGTTTGGAATCATGCTTGTTTAGTAGATACTTAAGGGCAGAATGATCCGTATACACAATGACTTAGGACAGAACAAGATAAGAATGAAATTTATCAAAAGCAAACACTATTGCAAGCAACTCTTTCTCCGTTGTGGTGTAGTTCTCTTGTGCCACCGTAAGAGTTTTGCTTGCATAGTAAATTAGTTGTAAGTGCTTACTCCTCCTTTGTCCAAGCACTACGTCCACTGCATTGTCACTTTCATCACACATTAGTTCAAAAGGAAGAGACCAATCCGGTGTAATTAAAATAGGAGAATTAATCAGTTTTGTTTTAAGTGCAATGAAAGCATTGAGACATTTTTCATCAAAATAAAAAATAGCATCTTTTTCAAGCAAAGAAATAAGGGGTTTAGAAATCATTGAGAAATCTAAGATAAACCGCCTTTAAAAACTAGTTAGTTAGTTAGTTAAGGTACATGTTCACAAATTAAGTTATAAGAAATTACAACATACAGAGACATTAAAGTACAAGTATACAAGAAAAAAAAAATATAGCACCTAGTAATACAAGGAACATATATATATATATATATATATATATATATATATTCACATATTTGCATATAAACATATTAACATGGTTAAAGAAATAAAATCCAAGCTTTCATGATAATGGCACCAAAAATTTGATGCGTAAATTTTGGGTATATAAAATCATCAATTTTCAATCCATCCTTTAATCAAGTTTTAATTAAAATATTAATCCCAAAATACACATATGAGCAAGTACACTCATTACAAGCATAGTATAGGGAATTAACGAGTATTGATCCTCAAAGAAATAAGTACACTCTAATCACTTTTTTTTATTATTTAACCGACCCAAATAAAGTGAGAAAATAATAAAAAAATTAAAGAAATATATACAACTCAAGGATGTAAGTTCATGTAATTTAAACCATTCTCCTAGAAAATATGACAATGAACCAATTAGCAATTCTCTTAACTAATTATCATCTTGACATCATGAAGGAATGCACAGTAAAATTCAATCGTTTGTCAAGTCATGAATTTACTTAGGTGAATTCGACTTTGTTTGTCAATCCATGGAATCCAATACTTTGTTTTATATTAATAGATTTGTCAATCAAGCTAACATAACCAAAACATATATGAATCTCAATTCCTTAAAAATAAGAAAATAGCTAATAACCCTATACTAAGGCAAAATTAACTTAACCTTTGATCACTTAGTTTTAAAATCCTAACTTCATAGTTCAAATCCATCAAGATTTAACAAATACGAAATCAATACAACGAAACTTCTAACATCGTTGTGTCGAAGTTAATTAGAAGAACCCGCACCAATAACTAATAAAATTAAGTAATCAAATACCAAATATGACAAAGAATTGATCAAATAACTAAATTAACACAAAATCATGAATCCCAAAATAATGTTAAATTATAATAAAAACATTGAATACATAATTGCTAAAGAAAAAGAAGATAAAAAGAAAAGAAAGTACTTATAGACAAACCTCTTTCTTCTTCCTTGAAGACTCCCTTTGAACAATCCTCCTTGACTTGGGTGAACACCTCCTTCCATGAGAGAATCAAAATTTCTACCCTTTAATTCATCTCTCTAAGTTGTATATCTCTAAACCCTTGTGTTCTCTTATACTTTTATAGGCCTCTTGGATGCCAATTTCGTGACTGAGGAAGTCTTGGTCGAGTAGGAGTAGGAAAATACCAAAATCATTAGATAAGCCCTAATTCCTCGTACAGAATTTTCACCTCTAGAGCATACTTAGCGTCGGGTACCTTCAACCCACCTGGCGCCGGGTGTACTCTGTTCTTCCTCTATTTTTACTCTGCTTTTTACTACTTCTCCTTGGCAGATAGAATGGTCTTGGTGCCAGTGCACTTGCCAGACTTGGCGCCAGGTCTGCTCTGGAAATCCCCTGAAACTTGCTCAATTTCTGCTGCTGGAGCAGAATGGACCTGGTGCCTAGTCTACTGGCTGGGCCTGGTGCTAGGTACATTCTAGTTCTGTGTACTTTCTACTCGGTTTTAACTTAAATCTACAATTATTTGCCAAAAATACCTTTTACAAGCAAAATGTCAAATAGGAAGGAATGTGCCTAGTTATTATAACAAATGTATCTTAAAACACCCTCAAATAACTAGGAAAAGAATGGTAATTTTAACCCCTGTCAAATGATAACCGATGTAGGTTATCTACTTTAAAGATCTCGCAAAGGCTTAAGGATTTCAACCACAGTATAACAAAGAACATGAGGTGAGTCCCACTACTTTTTAAATCTTGTTTTAGCTAAATGTTTTCCTGAAATGATCATGTGCTTTCTTGATAGAGTTAATGTTGTCCTAATATATTATGAGATGAATGTTACACTTGAATTTGAAAGCATTATCAACCACTCGATTTCTTAAATATTCTGGGTATGAAATATCTCGTATGATCTTTTTAATTTCCAAATCCAGGTTTTACTAAAATATTTTTCTAATATGGAAAATGATTTCCTAATGTGCTCAAGTGCGGGCCTTCTATATGGATTGGGAAACATAATGAATGATATGAATCTTGAATTCTTGATTTCCTGAACTTGTCAATCCTTGAATCCAATATATGACTAACTTAAATATTTGGCGTATGCACTAACTTGCATAATTGGCGTATGCACTGACTTGAATACTTGTCGTAAGCACTAACTTGAATACTTAGCGTAAGCACTGACTTGAATACTTGGCGTAAGCACTGACTGGAATACTTGGCGTAAGCACTAACTTGAATACTTGGCATAAGCACTGACTTGACTACTTGGCGTAAGTACTGACTTGAATACTTGGTGTGAGCACTGACTTTACTTGAATACCCGAATACTCGAATACTTAAATACCTGAATCAGAATATTTTATACTGGAATTCTTGAATACTTGAATTAGCATGTTTTCACTCGAAATCCTTGAATACTTATTTTGTGAATGTTTTCACATGAGATTTTCTGAACTAGCTTGGTTATGTTGAGATTACTCTTCATGAGATTTTTCCGGTGGAAAACATTAGCACACGCGGGACTCACTCAGCTTTACGCTTACACGTGTGTTATCTCTTTTGAAAAATTTAGGATTAGAGGCACATTGAAAGCTAGGTAAAGTCCCAATGGCTCATGCTACATCTTGGACCTGTTATACCCGTGAGTGTATGTATCAGAAGCAAATTCTTGTGCTTTTCTATTTTGAAAAATTTTCGCTGCCTATTGAGTGAAGTTTGTTCTAAAGACCCCTTGTCTGAGTAATCAAATGGGACGACATCCTACAAAGTTACAGCCCACTACGTTATTAAAATATAGGGTATTACAGTTCAAAAAACACACTACCTATATATGAGAAAGCCATATTCTATGAATTGGAGTAGCAAAAAGACTTCTTCGTTTCTTCTTCTTGAAATAAATTAAAACCCTGCAGTCACCGCATATTGCTAGCACAGTAATGGCATTTGACTTGGGACCTCCTTGTGTGGACTCCATTAGAGGCATTCCTATTCTTGGAATACAGTGGATTGATTAGAACTGAGATTGAAATAGATGGCATTAGAGTGGGGTTACACCTAGAGAAACTTTTTCATTGGTGTGGATTTTGGAATCCTAAAATTGCAAAACACAAGAAAATTTTTGAAAGTTACCATGTCTTCTTAAGGTAATCTGTAATTCCCTCTTTGTTTCCCTTGGTCCATAATTTACATATGAGTGATCATGTTGTTTGAGTTTCATTTTAATTTCTGCTATGTGTATGTTTGATGCATGAGCGAAATCCAACAGTAGCACTGGCCCTTTACAGGTTTAGTCCGATTTTAAGGACTTTTCTACTATTTTCACCATCTTTTCAAGGAAACTCCTTTTCATCAAATCTGCACAAAAAATGGCAAAGTGCTGAGAACTAAGAGCCATTTATACTCAAAATCAACACAAATACTACACAAATGATTCTAAAATATAAACCAAATTTGGCCCTATCAGGTAGAATAGTAATTTTACTAGCTTTAAGGATCCTAGCTCTAGTCAAAATAATTTAGCTGAAGTCAAAATTAATTTTGAAGTCTTTTGTAGAGTTTGTCAAAGTTAGTTAGAAAAGTCAAGTCAACAGAGCTTGGGTCATGGTCAAAATTAATTTTAGCCTAGTAAAAAAAATTGTGAACTAGTCAAAATTTGTGGGTCTTAGGTTGACCAAGACTCCCAATAGGTTAAAAGTCAAAATTACCTTAAAATAGAACTCAAAAAAATTATAAAATTTATTTCTATCATTAGAGAAATTAATAATATTTCTTTTACAAATAATATAATTTGTTAGTATATTATAATAAATCATGCAAACTCATATAAGTTAAATATTCACATTAATACACAAATATAAGTCACATTATCCAAGCACACTTAGAACTCACATAATAAATTTGAAATGTAAAAAAAGGTGAATGCTTATGTTTCAATTCCTAAGGTAAAATTGGGTGCAGTATTACAACCTCCCCGGCTTAAAGATATTTCATCCCCGAATTTAATCCAAGGCATTTTTTATAGCAATTCTGGATACTCCTTTCTTATCTATTCCTTAGTTTCCTTCTAACAAGCGACTCACCCTGATATAAACTAAAGCAATTTCTTTCCTCGTTCCGAGTACTAAACTCGAGCTTCATAATCAAATATTTTCTTTCATATTCTCGGGCTACTTTAAATTTTTAATAGCCTCTACTTAGACGGACATACCTTAATTTCATCCTTAGTGGCTATCTGTCCCCAAAAATGAAGCTATGTCCAACTAAGACTCACATTTACTAAACTTGGCATTGTGTTGATGTTCCATTAACTTTTCCAATACTAAATTCAAATGCCTTGCAAATTCATACCTAGTTTTTTATATAGTCTTAGAACAATTCTGCTCTCAGATGCAAACTCATCAACACCCCTATATTTAATTTGGAACAACATGATCCCTTAGGATCCCATCTTTCCTCTTTACAAATAATACTGGGGCTCTCTATCACAACGATAAGATCGGATGTATTCTTGCCCTATGACTTCTTCCCCAGTGTGCTTTGTTCCTTGAGTTTGTTGATCAAGTTTACAAGGTGTCTTAACATCCCTTCTAGAAAAATTTTTGAGACTTAGGCCTTAGCATAAGATATTTCAACTCCTTTACTCGACATCTTTCTAAATTCCATTACATCTTGATCATGCGTAATAAATTATACAACTTTACATCTACAAACTACCCACTCATGATATTACAACTAATTCACGTCTAAATTGAAGTCGTACTTCTTTAAAACCACAAGCTTAAGATCTCTAAGTAATCCTTTTTTTTCCCATCTCAATCCTTTATCCTTGCTTATATTTCCAATTTCCATAGATTTTTCCCAAAAAGGGTACTTACTAGCAAAGTAAATGGTAGTTTTGAGCCATTCTATTTCCAACGACATGCACATAATCTGCTTATACAGGAATGTGTAAAACTAGAATCAATTTACACAGCAACATCATAGTTTTGATTAGGGAGCATTCCTTCTATTATAGCAGCATCTGCTCCCAAATCTTCCCTATTCAATACAAACACTTTAACTTTCTTTGGGGTCTCTGATTGTAACAACCATAGGCTTCTGTTGCATTGTCGTGTTTTGTTGAGAGTAATGGTGAGGCTGGATTTCTTGGATTAAGCCAGTTCGCACAGTTATCTCTCAAGTGAGAAGTATCACCACAATTAAAACATTTCCTATTTGCTCCCTTAAACCAACATTCCTTTTCCTTATATTCCTTCTTTCGACATAAATGGCAAACTATTATATTCATGACGGCTCCCATTGGTACAGTCCTTGCTTGCCTTCCTTTATTTTTCTAATATTGTTTAGCTGGACTTTTTGCAGGGAAACACTCAGTTCTAGGTGGAATTTTACTGATGATACTACTCTTGTCCTCATTCTCTATCCTTGTAGTGGCATCGGCAACAACAACATAAGTAGAAGGCCAAAATAGGGCTAAAGCTCTTCGTAGTTTTAGTCTTAAACCCTTCACGAATTGTTGAGTCCTATTATGCTCAATGTCTTCTAACCTTTGACAATAATACTTGGAGATTCGGTTAAATTGAGACACATACCGGGCTGTCGTCATATCCCTTCGCTTGAGGTTCTGGAATTCATCATTTCTTTTCTCAACAACCCACTACAAAATAAACTCCGTTTGAAAAGCTCCTCTGCAACACCTGCAACCACAGGCCCAGTGGGCTGGAGATGTCGCTCCATCTAAATGATAAGGGATCCTTATAATGAAACAATTAAATAAAAAATCTAAAATTTAAATAAACTCCGAAAAAACTATTACATATCCTTCAAAATAAATACATCCATTCCCAAAATAAATAATATATCGAATAAACATCTCAAATAACATCCAAAACAATAAATTCATGTACAAAATACATACACTACTAGAAAAAAGGGGTTTAATGATGCTAAAAAGCGTCATTAAATATATCTATAGTGACGCTTTTGTGCTCCTGACGCTTTCAAAGAGCGTCGTGCGTATGGCCGTCACAATAGGTTCCGTGACACTATTTAGTGTCATCAAATATCATCTATTGTGACGGAAAAAAGCATCATAATAGGTCTTTTAAGTGACGCAAAAATGTGTCAGTAAACTCATGTTATTATGACAACACTTTAAGTTACAATAGGTTGGTTTCTATTACATATTTATATGTCAGTAAAAGATCGTTAATATGACACTGTTATTGGTCACAATACGTTTTTTGAATAATGAAATTTGACGTTATGAAAATTGGAAAATATGTCACACTTATACCGTCATAATAAAGCTCTTGAATGACGGGTTTGTGTGTCAGGAAAAAAGAGTTAAAATGACAAAATAAAGCATCACCATAGACTTATATCATGACGGATTTTAGTGTCATTAAACCTTAATAGTATGATTAAAAAAAAAAAGCGTCACTATAGACTTCTATAATGACGGATTTTAGCGTCATTAAATCTTAATAGTATGATAAAAAAAAAAGCATCACTATAGACTTCTGTAATAACGTATTTTTAGTGCCATGAAATTTTTAGTGTTATGAAACCTTGATAGTATGACAAAAAAAAAAAAAAAAAAAGCGTCACCATAGAATTCTACAATGACGTATTTTTAGTGTCATGAAGCCTTTGAAGTATGACAAAAATAAGCGTCACCATAGATTAGCCATCTGAATAAATAAATTAAATATTTCACAAAAAATCGAAAAAACTATTTTTTTGTCCCTGTCATATATTATATATATAATAATAACACACAATTTTTAAATAGACATCATTAAAAAGTCAACGCAATCAAAAGTAACCCATATTAAAGAGTAATCCTATAAATTTCATAACATTCAAAAATTGTCCAAACATAAGTACTAAGTATTTAGATACATGGATAAAGCCAAGCATTAGGCCTCGAAAAAAATATAGTAGCATTAGTTTATCTTGTCCCACAAAAGTAGATCATTTGACCAAGTATTAGGCCTTCCAAATAAACATAGTAGCATTAATATGTTTTCCATAAAGCCAAGCATTAGGCCTTCCAAATAGCTTCGACACTGGAATATGTATTTAATCTGCTTCGCGGATCTTCACCTACAATAATATAGAATGAATTTAGTAAAAATATTATAAAATCATCTTAGAAGGAAAAAAAAATTAAATTAATTAACAATGTAAGAGATTAGATAATTTCCAAGTGTCGTGGCCAAGCGATTCCTATTCCAATGGAATCTTCAATAGTCTGAATAAAATCTATTGGTCTCAACAATTTCTCGTCCTGATGAAACGGAACTAGAACCATTACTTCACACCAGTCCTCACCCAGCAGTACACCCCCAACTTCATGGGATGGGTCCACACTTTGAATAAAACCTTTGGCAACTATTTTGGATGTATCCAACATGCTTAAAAGTGACACATAGGCATGAACCTACAAGATATATTTTATTCAGTAAAAAGTGAATTAGGAAAACAAGCCAAATCGCTCATGCTCACTAGATAAAGGAAAGTAGACTTAGATGCTTAAAATGCTATATAATACTCAAAAAAACCAAAAGATTGCATAATAGACATCGTATCCAATCTTTATGCCAAAGCCAAAAGATTGCACAATAGAAATATTAGACATATCATGAATAATACGGTAGAACAATGAAATTAGACATCAACCTATATATATGCATACTTTGCTATAAATACAAACAAGTAACACAACCATGATATTGTAATATTTTGTATAACCTCAATGTGGTGGTGTTACTGTTAGAACCCATTGAGGGAACTCTTGAAACAAGTGGGGATGAACAATCTCTCTGAGACACTAACATAGCACGTATCTCGGCAAGCTCTTTTGCTTGTTCACTCAACTGTGCTTTCATGCTTGTAAGTTCTTCTTTTTGCTCTTGAATAATACGAAAAGAAGTGGTACGACTTGGAATTTCACCCCACACATCCGAAGGGTGAACACCGATGCCAAACGTGCGGACCCTGCCATATCTCTTTGGTCCAACAACTTGGGAGAAGATATCATTTGGACCAAGTCTATCTTCTGAGCCAGGGGGGAGTTGTGAACTCCTTTCATCCATTTCATTCTTTAAGATGAATAAGCAATCACAAAAGTTAGTCTGTATTGTGACAAGTTATAGTAATATTTAGTGTAAGCAACAAAACAGAGTACATATACTTCAAGAATGCATAATATTGGGGAAAAGTCATAGAATCTCAAATCTACATATTAAGGCACATTGAAGCGAGGATATGACTCAAGTTTTCAACCTCCTCAAGATTTCAGCTATTGTGACACCTAGTTCCAAGTTGTCATACATATCAGAGACATACAAGATAAGAAAACTAAATAATGGCTGAAAATAAGCAACACATATATGCAAATGTCCTACCCTCAAGTTGAACATATGCCAATTGATCCCAGAAAAACAGGAGAATTAATTAACATGTTATTTGCAAAATTGCTGCACTGACAAGTGAGATTAGCAAAACTGTCCACTTTTTTACAGCACAGTAGCATCCTCCCCTTTTGTTCCTCCAACATCAAAGCAATTGACAACAAGTAACCAAGCTGTAGACAAGTAAAAAGAGTAAAGCCAAATGCTGCCATCTTATAGAAGGACCACATAGTATCAAATAAAGCTGGAAATAGACTGAAAGTGGCTATATATGTATGCTGAAAACAGTTATGTTTCTTTGTTTACAAGAATTGTTTGGTGTGGCTGCTGAACAAAATGGTTGAGTCTAAAATTTATTTATAATTTCAGGGAAGGTATTGAACTGATTTTTGGAGGCTTTGAATGCAAACCAAGCCATAGGAACAAAAAGAATGAAAACTGGTTGTACAATGTTCTTCAAAAAAACTGTTTTACCAAACTTGGCTTTGTGCTCTGTTTGAATAGTTCTGGAATAGCTGGGTTTAAGGGATGCCTAAAACCCAATCATTGTTGTATCAAACATGAATTCAGAATGCTCAGATGTGGTAGGTCATGTAGAAGAATTGAAAAATAGAATTGGTGCAAAATGGAAACAAACATTGTATTCTGTTGTGTCTTATGTAAAGCAAGTCTGTTCTTTCATTAAACTGTACCAAATGGCCATGGATTCTGGAAACCTATGACTTTCACTTTGTAGGTAATTGTCTTAGGAAGATTTTGAGACAAATTTTACATGATTTGGACTTGTGGGTAGAAAGTTATGCATTTTATGCCATAGACTGCCCAGGCTGGAAAGAAGAAATTATGATTGCATTTCCAAGTTCATAAGGCTATTTGGTACCATTTAATCAACAAATAGAGATGTCAGCAATTATAATTTCCGGAAGCTAAGTATGAGTACCTTTAGTGTTATTTCAATGTAGGGGTTTTTATGCATCAAAGACCCACAAAAATGCTGCCAAAAAATTTCTAACATCAAAGGCTTGAGATTAGGTGACAGCTTCAGAGATCATAGCTGTCCTTAAGGACATTTTGGAGTAAAACGGCCTTAACAATTAAACTGCACAAAATAGCTATCTTGTTTTTAGTATTTAGTGTTCACAACTTTACATAGGTGGCTTCTATAAATTTTCCTTCATATCAAAATTAAGGAAAGACTTTATCTTTTGGAACAAAAATTGATCTAGACATGATAAGGTTCAATTTCATATAGGCTTTCATGGTTGAGAATGAAAAATTTCTGTTTTGATGTTAAGTTGGGAATTTTATTTTTGGTGCTCTTTTGAGTAAGGGTGATAACTGGTCAGTAAATAACTCATTTTGCAGTTCTTTTTTGCATTTTGAAGAGGTTAAAGTGCATCAAACAAAAACAGTAAATAAATTATGATGTTGCATGACAAAATGAATAACAGAAAACAGAAATGCTAGAAATGAATTTACTCACTGTTTGTGGTTATGGATAATTGTAATTGTTGGGAATTGTCTTTGAGAAGTTGAACTTAAGTATGTTTTGAGAAGTTAGGGAAGTAGTGGAATAGAATTGAGAACATGAGGTCCATATATGGGGTTCGAACTTTCCTGAATTCCTAATACTGCAGGCAGCAAGTGAATGGCCCTCAAACCACTAGAATTAGTAGAGAGGTTGAAACTTAGAGAGCTAGAGACTCCAACAGCTACAATAGAAATTTTTGTATGGAAAACATTGTATAGTATGTCGCAAGGATATTCTATGGTCATATAGAATTTCAAGCACAACATTTTTTGAGAACTCAAAACAAATAGAGAGAGTTAGATGCATTGAATATCTCCATGGCAGAGGTTGCACTTAGTTCTGAGAGAAGTTTCGCCTAGATCAAAATAGATGGAAAAACTGCTTTCACTGCTTTTCACTGCTTTCACTCCCTGCAAATTTTACTACATGCTGAAAGATCTGTAAAATGTCAACACAGGAATCTGGAGGATGGAAAACAGAAAGATTTATATCAAACAGATGTGCATACACACACACACCCCCACAGTTTGCATTTCTGGAAGATGGAATCTGCATTTCCTAAACACACAGTTTGCATGCCAAAAAAACCCAAGTATAACCAAACTGCACAAATTATGCCACACGGATGAAGACACGACCACACACACAACAATAGAACCCTCACACACAACAAAATAAAACACTCTAGCTAACCAAGCTGCAGGAAAAACTAAAACAACAACAGTTTGCATGCAAAAAAAAAAAAAACTGACCAAAACTGCATTTTTTAACACTAACCAAACCGTTTTTTGTACAAAAGCTAACCAAACTGCCAAAAAAAACAAAACCAAACTGCATTTTTTAACACAAACCAAACTGTTTTGTTTAGCACAACCTAACCAAACTACTAAAAAAAACCTAACCAAAACTGGATTTTTTAACACTAACCAAACTACATCTTATCACAAAAGCTAACCAAACTGCTGCTTTTAACCAATAAAACAGTTGACTGCATTTCCTGAACACACAGTTTGCATGCAAAAAAAAACCCAAGTATAACCAAACTGCACAAATTATGCCACACGGATGAAGACACAACCACACACACAACAATAGAACCCCCACACACAACAAAATAAAACACTTTAGCTAACCAAGCTGCAGGAAAAACTAAAACAACAACAGTTTGCATGCACAAAAAAAAAAAAAAAACTGACCAAAACTGCATTTTTTAACACTAACCAAACTGTTTTTTGTACAAAAGCTAATCAAACTGCCAAAAAAAAAAAAAAACGTAACCAAACTGCATTTTTTAACACAAACCAAACTGTTTTGTTTAACACAATCTAACCAAACTACTAAAAAAAACCTAACCAAAACTGGATTTTTTAACACTAAGTAAACTACATCTTATCACAAAAGCTAACCAAACTGCTGCTTTTAACCAATAAAATAGTTGACTGCATTTCCTGAACACACAGTTTGCATGCCAAAAAAACCCAAGTATAACCAAACTGCACAAATTATGCCACACGGATGAAGACACGACCACACACACAACAATAGAACCCTCACACACAACAAAATAAAACACTTTAGCTAACCAAGCTGTAGGAAAAACTAAAACAGCCACACACACACAATAAAGCAGCCTATACATTCAACAGTTCACATCCCCCATGCACAAATTCAGTCCCAATCTCATTGGATCCCAAACTTCAAACATTCAAAGTTCAAACCAAACATCTCCTATGCAGTCCCAAACTCCAAACATTCAAAGTTCAAACCAACATCTCCTATGTAGTCCCAAACTCCATGAACATTTCAAAGTTCAAACCAACATCTCCTACGCAGTCCCATCCAAACTCCACACATTCAACACATCCAACTACGAAAAACGGCATATTCCAATAAAACATAGTTGTCCCATGTAACTATAAAGAAAGGCATATTCCAATAAAACAAAATCTAATGAGTCATATGCATGATTACCACTGCACTCGCCACATGAGAGTTGGAAGAAGTTCCGCTGGCATCCGTGTAACACTTCTTGAACATTTGTACACGGGTTGGAGAATGGCCTTGCTCATTTGCCTGCATAATCCAATTTCTGTAAGTACTTAATAGAGGTCAACATATCATTCAAAAATATGAAGAAGTTACCATATCATCACGAATTTGAGTGTAAGGCTTCTTCCCTGTCCTATGATTCATGTTCTTCATATTTCCATTCCTTTTATTCGTCTCTGCCATTGCCTGAATTTAGAAAATTTAGTCATCAATAGATTTGACATGGACATCAATGTATCAATCAATAAAGAGTATGAGCACGTGTTCGTACCTTCCTTTCAGCTGAATCCCACAATTGAAGGAGATTAGTCCACTGAGCGTGAATCATGCGATCATCAGTGCATGGAGTTTGGTGATGGATGTCTTTTGTTGCATCATACCATTCACTCTTTAATGATGCTTTCCAGGTCCTCCATTTTATGCTAATTGATCTTAGGATAGCAGGCTTAAGACCAGGCGGTACATTAAACTTCTCCTGCACATGGACAAGAAAATAACAAAACTCAAATACATATTACTATATAATGTACTTCAATATTAGAACAAAACGTCAAATACCTTCACAACATTGAACATCTCATTCTTGTTGTGTCGAGGAATCTGAGACCATGATTTGATATCTATCGAGCGTACATTCCATTCCTTACTATGGTTCCCAAATATTCGGTCAATTTACTACGGTTTGTTCCCACCGGCTGTCCAAACTTGTTGAATTCAACCTCCAAAGGCTTCGCATTTCGAGGGCGGCCCTAAATAGAGGTCATATAGGTTGGTCCTCTCTTGCGAGCTATCTCGCATCTCCTTGTACTTACTTCTCATACAAAAATTTGAGCGAGGACTCATTAGGTAATACAAAAATATAGAAAGCATATGAGAATCCAACAAATATAAATATACCTTGACTTTCGCTTTGTTGCAAGACTTGACCCTCAACCTCTTGTACAACATGGGCAGCGGTAATTTCATCAGCCTCTTGTACAACATGCGCCTCGATACTGCAATCACCACGTTGGTTAGGTTGACTGGTACTTCTTCTTCTTCCCCTAGTTCTTGCCATGCCTGGATTCAAATCTGGGCATCAAATGTTCGCACCAAAGATCAGTAATTTCATATCCAAAAAAATCCCCAAAAATAACACAAGACATTTATCAACTATGTTAAAAAAAAAAAACAGCAAACAAACATACAGAATGCATAGAAACATATTATATTACTTGCAACATGGCATAAACAATGGAGAATGAACATTGTATCTCATATTACAACCATTTACAATGTACACAACTAGGCCTTGAATAGAATGGTTCTAAAAACAAGTTTGGACAGCAAAAGCAACTTATAAAGTAAAGATTGTTCAAGTA
Source organism: Voacanga thouarsii (assembly GCA_026120185.1). Taxonomy (NCBI): domain Eukaryota; kingdom Viridiplantae; phylum Streptophyta; class Magnoliopsida; order Gentianales; family Apocynaceae; genus Voacanga; species Voacanga thouarsii. The sequence goes on along the minus strand of JANUWF010002406.1, from coordinate 308,908 downwards.
ACTGTAATTTCAACTTCAACTCCATCGACCCCTTCAGCAACCCAGCTGACTTCCTCACTTCCCAAATCTGCCTGGATGTTACAACTTTCACTCTGCAAATAACTCTCAACATCAACTACGGACCCCATGTTATACATAGCTCTCGGATTTGTGGTTATAACAATTTGCCAATTACTTTCAGTTGGGTCTCCAACGTAAAAGACTTGCGTTGCTTGAGAAGCTAGAATGAAAGGCTCTTCATGAGGCCTAACATCAGTGAAATTGGCCAGAGTAAAGCCCTCAGCATCTTGCTTCAACCTTTTCCCTGTTGATACCCAATTACATCTGAACAACACCACTCTACGCCCGTCTCTATAATCTAACTCAATCACATCTGTTATTTCCCCAAATAAGACACATCATTTGAAATTGGATTTCTGTCCCTAACGCTTGAGAAACTAGTTGTTGTTGCATTTATAGAAACGCCACTATTTTGTATTTTCCTTCTGCGTTCAACTTCTACAGTATGATATCGAAAGCCGTTCACCAAGAACCTATCGTATTTAAGACCAATGCCATTGGGTCCTCTGGCCAAATGCTTCAAATCCTTAGAAATTATATCATCATCATTGAATTGCAATGCCTTCACCTAGGAAATCAACAAGAGTCAATGTAAGCTTAAGCATCATTAAAGTATAACTTAAGCATGCTACCTGAGATGAATCTTACATAATTGCAAAACCAATTCACAAATTCTTCACTATGGATGCGCTCAATTTCATGCAAACTTGCACAAGGATGCCTTTGTTCCACTAGTCCATGATGCTGGCTGCATATGAATACTATGCATTAGTTAAGCGTGGCTTCATGGCCACTAATTTAATGAAGAATATAAATCCTCTATCTTATACGTACTCTAAGTAAGGTTTTACAGCATGAGAATTAAACAACACATATTGATGTGCTATCTTCAATGTGTCTTCATCAAATTTTGTAGGAACTCATTTTCCAAGTGAACGTCCAGTTGGTTTGAAAATATCTAACCCAGCATAGGAATTGGCTTCATGATCATCATTCCTACTTGGTCGGTTGAACTTTGTCTCCACATAGTCAGCAAGATATAACGAGCAAAATGTCAAACATTCCTCAGCTAAGTACCCTTCAGCAATAGAACCCTCTGGGCGACTCCTATTACAAACATAAGACTTTAACGTGCTCAAATACCTATTTAAATTCAACTTTCATACATTAGTTTCAATGTCATTGATGTACATGTTTGTAATTGCAAGAATGAATAACCTAAACATTAAATGAATGAAACGTGTACCTCTCTATATGATACATCTATCGATAATGAACCAGCCCAGCTATCCTAGCTTCGGATGCTAAATGGACAGTTAGATGCATCATGATACTGAATGATGAAGGAGGGAAGACTCGCTCCAATTCACAAAGGATAACTGCAATCTCTTGCTCTAATTGAAACACTTCATTCGGATGAAGCTCAGTGCAGCACAACTTTCTAAAGTATCTACTGAGCTTTATTAAAGGATAGCGGACAGCCTTAGATAAAACTTCTCTTAGAGGGATTGGCAGCAATTGTTGCATCAAAATATGATGGTCATGGCTTTTAAGTCCAGAAAGCTTAGGTGGATTGAGGTGTACGCACTTTGACAAGTTGGCAGCGTATCCGTCCGGCACCTTAACACCTTTCAAAGTCTTGCAAAATGTCACTTTCTCCTTCTTACGTAGTACAAAAGAAGCCGGTTGTAAATACACCTTACCATTATCCCTCTCAACGGGATGAAAGTCGGATCGAATACCCATGTCCTTTAAGTCGAGACGTGACTTAAGGTCCCGTTCCTTATCCACCTCCAACAATATTGCGCATATGGTTTCAGAAACGTTCTTTTCAATATGCATTACATCAAGATTATGGCGCATCAAATTGTCCTTCCAATATGGCAACTCGAAGAATATACTTTGTTTCTTCCAATTATGGGACAATTGCTGGTTATCATTGACAGCCCTTCCAAATTTGATCTGTTTTCCATCCAACTCATGCAATATTGTATCCCCATTCAATGCAGGCGGTGGCCTTCCATGTTCTTGATGACCATCAAATGACCGTGCATCATATCGAAAACGATGAGTAGGAGATAAAAACCTACGATGCCCCATGTAGCAATGTTTGGCACCATTCTTCAACCATTGAGATTTTGTCTCCTTATGACATATAGGACATGCTAGCTGCCCTTTAGTACTCCACCCCGACAAATTTGCATAACCAGGGAAATCACTAATTGTCCATAACAATGCAGCACGTAGCTGAAAATTCTGCTTCGAAGATGCATCAAATGTTTGCACGCCTATGGCCCATAGTTCTTTCAATTCAACAATTAGTGGTTGTAAATAAATATCAATAATATTACCAGGAGCAGATGGACCAAGTATCAACAATGACAGTATGAAATACGGTTGCTTCATTCACATCCAAGGGGGCAAGTTGCAAGGCATAAGTATCACAGGCCAAGTACTATGAGCAGCATTCATATTTTTGAAAGGATTAAAACCATCAGACGCCAATCCCAACCTCACATTACATGCATCTTTTGCAAAATCAGTATTTATAGCGTCAAAAGCTTTCCAAGTAGGTGAATCAGTAGGATGCCTCATCCGACCATCATCCATGCGCCCTTCTGCATGCCATCTCATGGAAGCCGAAGTCTTGGCTGACATGAATAGACGTTGTAGTCGAGGTTTCAAAGGAAAGTGCCACAGAACTTTCTGTGCATTCTTCCTCTTCTCTCCCGTTGAGTCATCCTTAGAAATGACCCACCTAGACACTTTACACGTTTCACAATCCTTCCGTCCTTCCTTATCCCCCCAGTACAATGTACAATCATTAGGACAAGCATCTATTTTTTGATAGCCTAAACCCAGTTGCTTCATCAATTTTTCAGCTTCATAAAAAGATTTAGGAAGTTCAACACCCTCGAGCAATGCTTCTCTCAACAAATCAAGTAGCATATCAAAATGCTTGTTAGACCACTTCCCTGCGCACTTGAGATGAAGTAACTGAATGATGAAGGCAAGTTTAGAGAATTTCTTACAACCTGGATACAAATCTTATTGAGAGTCATTAATTAGCTTGTAAAATTTTTCAGCATCTGCGGCAGTCGAAATACTTTCTTCATCTACATTTTCACAAGGTGGGACCCCAAAAGCATCATGCAGCATTGCTTCCATGTCATCAGGCATAGAGGCTACATTATTTGAAATGGGCTCGGAGTGTGATGTACTTAAACTAGGTGTAAAATGTTCTCCATGTACTATCCAATGTGTATATCCCTTAATAAATCCAACAACAATCAAATGCTCCCTGGCCTCAATTTTTGTCCTCATTACTCCGTTTCCACATTTCAGACAAGGACATAATATCATTCCATTTAAACTTGCGTTGTTCATTACAAAGTTTAAAAACCTTTCGACTCCATTTTCATATTCAATGCAATTCCATAGAAGTTTCATCCAACCCTTATCCATACTTTTGAAACCAATTATCCAACTCAAACGGCAGCAGCAAATGGAAGAGAATTTACCTATGTTAGGATCACATTAGAATACAAGTGGAGAAATCCCTAAAAAAACAGCAAGCAATACCTATTACAATAAATAGGAAGAAAGTTCTGATATGTTAAGTGGTGCGTGAACTTTCTAATTTGAAGTAGGAAAAGGCTCTACTTGAAGATAAGTGGTACGACTCGGTCTTGGAATTAATAGAGAATATGACAAAACATATACTACTACAGAAAAAGCAGCCTACTGTATTGAGCAGGGTGAGCAAGAGGTAGACTTAGGTTGTTTGGTTGAAAGAAAAAATCTCACCGCCTCAACCTGAATCTTGGTGCATCTTTATTCTTCTTTCATCCCATTCCTCAAATGATATATGATGATATTGCAGACAAACCTTTAGGTCTCTAATGAACCAGTATTCTGGATTATTACACAACTTTATTATTAAAAAACACAAAAAAAAGAATTCGTTTTTTTAATGAATGAAAAAAGGAATGTTTTCTTGGTAGTATAATTACTTAGATATGATTAAATTGAAAAGGAAATATGATTTTAAGAAGAAGAATGATTTTAAAGGCCAATTGATGGACAAAAATTAGTTTGCAACAATAGTAAAGTAGGATGAACAAACTGTAGTAATTTAAATAGACACTAGTAAATGCCTTCGGAGTCTTGCTATATGGGCTTATGACGCATTCATATGTGCTGTCTAAGTTTCTGACTAGATCACTAAGAGAAGTAGAGTAACATACCAAATAGGGTAGTGGAAATTTGATATTGGTCCATAATTTCTACTGAAATAGTGCAGGATTTCGGCTAATCAGAACAGTAAATTTTTTAGCTTATGTTGATCAAGAACAGATGCGACAAATTTTGATGATTTTGAAGCTTAATGTGATTTACTTTTCTTGTAGAATAGAGCAGAAAACACTTATCATTAGGTTATGAATTCCTTCAAATGTCTTTGTACTGATGCAATGAAAGAAACAAGGAAAAATAAAAGTCAAGATTCCTTTTTTTTTTTTACAGATTAATTAATTGAATTTTCTCCGCTAAAACTCTGAGAAATTGAAAGACTCTATGTATCCCAAACATATCTTATATAATTTATCATCTTCAACTCAAAATCAGTTCAAGAATTTGAATTTATATTTAGATTCTCAGTCCCCTCTTTGTTTAAGCAATCACCAGGATGAACGGACTGCATACTTTTGCTTAAAAGAAACAAAGCAATACAGTTACAAAGATGGTCAACTGATTGACGGACACTTCATACTTCATTTGTAGAGAATAAAACCCACAATTTCCCTAATTTCAAAAACTACCAATCAACAGCATCCATTGAGCCGTAAACAAATCTGAATTAGAACTTATTTTAGTCATTGAAATGCAATTGTTAGGATCATCAATATACAAGAAACAGTAAAATGCACATACAACTACCTTAAACTTCTCTTTGTATTACATTAATTCTAAACATCACAACTTATCCCAATCACCTATGCCAAATGGACTCAACATATTCCAGTAAGACAAACTGAAGATAGAAAAGCTTTTCTATCATTCCCATAACTGCACAAACAACAACCAAATCTGAATAAAAAACTTAAGAATAGAGAAGAACAACTTCTAACTGAGATAACCAAACTAGTGGCTAAAATGCCTGAAGTAAGGACTCCAAAATATTGACCAAAGTCTAAATTGAACATGCAATTTTTGCAACCAAAAGAAGAGAAAAAAACTAGAGCCATTTAACAACCAATTACATACCACAAACTGTGAACAAACCGATTTCAAAAATGGGATTTGCATAAGTCATCATCAGTATTAATATGGAAGGGTTAAAGAACTCTAGAACAGAAAATCTAGCAGTGAACAGAAAGTTGAAAACAAGACAAAATTCTTTTGAAGCACCATTTCCAGCACTCCAGAACACAATAGCAAGGATTCAAAAAAAGCCCCCAAAGAATAATCAAAGAGTACTAAAGAAAAGAACTTTAATTCTTTATAAATATAGGTGTCTCATTATCAGCTTCTTCAAAACTATAGTTTCCACACAACTATAAGCAACTCACCATTCGCTAGGGAACTATTTCAAGTTGCAAGAATTCAACTACAAACACTAAAATCTCTCACAATTCAAATAAACAATAAACTGCATAAGACACATTTTTTATTGCAGCAAGTGAAAAAAGAGTGACAGCCCAGAAATATAGCACACACAAAATTTATACAGAATTAAAATTAAAATCAACCGACCCACATCCTTGCCTTATACCCGAAAGACCAAGATCCACAAATGCCATTTTAACCCGCATCCAGCAGAATCTTTTTTTTAAAGAAAAAATTCGGCTCGAGAAGAATTACTTCTAAATTCCTAAAAGATAAAAATTCATAACCATATCGGAGCTCTGAAACTCCCCTTCAGACTAAACAATTCGGACTTCGGATATTCGTAATAACCCAATTGCAACATCAACCTATAAATACGTCAACTCAACTACACATACATACAGAGACAGAGAACATATAGAGTGAGAAATTGCTGAGGTTAGGTTTTAACAGAAAAGCAGAGGCGTACAGAATCCAAATTGACCGAAGAATACTTACCAATCTAAAGAGCGGCGTACAGACCGCAGCTCTATAACGCCCCTCTGCAATGCCGATACCGCTTCACACAGTTGCTCGCGCAGAGGACCACTTCAATCGGTTGTGCAGAGAACATGTTGTGACTCGCGCAGAGGAGTTTGGGCTGAAGAAGCTGCGAATCAAGCTCTATTTCGTTCGATTTCACTCACTGATTTGAAGGAAAAATCCTAATCCCTTCACTGCCCGCCATTGTTGTTGCTCGGCGCCTTCCTGAAGCATAGCCCTTGTTTTTTTTCTTCCCTCCAACGACGCGAGATTTTTTTTTTTTTTTTTGTCAAAGTGTTATGCGCGCCTGAGGATGCTAAAATGTTAGGAAAAATGTAATTTTTTTCTTGACACAAAATTGTGTCATAACAGTACATTACCTAATAAAACTACGCCGTATTGATTCAATATAATAACACTTAAAAAGCCAGTGTCATTATAACTATTACATTATTACACTTTATAAAAAGTGTCATTAAAAATATGTTAGTAAAACCTTTTTTTCTAGTAGTGATAGTCGCAATAAAAATGTCAACATATACTTTTTAGCCTTGAACTTAACCAATAAAAGTTGTTTGAAATTAAATCTTAGTAAGTCTCGTATATGCCATATAAAATTTTCAATAAACATTTTTTATGATGTATGAAAAATTATCGGAACAATTATACAGAAATGTTATTTCATGCTTCTGTGATAATATAAATGATAAATTATAGGAAATTCACCTTTTACAAAAAAAATTTAAGCACGGCGTTTATAATTTTGGGAAAATGTGTTACTATTTGAGAACATCATTCATGTTGTAATACCCTTCCCTTGTGAGTGGTAACGGTGATAGAGGAACTTTACGGTAAAAGCAACATGCATTAAAATGCTCTTCTTACTATGTTGTTTTATGTATTTGCCTTCTTGATGAGTTGTTATTTATCAAACTAATATTAAATGTACAGTTGCTTGATTCAAGTAGGTAGATGAAGTTATTTTATGTGAATAAATAATATATAAATTTATATATAGGAAATACCATTTAATACTACTAGTATATTGAATAAGAAATATATATTTCTCTATAAAACTATATTCCCTATAATCTCATCCCTTATGAGAAATATCCTATGTTATATATATATGATTAAGAAATATTATATTTGCTATAGATTATTATTATTATTATTATTATTATTATTATTATTATTATTATTATTATTATTATTATTATTGCAACTAATTTCGTTGCTATTATTTATTATTATTATTACTACTAAAACTATTGTTAGAAATATTTTATCTATTATATATTATATTATATTATATTATAGGAAAACAAATTCAATTTGATGTGTTCAACTATTTTATAATAAGAAAAAAAATTCAATTTGAATACTTAATTTATGGGACCCACACCTTTAATAAAAGTAGTATATTTGTACAAGTAGGACCCACAACTTTTAACAAATTAAAATTATTTTATTTATTTTATTTATTTCCATAAATTTCCAAAATGTTCTAAAAGTTTCTAGCAAGCACTAAAAGCTTCCATAAGCTTCTAAAATATTCCACAAGATGATGAGTCACCTTCTATATTTTTCTAGAGTTGCCAAATCATCATTTGTCGTTTCTAACATAAGCCTCCCTATCATCTATAAATAGAAGAAGCTAAGAGAAATCATAAGGTTAGTGAAATTAAAAGGAGAAATAGGAGAGAGAGGGAGCTGCCAAAACTTAGAGGAAAGAAAGAGAGAAAAGAAGAAAGAAAGAAAGAGAGAGAGAGAGAGAGAGAGAGAGAGAGAGAGAGAGAGAGAGAGAGAGAGAGAGGGAATGGAAAAGAAAAGAAATCTTGTTAGCTTGGAGGTATAATTTCTTCTTGAATTACATAAGAAGCATGTTGACACACACACACATTACTTGTTTTGTTTACTTCAATAATTATTTAAGAAAGAGAAGAATTATTGTTGTGGTGTTGTTTTATTGGAAATATGTGTGGCGGTCAATTTGTGGATTGGTTTGGTGTGATTTTTGTGCTATTTGATGATATTGTGGAAGGGTTATGGAATGGTAATTATGGCTGAAATAATGAATGAATGAATGAACAAAATAAAAGAAATGAGTAGTTGTGATTATCAAATGAAATGGAAGCTTAATATGTTGTCTTTAAGGCTACCAGTTTTGTTTCTTTGATTATGTGAAAATTCTGCTTTCTTCATGACTGAATTAGGATGATTTTGTGATGTTAACATGAAGGTTTAAGTGAATCAAGTGATGTTTAAGCTGTAAAATGAAGTTAGAATAGATGAAGTGTGAATTTAGCTAGAAAAAGTGATGTTGCATGAAAATTCTGGGATGTTTCACTCCTACCAATTTGCCTCCAGTACAAGAGCAATCTAAATGGAGTTCATAATTTTGTAGTTAAAGATCTTAGGAGCATTTTGTTAGGGATATACCTTAGAGTCAATTTGTACTTGTACTACTATCGTTATGTATTATGTAATAATACGAGGCATATCTTTTCATAAATAATGCATTTAATTTTGTGGTCATCAAATACGTGACTTGATAGTAAAACCTTACAATCAATACAATGACTAATCTTAAACTGTCCTTGATCGATTATTATTAGTGAAACAATAATAGATTAAGATTAGTATGTTTGTGACTTGATGGCTATGTTTTACTAATCATGGATATATGTGATATCAAGTCAAAATATAAATAAATGTTAGAGAGTATTGTATTGGACATGACCCACTGTGAGAGTACTTCATGGAACATTTCATAAGTACTTTCTAGCCATAATGATATTAAAAGTCCTTCGACCTGAATTCATCATAGTTTTCTACTTGATAAATTCTATATCTTGATGTTGTCTAAAGTTGTCTTTAACCAGATAATAAATTAAACTACTGTTGGATATAGAATAAACCAGGGAAAGGAGTATGACTGATAGTGAAGGAATTTATCCCTCTCAATTATGGGAGAGATATCCATGGGCCCCTTGATAAGTTAGACTGTTAAAATGCATGGCTGTACTCAAATATATCAATTTGAGATATTGATATCATTTGTCTGAATAGTCTACTATGAGATCAAGAAATAATTGATTAAGCTTAATAAGGATGACATGCTCCATGCCTTATGCTTAATCTGGATATCGTGTGACAAAAGGACTAAATATAAAGTTATAGTTTAGTTCAATGAGATCACTGATATTCATTTAACTTGGATAGTTATAATGTTTTGCTAGAAACCGCTTATAACTTGTGGGCCATTTAGATGTGATTTGGGCACACTACCAGTGTTAAATGAACCTATAGGGTCACGCAATAAGAAAACTCATTAGGTTATTTTTCTGGTAATCAAGTTTGATAAATTTAAAAATATGTCTAAGTTAATTGAACCTAGAAAATTGACTAGATATAATGAATCTAGAAATATGTCCATATTCGATGTATTTGGATGATGTCCAGATTGTAAGAATCAGACTCGGTAAATTAATTCGTTAAATTACTGAAATAATGGCAAAATCTTATCATATCAATTTTAATTTAATTTGAATTTAAAATAAAAATATGATAAGATATTATCAGAGTTGGACTCCTAGAGGTTCGGGTGGTTTTTAAGAAAACCCTAGCCGTCTTCTTAAGGGAGCTCTCTATTAATATTCGTGTCTCCATTCACCAGAAAAAATTAAGCTTCTCAACCCTAGGCGCTAGCACTCCCGAGATACCGAGTTAGTTCACCATGTGTATCCGATAGAGGGCGTTCGCATATTGCAGTATCTGGTGATCGTTCGAGTTGCATGCACGATAGCAAAACTAGAATTCAAGGATCTTGATTACACCGAACAGAGGTAATTTTGTAATCCCTAGATCGTTTTAATCATTTGGCTTAGGTCCTCAGAAGGGATTCGTGAATATTTTTTGTGTTTAGGAGTCCACGAATACTAACACATTTTGGCATAAATTTGAGATTATTTGGACTTATGAACCAAAAATTCTGGCAAAAATAAATAAGTGTGCCATGAAAGGAAAAATGCAGAATTTTATTATAGCAAGAATATGCTTGATTGTTTCTATTAGTAATTAAAGAACAATAATAATTGTTAATATTATTATGTACTTGTGTGAGACATATTAATTATATGCTAGTTGTGTGTGATGATAATTATTATGTTGTTTGTGATAACAATGATTTGAGAGATGACATAGGAGACATAGAAAAAAGGGTTGGCGAGATAATTTATGGTTATGAGCAACGAGATATATGTTTGTTGTGGATGATAAGAAATTGATATATGTCTGGTTCATATGATAGTTGTTGTATGAGGTAAAAGCATGGAATTCCGAATTTAGGATTAAGAACTTTTTCTATTTCTATGGACTCAAGATAAGTCCCCACATCAATGCAACATTTTCAATAAAATACTTTTACGAAAAAAATGTTATGAATTATGCTAGTTGATTCTATTGAAATATTATGAAGTATTTGAGAGCATAAATGACTATGCAATGTTCAAGTATACTATATTTTTATAAATCATCTACATATGACAGGATGGTTTGAAAATCTTGCATTAATTTCATCAAGCATTTATAATGACATTTCCATGCAGCAGGTTGGAAAACCATAGTATGAAATTATTACAAGCTCCTAAACCCTTGGAACGGATTTATTATGTGGAATATACTTTTGGAAAGAAAACATTTTGGCAAACAAGATCAATCGTTGGAAGTATTAAGCTTGAATAAAATATTTCATTGATCTCTGGCTCTGTGTCTTGTGATTATTGAATACTGAAAGGGACTATACTAACTTGCGTGTGTTTGAGAACATTGTTCGGTTGGTGGCCACCTTCGCACTGTGATCTCTTTCTGCACGAGGTGTCAGTGTTTGATGTTTTACAATCCTTAACTAGCAACACGTTTACCAAAATAGAAACGGAGAACGAGCGTGGAACACTGGGGTCGTAGGGCAAACCTTGACTATAGTCATTGTATGTTTAATTGCAGTATATGCGTTGGGTTATTCATGCATATTAATGTTAATATTATCAGTTGGACCAATGTTCCCTCCATATAAGATCGCAATGTGAATTTTGATTACAAAATGTGTTGAACATACAAAATGATTCATGATCCTAGGGACTCAATACTTATATTATACATAATGCCATGATTTTAGTGGCACATTTTCCCAACAAAAAGAAGAATGTGCTCAAATGATTTTCCTTAAGTGAAAAATCATTCCTTTTATTACCATTTCAACAATTCTACGCATACATCACAAAAACATTGTTTGTAAATTTCACATAATACATAATGGAACTTAGTGAGATGTATTATCTCACACGACCTTCTTTATACTTTTCAGGCGGACTAACCTTCTTCATACTTTTTAGGCAGACTTTTGTGTTACTTTAAATTTGTATATAACCAAGAAGTTGATGAGGAACAATCAATGTTTTTTAACTATTTTGTTTCGATATTCAGGTTAATATCTAGGAGGTTGTGCTAGAGACTTGTAAAAAACTTATGTTCTGAGATGTAATTAGATTTATATCGAAACTATTTTAGTCTCTAAATTTTATTTATTTATTTATATCGTTATAAAGACCCTTTATCATTTGGATGGGGCAACATCCACAACTATTTGGGCCCTATGATTGTGGGGTGTTATAGACATCATTCATAACACTCGTATTGAATTTTCATACATAAACCATACCATATTTTTCCCAAAATACATTTTCAATAATCGAATCATGTAAATCCACATTATGATCTCATGTCAGTTCCGTATCACCAAGATACTACACTATTACAAGTATGTAATCTGTATCTCCAAGCTATCATACAATTATAGGTACCTAAATTAATGGTGGGCAAAACACATTGCAATCGCAACCTTATCACCAACATATCATACCATTACAATTACATATTTCCCTATGACATAGATGTCCCATATCCGACTTCTATTTTTCCATGGGAAAAGGAGTTACTAGCTAAGGATGACTCTACATCATATGCTGACACCCCACAAAGAAAAAGACCATAATCTAGAAGAGGCCTCCAACTAGATAGTGTTCTCAAACCCGCACAAATTAGTATAAGTGCAAAACACCTATGAGTATTCAAAAATCATTTTCGCTATAAATAGATTAGCATAATGCCTTTTGAATATATCAATGCAATGCTTTTTTTTTTTTTTCAAAACACCTCAATGCCTTTGAAAATTTTATATACATTCCTGAAAATAATTTGATATAAAAAATACTCCCAAGTATTTAAATATTATACTCCGTATATTCAAAATCACATCATAATATTTTTATCTGTCCAAAGAATTTTCTATACACATAGATCATAAATACCATAAATAGATTTCATATTACATGAAGCTAATAGTTCAAGTTCATGCTATATATTTCGCAATTCCTTTTTGCATGAGAATTTTCAGTTCTATATACTCAATAAAGTTAATGGAAAATTTTATACTCAACATATCATGTATAGATGACTTCCCAAAAATGAAGCATGTTTAAACATTTCATAACTATAATGTGTGTGTGTGTGTGTGTGTGTGTGTGTGTGTGTGTGTGTGTGTGTGTGTGTGTGTGTGTGTGTGTGTCACTATTTGTTTCACAATAGAGCAACATGCTTCCATTATTCAGTTTCCAAACAAGAATCATATATGATTTACAAAATACAACTTCCATAAATAATTATTTCATAAATAATAATTTTTTATGTAAATATAAAATGATTCGTAAACAATTTTCATGATTGTAAAATTTCACATGTATATCGTAATTTATGAAAACATGAAATGTGGAGACTTACCTTGAGTCTAAGTAATAAAAAGCAAAATCCAACTTAATTTCTTAGATTATAATCTTGGTCACACACCAAATCCAGCACATAAATAAATACATATTAATTTCTTATAATAAATTCAAACTTAATAGAATTCTTCTAAGATAATTATAGTCTTAATCAATCGTAAGCTCACAATCTATCTCTCACCATTTCCTAAATATAAGTAACACATAATCTTCAAATAATATGAAATTAGGACATAATCACACTCAACAAATTCACAATATCAAATTGATCATATATTACCTCAATGTTTTTATCACATAAAGTAGTTACAAACGTAGGTTATTTATCATACAAGAACTTAATACAATAACTTTATTATTTAATCATCAAAGTGCAATATTAATCATCATATATCAGCTCTATACCAATATTAAAATAAGCCAAGTTGATATGAGAGGGAATTCATAGTCAAATCATAAATTTTCTAAGGCATTCTCAAATAAATAATTTAGTGTAAATAGGGCAAAATAGAGTACAATTTAGGAAATCAAATCACTAAGCACATCAATTCAAAATCTAATGAAAATTTTCAAAATATAACTTCATTATATAAGGAAGGTAATATAAAAATTTCATTGAAACATCATGCATCTAAGTTTGTTATTGAAGCTCAAAGTGTTTGCAATGCTACAGTAGTTCTAAAAAATAGCTTTTGGCAGTGATTTTGTAAAAATTACTAAGAATGATTTACCAGGACAAATCAAGTTATTCTAGTTTCTATTTACTTCTAAATGCAGTGTCTTTTCTAAAAATTTCAGATCAAGACTCAAAGGAAAAAGGGTCAATTGGGTTCCAAAGTTACAGCAATTTCATATTTTATTAGACAAAAAATTAGAGTATCTTCAAAAATTCATATAAAATTACTCAAACATGATATTCATGTGATTCCAACGGAAAAATACTCTTAAAACATAGAAGATTAATATAAAATAAAATTATAGAAAGATTCCCAACATATATTTTCAGTACTAAAGCTAACATTACACAAGTTTAACACACCTAACACAATATATTACTTCCTAAGTAAATTTTAACCATCAAATTGCCTAAAATCAACCACATAGCTTCAACTACACATGTTATAAACAATTTCTCAGCATTTCCCATCATCAAAACAATAAAAATTGATTTTTCTTAAGAATAAAAAAAAAAAACAAAACTGTCCAGTAACGACTAATTTTCCAAAACTTGAATTTTGAAGAGAAATTAGCTGAAAGATCTTACCTTCTTGAACAAAACACGTGTCTTTGATTCACAGCTCTTAGAAACTTTAAACTTCAATAATTAAGCAAGGGCTCTTCAATTTGTTCAAGGAAAATCAAAGGATAAGAGAATGGGAGAGGGAATCGAATGAGAAAGGGAGAGAAGGGAGAGAAAGAAAATTTTTCTTGAGAGAAGGAGAGGGCTGAACAAAAATGGGAGCTCCTAGGTCTGGGATTCTAGTTTTTGTATAGTGAAATCAAGGGTTTATATTGTTTTGCTTTCACAAGAAGTAAATTCAAATGCTAGGATTTAATATACTTGGAAGGTGGAGATTAAAATAATCCAATGGCTATAATTAATCAAGAGTGGCGGCAAACTTAAGAGCACAAGATGAATATTACATGTTTTAGGCACATTAATTTTAAATAAAATAAAAATAGTCTTGTGCAAAAAGAAGGAGCCTAAAGGTTCAAACGGTTGATGGCCATGGTCATACAAGAGTTAAAATTAATTGAAGAAAAAAAATAAAAATAGTTAATATTAAAATATGGTTTTTCTTTAATAAAAATTAGCATTCAGTCCCTTAAAAAATTGATTTCTAACATTCACTCCAAAAATAATATTTTTCACTTAATAAGTGCATATAATACTTTATAATAAATAATTCCCTATTCTAGACAAATAGTTGTTCATTACAAAGCATAATGCTATATTCACATAAGTGTACACAAATTTCTTACACAAATATTTCATCCATAAACAATTACCATAACTTGTAATTTATTCAAATAAATTTCCATAAAATATTCAAATAAATACCCATATAATAGCACGCTCATAAATGCAATTACACATGTATATTTATGCATGAATATGAAAGGTGTTATGTTATTCCCCACTTAAAAAAATTTCATCCTCAAAATTTACTGATGTCATACCTCAAATCATATTTGCATGCTTCTTTTTTACCCATTCATCAGTTTCCTAAGTCGCATATTGAATTCCATGATGTTCCCATAGCACTTTAGATATAGGGATTTTTTATTTCCCAACTCCTTAATACTGCATTCTAAAATCTTCACCGGCTTCTCTTCAATAGTAAAATTTGGATATAATTGTAGTGGCTTATCATTCGACACATTTTCAGGATCAGGATTGTATTTCTTGAGTTGCGAAACATGAAATACATTACGAAATCCAGCCAAACCATCAGGAAAATCAAATCTATACACTATAGATCCAATCCTTTTAGTGATCAAGAAAGGTCCGATGTATCGTGGATTTGACTTTCTACCTTTCAGATGTTTCAATATTCCCCTATTCCGTGTCAATTTCAAAAATACCAAATCTTCAACTTGAAATTCCAATTCTTTTCTGTTGTTATTGACATAGCCTTTCCGTTGACTTTGTGCAACTTTCAACCTTTTTTGCACTAATTTCACCTTTTCATCCATTTCTTGAATACTTACTTTCCCATCATTGTTGATTGGTTTGTCTTCTTCCTAACCCCAATATAATGATGTCAGATATTTTCACCCAAACAAACTTCCAACAGTGCCTTACCTATTAAGGCATGATGGTTGTTATCATAAGCTAGTTTTGTATATAAAAAGGCTTCTAGTATACTCTTTCTCAAAAGCTAATGTGTTTGCTCCCAATATGTCTTCGAAAATATGCATTTCTCTTTCTAATTGACTCTCTGTCAATGGACAAACTGGAGTATTTAACTTCAAATCTAATTCTTTATGATTATTTAATTTTCACCCTATTCGTTGAAGTAACTGAGAATCTCAATCAGAAACATTGCATGAAGGTTTAAAATGTAGTCTTATGAAGTCTTAAATATAAACTTGAGCTATTTCATCTGTTGACTATCGCATATTCATCGAAAAGGAAATGGACTGTCTTGGTTAGATCATTTGCTACTACCCAAACTATATCTCTTTTTTTTCTGCTTATTAGCAATCTAGTGGCAAAATTCATAGTACCACATGCTTACTTTCATTAGGAAACATATAAGGGTTTAAGTAATCTGGTGAGTCTCTTATGCATAGCTTCCACTTTCTAACATATGAGACAAGTTGATACATTTTGTGTAGTTTTGTTCTTCAATCTTAGCTATTAAATCATTTTCTTCTTATATTGGCATATTTTCATATGGCACTTGTGAGCTTCTTTTAGAATTTTCTTCTAAAACTCTTCTTCATTTGGAACACACAAATGGTCATGGAAATGCATTACTCCATTATTTTCTACTTTGAAGTTTTGATTTCTTCTTCTTCTTCTCAATTTCTTCTCCTTGAAGGCTTGAAGTTCTTGATTGTTGAGTTGAGCTTCAACAATTTCTCATTTTAGTGTGGTGATTCACTCGAATTCCTTAAATGAGTCTTCACTACTTCAAATTCAAATTTCTTTGGCTAAAATCAAACTTCAAGCTTTTGTAATCTGAAAGTATCTTATAACCCACTTCTGAAAAGTTATTGTCTCCATTTCTTCAAGGCGATAACATCATTGCCACTTCAAATCATAAGTAGGATAGTTGACCTCGTGTGGCTGCAGTTTTCCATGAGGCATATGTTGTAGTCTCATTCTTTTGTACACAACATTTATAAATGTGGAGTTATGAGTTTAAGAGAGATATAGGAACAAGGAAAAGGCTAAATTCAATGCACAAGAAGACTGATAATTGAGAAAACATAAAAAGGGAAAATGAAAAGGTTGAAACAATTAACTGTCAAAGAATTTATTAAGATTGATCAAAACTGAACACTTCCAATGATTGAATAAAAGAAGTTCTTGGATATTGAAGTTCTAATATAAGAAGTGAATTTAAATAAGATATTGAGCATAAAGCTAAGCACATGAAGGCAATATTATTTGAAGAAGAAAGAAAAAAGTTCTGAGTAATAAAGAGAACTATAAGAAAATAAAAAGTGAAATGATTATACAAACGATAACAGTAGAATTTGAAGATAGAAGAGACTAAGAAGAGAAGGTTCAAACCAATATGTATTAGATCAAAGAATGAAGAAAACACGATATATGTGGCATTAATTCAATGAAGAAAGATATAGAAAGCAATGATAACATAGAAGACATTTAGCAAAATATTAAAAAGTTTAATGTCATACAATTGCGAATATTGAATGAAAAAGAAAAGATTTCTTTAATTAACCAAGTCTTAGAAAAAGATTCACCATAACAACAAACATTAGAGAAAAAGAGATGGCAACAAGATGCTCAAAAGAAAGAGGAAAGAAACAAGATCAAAAGAATGAACCATCGCTTAATAAATTCTTTAATTCAATTCTCATTCCTTCATTTCCTACTTTAATCATTCATTCTTGCACACACTTCTCAACTTCTCCTGATTTTCGAATGGAGTACTTATTAATAAAATATAAAATGATTATAAATCACACCATCCCAAATAACATGTGTACACACCACAATGATATGTAATTAAGCAGAACTAAGGTAAAAAAACATATTCATATTACAACCTTAGCTAACAAGCATACCTTCCATATCTATTACATTAGTTCCCAAGTCTTCTCTACATTACCTTGAGTCATTGTATATGGTGGCAAGTAAGTTTTTCCTTAGTTGTTTCAGGGTAGTTTTGGACAATTTTCTCTCAGATGAGTTATATCTCCACAATTATAACATCTTTTGTGGGTATTTTTAAACCAACATTCATTTGCCTTATGTCATTTTCTTCCATAAGAATAATAGGTCATCTCATCTATAGTAACTCCCAACGACACAATCTTTGCTTGTTTTGCTTATTCTCCCATTACTGTTTAACTAACCTTTTTATTGAAAAATACTAGGTTGGATAGTGTCTTGCTTATATTTTTATTTTTGTCTTCATTTTTAGTACAAGTCGCAGCATCTACGGTAACTACATAGGTTATTGGAGAGAATGGTGCTAAAACTCTTCGTAGCTCTTGTTTTAAACCTATTAAAAACTATTGAGTATGATTCTACCCCGTGTCTATCCACTGACAATAGTATTTGGACACTCGATTAAACTTTGTTGTATATTGGGCCATGGTCATACTCCCTTGCTTCATGTTCTAAAATTCGTCCTCTTATTTCTCCATAATCCACTATGGGATGTACTTAGCCCAGAACATTTCTAGAAAATAACCCCAACTCCTTTCTAACTCTACTTGTTACCATGCTTCTTACACTTGTAACCAGCAATCTTTCGCTGGTCCTTTTAACTAAACACCATTCTTTCTTCTGAATAATGCAGAGTACGGAAAATATCCTCCATACTCTTGATCCACATTTCCATCTTTTGATCTTGCACAGCTTCACCATGAAAAGTTAGTGATTGAAACTTTAAGAACCTTGCTAGAGTTTTATCATCCTGCTAGGAGCTCTCCTTTTAGACAAATGCTAAAAGACCTTCGCCATTTTATTAAAACCTTGAGCTACCATCGCCTTTTTAGCTCTTTCTTACCCGATTTCCTCATTTTCTATTTAAACATTTCGAAGACGATTCTAAATTGGGTTAAGCCCTGAATAGGTCGTTCCTCTGCAAAAGCTTTATTGTTGTGATTTGTAGATCGTGTCCTAAGGGATATCTTAATTTCAAAATACCATAGTCCCATCAATGATTGTATATGCATAGTTTCTACTTATGTAACTTATGCATAACAAAATGATAGCAAGTATTCCAATGTGTATTCATCAAAATAATTCTATATAGCATAAGTGATGATTGCTTATCATGTGCATATTTTGTACATTATGTGTGCATTAATTTGTTAAGAAATTATTTATAGATTACTATTTAACCTCTTGTTTTCACCTTATTTGATATATGTTGTAATAATTTGAGATGAAAAGTACAAGCAAGGTGGAAAGAACTGCAAAAGAGCTTTGAAAAGCACTAACAACGTTGTCCAGCTCATACTACACATCGCCATGTCGTCATCAGAAATTTAGAATCAAAATATTGGGAACTAATAGCACCATGTAGTCTAATTTCACCATTAATGTGCATCGCTGCTTGTGTAAAACCCCCACCCAAAATTACCCTGAGTAGTATAAGAGCATGCATTGCATCCTTTATATGTTGATATAATTATACTTGGTTTTATAAATCTTACATGTCTTATGTGCAATTTAATTGGGTAACAATTATGCCAACTTGCAACGCTGAGCTTGCGTACATTACTTGAATGTGTGCTAGCTTATCTTGTGTATTTAATTTTTCTATAAAAAGATTTTAGGAAAAGGACTCTAATACATAGGAATTTTGTTGTTAGTTTAGGGTGTAAAAGTAGTAGTGGTTCAATGGTAAGGGTGATATGATTCTATTGATAGGTTGAGGGATTGATTGCTAATTCATGCTTGGACATCCTTTATTTCTCTCCTTTTTTTTTTCTTTCTTCTCACTTCCTTCTTAGCCGGCACTGATATCTTCCCTAGCTACCATTTCTATTTCAGGGGTACAAAAATATTCCATAGAGATTCTATGCTAAAATCTCTCCACCTATTACACTCTTATCTTCTTAAAATTTTAACTTTTAATTTTATTTCATGTATGGAAAACTGGTCAATATACATATATGGCATTGTTTCCTTATTTCTCTCTTCAAATTAGTAACAAGAGTTATGATTTAGAAAATCTTACCAAAGCTGGAAATTTGTTTCCTTAGTCATCAATATTTTGAATCACCAAATTTCTAGGATTCCTCTTCCATAGATATCTTTATTCTCTCCCCAAACACCTTTCATTTTTCTCCAAGAATTTGAATTCAAATTGTTGCTTGTTTAGAGCCCATGAATTTAGCCATTAAGCTCTCTAATTCCAACAAAAAACATGGCTATAAATCCATGATTTCAGACAGCACAATGGCCACACTTTCCCCCTTGGTTCAGCTGACTCCAATGAGAAAAGGGAAGTTTCCTTTTCCTTTTATGATCAACTTTAATTGTACTCCCTTATTTTGCAACTATGGTAAATTGCCTCATTCTCTCTTAATCTAATTCAAAAGACTTCTACAATCTTGTTTCCATCACAGCACACGAGACCCTCACAGCAAATTTTGGCCTCTTCCTTCAAGCAAACAAAACTGGAAAAAAAAAAAAAAAAGAAGAGAGGGAGAGAAGAAACCCTCACATCACACATGACCATTCTCTGATCACTACCTAGAGCAGAACAACACACTCCATAAGGTATTTTTGGCCAAACCTACCCCAAACAACAACAAAACCAAGATAACTTACTGTTGGAATAGATGCCCTCTAGACTAGATTATCTGATGTAATTATTGAATTTATTAATAAAAGAATTTATTCTCAAAATTTGTTTGTGAATCTACATTTTAATTGTGTACAATCTTTGGAAAAGACGTATTGTGTTTAAGTAAGTGATCCATGTGAATGGTGGTTTTTCACAGTAAAGTATGAATCACGGGTTACTTAACACATAAATGTTTGTTCATAATCGATTGATGAGAAAGGGAATCTCATCATGTATAGATTATTGTGCTATGAATTCTAAATACAGAATGGCTTACCTTTAGCCAGTGAGTAGTCCACTCGCTTCATAGCATGACTGTATTTCGAATACATAGAACATGACCTGTAATAGTGGTTTTTAAAAGTACTATTTAAACGAAACATATACTGTTACTACTATAGCATGAACTAATACTCTATCGCTTGAGTATGAGTTGGTGGTCTGATGAAGCTAGAAGCATATACTTTAATATACTGTAGTTGGGGTTCTTTCGTAGAACCAATATACTTGTATATTGGGTATATGTGACTAGTTAGTTAAGACAGACTTGTACAAGATAACTTTTACGCTATATCGCCCATTGTGACTATTCAAATGATCTAATTATTCAGGGCCCTGGGGAACATGACTTAGATGTTTACTTTAGGGTAGCTCCCTTGAAAAGTGAAAATATTCCTAAAGTCATTGATCATTGGACTAGAGGTCTAAGGATGGTAGATGTCTATTAGAGATGTGTTAGTACACTATTCATTTCTAATTGCACGGTGATGCGTAGAGAGGTATTTTAGTCATTACACCTGTAGGTCGAAGACTTTGCTAACGTAGCATTCTCCTTGGGGTCGATATTTTCTTATGGTGATATTAGGAAATATTTAAAATGTAAAATATAGCTATTTACATAATAGGGGTATTTTGATCATTTTTATAGCTAAGGCGATATGTCTTTTGGTCCCTGGAATGGCCCTTAAGTCATGAAGGATTTGGGTTAAGGAATTGGTCTTGATATTTATGGATTTTTATTTTATTAGTCTAATTTATTATTAGGCTGGAATAAAATAAAATGTCCGAGAAAGAGTATTTATTTTATCTAGTTTAAATGGTTAATTAATTATTTAGGGCCCAAGAGTCAGATTGAATAATTAGAAAATTAATCTGGATCTAGATAAAAGGTATAATTTTTTTTTGGTCTATTTGGGCTTGTTATTATTTATTGGACTGTTTAATAAAGTCTAGAAAATAAATAATTGAGATTTATTATTTATGGGTGTTCAAACTCAAGAATAAATAATTTATCTAGCCCAATGAATAAGACCAAGGTAAAATAAAATTTAAATAATAATAATAAAATAATTAATTAATTAATTAAAAAAAACAACACGGGATGGAACCCGTGTTGTTTCGCGTGAAGGATAACAGAAAGCATGGAAGCTTTCTGTTTGCACACTCAGTGTCTTCTCTCTCGGGCATCTATCCAAAGGTAGTGAAATTGAGGAATTGAGTGATGTTGTGGAGGTTGGGGTAAGTCACAGAAACAAAGAAAGAAATCGCAGGACCTCTACGTATTCTCTAGGCATTCACAGAGAAAGAAAATCTCAATTTCACAGAAGACCAAAGTTGATCAAAACCCAATATTCAGGCTTTCACCGGCTGCACTACGGGCATCATTTCGGAAGATCGAAAGCTTCGCGTGGATGAGATGTAGTAGACGTTTGCAAGGACATGAGCCACTAGTTTCGAATATCATCATACAGATAACTACACCAGTCCGAAGAGGGCCACTTCATCACAGTGGTAAAATTTTTGTTTTCCTAACATGCCTTCGTTTTCATTATTTTTGCCATTTTAAGCCTTCAATTGGTATCAGAGCTATGGTTTAGCAAATGTAGGAAGCATGTTAGGCTTAACTAAAACAAGAAAATATTTGTTTTGGTTAAAATCTGTGAACCTTCGTGTTTACTGGCATTGGTAGTTTTACTGTAAGCTTCGCAAGTGGAAGCATAGGAACAATGTACTTTAATTGCTTTCATAGATATTGTGTAAGCCTAGTATTTTTTTAAGGGCATTGGCGGTTGTTTGGATGATTTTTGAGTGAAAATGGAAGAAAAATCGAATTCTGGACGCAGAGAAGCATTCTGGAGAAGATGAGCCGAGCCACCAAGCCGACTACTGTTGCAGAGAGGAGCCACAAGCCATGCACGGCTTGGCAGCCGCGAGGAAGGCTTTCTTGCTGAAGCCATGCGAGGAAGCCACTGTTAACCAATTTGCGAAATTTCATTTCGCAAGCGGCGGTCAACAATTTTGTCCGTAGCTGGGGTGGGTCACAGGCGGGTCGCGGGGCACCCGCCCAGATCC
Source organism: Voacanga thouarsii (assembly GCA_026120185.1). Lineage (NCBI taxonomy): Eukaryota > Viridiplantae > Streptophyta > Magnoliopsida > Gentianales > Apocynaceae > Voacanga > Voacanga thouarsii. The sequence goes on along the minus strand of JANUWF010002406.1, from coordinate 286,020 downwards.
GGCCCATGGGTTCACCTATGGGCCGTGTTCCAGTGTGGCAGGTGCATGCACTCGATCGATTTTTTTTAAAAAAAATAAAAATAAAAAATTTTGGGTTTTTGGTCCCATACTAGGCGAAGTTATTTTTATTGCAATAGTTAATATTCTTTGAATATTTTGCATGAAAAATAATAGTAAAAGAAATTTTAGAATTAAACAAGACCATTAATTAATTAATGTGTTTAATTCTATTATTTGGACACGTAGGTTAAAAGAATAGAAAAGTATGAAAACATTTACATTTTTTTAGCATGCTTATTTCTTTTTGTTCCTTATATGCGCATTTTCTCAAAGACCAAAGTCTTTGAAAATTTTTGACAAAGAAAAATATTTTTCTCAAAATCAAATGGTTAATTTTAATTTGTACAAAAATTAATTCTTGAATATTTTCTCAAAGGATTTTATCCTTGACAAAGAAAGTACATTGAATTTAGATATTTTTGTGAATTAAAATAGAAAACTATTTTGATTGAATTTTAACAAGAGAAATTGTTTTTGTCAAAAACTTGAGATCAAAATCTCTGAAAAATTTTATTGGAAATTTTCTTTTGAAATTATTAAGTTTATTAACTTAAATAAAATTAATCCATAAAAAATTTCTCAAAGGGTATAAACCTTAGCATAGAAATTTTTATGGGTTTAGATATTTTATTTTGAGTTAAAAGAAAACTTAATTGAAATTTTCAAATATCTTTTCTAAGAAAAATTCTTATTTTAAAATACTAAGTGGGAGAGAGATTCCAACGGCCCTACGGCTTCCATCACGATCCTCATTAGAGATCGTAGGTCCCCTTGTGTCACCCTGGGAGTGAACCCGTATAGGATGAGGATACCACAAGGATCTAGAACTAATGAATGGATGTAATTAATAACTCGGGACACGTGCTATGATCGGCCAACCCACGTTGGAGGTTATAGTGCGGGGTATGTCCATAGGAAATGAGAAGAAATGGTCATCCCACGATGGAGTTACCTTCTGGATCATTACCTAGAAGGGAAATTAATATGTGGTGGTTAATACATTAAGCTTAGAAAACTATTAATCTTCCCAAGAAGCTATGTTAGTTTTTTTTAAGAGTCAAATTAATCATATTAAAGATAATAGTGATAGGGTTAACTATTATCGGATTTAATATGAGGATAAAGTCACAATTATTTTATTTTTCACAAACTGAATTTTCTTTTATTTTCGATATTTCAGAAATAGTTGGTGGAGGTTCTTTTAGTCCTTTTGTAACACCCCACTACCTAGGCCCAATAGGGCTGGAGATGTCGCCCCATCTAAAGGACAAGGGGTCTTTATAATTAGGTTAAACAATCAAAATAATAGAATAAAAATAATACTTTAAAATTAAAACTTATTACAATCCAAGAATCCAAAACACAAATCCAAAATAAAATTGTTCACTCTCAACTCTCAAAGCATGACACAAAATAACTATTAGAAAATCTTCTAAGGCAAGCAACAACTAGCTACTCATCCCCATAGCAGGATTGACCTAAAATCATGGTAAAAAGGGTGATGAGATAAAAATCTCAGTAAGTCCGTGTGTGCTTTGAGTGTCCAGTGAAAACAGTTCGTGAACGCAAAGTGTAAAATCTTCATAAGAGAAATACTGGCAAGCAATAAACAATAATCAAAATCAAGAGTGGTATTTTGGCTTTTCCAACCATACATGTTCAATAAAATCAACCACTCAAAAAGGTGGTCATGGGTTACCACATGCTGGGCCCCATAATCATACAACGGTTAGAATGCCACACTTTGTGTAGACTGACAAACAGCAGGTGATTGGCCTATCGGGTATGATACTCCTCATTCTCTATACCCAAACAAAACCGGTTGTCCATTTTGGCAACAGACATCCACTTGACTGAAAGCTGCTAGCTCGAACCGGCACGACCTACTGAACTGACATCTTATCCGAGAAGGACTTACCCCTCGGAGGTGGCCACCTACTGAGAGACTTACCCTAACCTTTCAAAGATTAGTCCTAGTAGTCCACCCATATTGAGTACTCAAGGTAATTTATCCCACTGGGGAAAAATGAATAAAACATAGCTCCACTTGAAAATGGCAATTAAGGATTTCTAAAGTTTGGGGCAAAACTGGTTTTAGAAAGAGCTTTAGGGTTTGAGAAAAATTGTCCCTTGATTTTCAAATAATTTATTTGTCTGAAATGAGAAAAGAGATAACTCTCAATTGCCTTTACAGAAGTGAATATCCACGCACTCTACATTTGGCTTGCCATAGTAACCATTTTGCATCAACAAGTTTTATGCAGGAGTTTACCTGATCCTTGCTCAAAATAAAGGTCTCCAACAGCTGACCTAACCCCGCCTGGGGTAAATATAAATCATAATTAAACTCGAGCCAAAATACGCTTTCACAAATAAAACTAACTCAACTTACTACAACCATGACCCTAGTGTCCCAAGCTTTAAGGCTAGATAATCAAATAAAGGGTTTATAAGATGAGTCTAGTTTGATATTAAAATAATTAGGGTTTTGGGAAATAGGTACTAATAAGTTGAAGGTTTAAATCTTACTATGAATAAATTAGAGTTTATTTGATGAATGGTCCTAGGACCTAGATGGTATTATTTAAAATAATAATCTATTAATAATTAATGGTTAGAAAATACTTGGTAACTAAAATTAGTTGTAAGTAAATTTTAGTGGTTTCGATTGCAAGATAATAAGTAAATTTTAATAGATTTTGATTAAAAGACAGTAAATAAATTTTAATGGTATTTATGAATATAAGATTTACCAAATTAATATTTCACCTAGTATGATTATTTATGGAAAAGGGTTTTATTATTATTTTCTATATATTTTATTTTATATAAAATCTATATATTATATTTCTTTAATAAAAGCTATCATTTATTTGACTAAAATATCATTATTTTATATATAATAGTCCAAATCCACCTTTCCTAGGGTTTTCAAAATTTACTAGGAGAAGTTATAGTATTAATCATTTCATTGATGAAATAAAATTAGCTTAGGGACAACAAGGTCATGATCATATTTCTATTGCTAACAATAATCATGAACATACACTCTACACCAATTCATCAAATCATCCAAATCAAGAATAAAGGCATAGATCTAAATTTACCAAGGCATGATCCAAACTCTACTAACATAAACATATTCATGGCTTTAACAATGAACATAAACCCTATTCACCAAAGGTGATATAATCTCTATCATGCTTGATCACATATACCACCTATGACATGGAGAGCATGCAACAAAACCCTAAAAACCATAAAACTCAACCAAGGCAATCAACTCATGCATCAATCCCATCTCCATCATATACACACATTTATTCATGCTTCAATCTCAACTCCATCACAACAATACATGTTCAAACCCTAATCACAATCCATCTCCTTCCAATAACATCCTAGAGACGTGAATCTAGGATTTAAAGAGAAGATGGAAGAAACTTACTTGAATGATGACTACCTTGGGGACGTTTCTAGAGAATCCTTTCGCTAGGAGGCTTTATCCGACAAGAGAGAAGAAGAAAATATTGCCATGGTTGAAGTAACCATTCGGCTAAGAGAGAGAGAGGGGGGGAGAGAAAAAGAGGAAAAAAGAGTCCATTAGTGTATATATATTCATTAGAAGTTTAAGATGAGAGAAGATGGAGATGATTGATCATACTCATCTTGAAGGTGTTCTTGAGCCTTCACGAAAATACTGGTTTTTCGATCCAAAAGAGGAACATTGATTTCGGTATTTGATGTTAAAAATTGCAGAAGTGGTTTCAAGGGGTTGAGTAGGTGTGATTTGGATTTTTTGGAGAAGATTGGAAAGGTTTGGAGTGGTCTTAGGCGTGGGAATGCTTGTAGGTATTCTTGGTGTTCTTGAAGGTTGAAGAGAATTGAGAGGATTGAGGGACAGCTAGCCGAAATTCTATGGGATTAGGGTGGCCGAATTGTTTGAGGGGTTTTGGCAATTAAATTTTCTACTTTGAAAGGAAAAGGAGAGCTGGTTGTTTGAAATCCAAAAAGAATATTTCAGCGACTCAATTTTGGAAACAAAATATGTTAAGAACATCTTGGTCAATAGGGAGCTTTTGGAAGCTCCAATGGCCGGTTGTTTGTCTGTGATTTTTGTTGGAATGAAAGTTGTTTAAAGGAGCTTAATAGTGGTCGAAAATATGGTGCACAATGGTGAAGGGATTTCTGGTTGTTTGAGGAATGATTTATGGTAGTTTACTAAATATGTTTGCTGAAATTTTGGTCTTCAATCAATGGCTTGATTGGAGTAATTGATGGAGATATTTTAGGAGCAGCTATGGACTGGTTTTCGAGCAGAATGCTGGGAAAGATGATGAAGTTCAGTTCATGGCTATTTAAGGGGAGTTTGTTCAGACAAAAGGTGGAGGTTTCGGACATGTCTGAAGAAAGAACAAAGCTGGAAAATTTTGTTCAGCTTTTCGCAAGTTTGCTAGAATTCCTGGGCAGATTTTCTGCCATTTTCTAATCAGCTTGCAGAAGATTTGAAGGGGTATTCAGAGGTTTTTCAAGGCTGGTTTCCAGCCTTCTTTATGGAGGAAAAACGTGGCTAAGATGCTGGGTGAAAAACTGGAAGAAACAGCTTGGTTTAGGTTCACCAAAGCTGCGAAAGTTGTCCAGATAATTTTCTGGTTTGCACAGTTTTTGTGCAGCTCAATTTTGGCTGTGATTTTCAGTCTTCAAGCTGAGTGAAATGGCCATTTTTCTGACAGCATTTGGGAGGAAAAGATGGCTGAAATTTTCAACACTTGGACTGAAGAAGAAGTTGGAAAAATTTCAGTTTACAACATGAAGAAAATGAACACAGCTAGGTTGGAGTTTTGAAGGTTTAACCATGGAGATTAATTCTCTTGGGAACCTACCAAAACTCCTCCCCAATTTTGGCCAACAAGATGACTCATATGGACATTTTTAAACCTTCAAAGCTACAACACTTTGTTGGAATTTTTCTAGAATTAAATTGGCTTGAATAAATCAAACAACCTAGTTGTCTAAGAATTAAGGAAAGCTAGAGATTAGAAAGGGTATGAATCCCTTAGAAGCTTTTGTAGGGCACAAGAGTGGGATATGGAGATTCCTATCATGTCTCCCCTAGGACAATACTCCTGCTCTTCCCTAAAGCATGCAAAGGCCAAAACCTAGCATTCCCAAACAAAAGTAAAATTTAATCATGCTAAAACTCCAATGATGGAATTTGAACTCAAGACCTCAAGAATTAATTCCAAAGCTCTAACCACTAAACCACAACAACTCTTGTTCTTATTTCTTTTCCCAAATATTTTTTCTATTTGATCCTCAAGCTATCTCCCTATTTTCTCCTTAAAAAAATTACCATTTTACCCTTCTTACTCAATAAACACAATTAAACCTTCTAAGCTATAAATCACATATCTAAAGCACATAAAACTATATAAAAATATAATTATGCATGCAAGAAAATGTTATATGCATCCCAACCCTTTTCTCTATGGTTGGTTTCAACTAAGGTTTCACATCCTCCCCTCCTTAGAAGAATTTCGTCCCGAAATTCAAGCATACCTCTATTTTAGATCAGGATACTTTCGCTTAACTCACTCTTCTAATTCCCATGTGGCATCTCGCGTGCCATGATGCTCCCACTGAACTTTTACCATCGGTATCTGCTTGTTCCGGAGATTTTTGATACTGCGGTCTAATATTCGCATGGGTTTCTCCGCATAGCTCAGATCGGGTTGTAACACCAACGGCTCATTATTCAGAACATGATCGGGATCAGCATTGTACTTCTTCAGCTGTGACATATGGAACACATCATGAATTCCCGTCAATCCATCTGGTAAGTCCAATCGGTATGCTACTGGTCCAATCCTTTCCTTTATCGGGAATGGCCCCAAATATCTCGGATTCAGCTTCCCACCCTTTAGGTGCTTCAAGATTCCCCTATTTGGCGCCAATCTCAAAAATACGTTGTCCCCGACTTGAAACTCCAACTCTCTCCACCAGTTGTCCGCATAGCTCTTCTGTTGGCTCTGAGCTGCCTTCAACCTCTCCCTGATCAACTTCGCCTTATTTAACATCTCTTGGACATAGACTTCCCCGGATTTGCTTACGTGTCCATCTTTTGACCAAGTCCAATACAGCGGTACCTAACACTTGCGTCCATACAAAGCCTTATACAGTGCCATCCCAATTGAAGCTTGGTAGCTATTATTATATGACAGCTCTGCATACGGTATACACTCGATCCACTTATCCCTGAAATCCAAAACACAGGCTCTCAGCATATCTTCCAATATATGTATAACCCTTTTTGACTGCCCATCAATCTGTGGATGCGTCGTCGTACTGAATTTTAGACATGACCCCATTGTTTCCTAAAACTTTTCCTAAAATAGAGATGTAAACCTCGGGTCTTGATTGGACACGATACTTAAAGGCACTCCATACAGTCGAACTATATCTCGCACATAAGTCTGAGCCAACTTCTCCATGGAGTCTCTCACATTCACCGGTATGAAATGGGCTGATTTGGTCAGTCGATCCACCACTACCCATATGGCGTCCTTCTGGGTCCTTGACATGGGAAGTCCGGTGACAAAATCCACGGTCACCTCTTCCCACTTCCATTCCGGTACTGGCAATGCTTGCAACAATCCCGTGGACTTCTTGTGCTCCGTCTTGACCTTCTGATAGGTGAGACAAGCCGAGACATACTTGACCACATCCCGCTTCATTCTGGGCCACCAATAGGCCATTTTTAGGTCCTGGTACATTTTGACTTCCCCCGGATGAATGGGGTACTTGCTCTTATGTGCCTCTTCCAAAATTCTGTCTTTCAATTGCTGCTCTCCAGATACACACAACGGATCCCTGAAATGCAAAAATCCCTCTTCGTCTTGTTGGAATTCTCTGCCTTGTCGCTTGAGCTCCTTGTTCTTGAAAAGATGAAACTCCGCGTTGCCTTGCTGAGCTTCCACGATTTCCCGTCTTAAATTCGGTACCAACTTTAGGTTGCTGACAACGATTCTCTTTTCTTGCACTTCTACTCTTCTATCCAATACATCCTGAACCACTTGGGTCTCCTGCACCCTTAGCCTGGCCATTCCAACCTTTCTGCTCAGTGCATCAGCTACAACGTTGGCCTTCCCAAGATGGTAGTTAATCGAGCAACGATACTCTTCTAAGAATTCCATCCACCTTCGTTGCCTCAAATTCAAATCCTTCTAAGTGAAGATGTACTTCAGACTCTTGTGGTTGGTGAACACTTTATATTCAGCTCCGTACAGGTAGTGTCGCCATTTCTTTAGGGCGAACACAATGACTGCTAGCTCCAGATCATGCGTAGGGTAGTTGACTTCATGAGGTCTCAACTTCCGAGAAGCATACGCGATCACTTTCTGGTCTTACATCAGTTCTGCTCCCAATCCTTCTTTCGAGGCATCGGTATACAACGCGTAAGGCTTATCTTCCTCTGGCAGACTCAATACCGACACTGTCATCAATCTTCGCTTCAGCTCTTGAAAACTTTCCTCACATTTCTCACTCCAAACGAATGGAACGTCTTTTCTCAGCAATTGGGTCATAGGCGATGCGAGTGTCGAAAACCCTTTGATGAATCTCCTGTAGTAACCCGCCAATCCCAAGAAACTTCGAATCTCGGTGATATTCTCTGGTTGTTTTCAATCTAACACTGCTTCAACCTTCGCTAGGTCTACTTTGATTCCCTTCTTGGTCACCATATGGCCAAGAAACGCTGCACTGTCTAGCCAGAATTCATACTTGCTGAACTTGGCGTACAACTTATATTCCCACATCTTCTCCAACACGAGCTTTAGATGCTCCGCATGCTCCTCCGAACTTTTGGACTAGATCAGAATATCGTCGATGAAAACTACCACAAACTTGTCCAATAGGGTTGGAACACTCGGTGCATCAAGTCCATGAATACTGCTGGAGCATTGGTCACCCCGAACAGCATTACCACGAACTCATAATGCCCATATCTGGTGTTGAAGGCCGTCTTAGGGATATCATTCTCTTTTATCTGCACTTGGTAGTACCATTGCCTCAGGTCCAGTTTGGAGTAGCCACTGGACCCTTACAACTGGTCGAACAGCTCGTCAATCAGCGGTATACTTATTCTTGATCGTCAAGTTGTTCAAACCCTGATAGTCGATACATAGTCTCAGAGTCCCGTCCTTCTTCTTCACAAACAGCACAAGCGCTCCCCAGGGCGACATGATAGGTCTGATGTAGCCTTGTTTCACCAACTCTTCTAACTGTTCCTTTAGCTCTTTCAACTCTATCAGTGCTATCTAGTATGGGGTTCGCGATACTGGTTCCGCTCTCGGAACTAGGTCAATGGTGAATTTCACTTCTTAACTGGGAGGTAGAGAAGTAAGTTCCGTTGGGAATACATCGGAAAAGTCATTCACTACCTTGGTGTCCTCCAGAGTACACTGGTCCTTCGGCTTGTTTATCATGTAAGCCAGGTACCCTTGACATCCTTGCTTCAGCAATTTCTGGGCCTTAGCCCCCGCTATCAAATACTTTAATTCCTTTACCTTCTTGCCATCAAATTCCAACACATCACAACCCGGTCTAATGAACTGGACTGATTTATTCTTACAGTCTATCCTAGCCCCATGCTTGGCTAACTAATCCATCCCCAATATCAAGTCATAATCTTCAATGTCCAATACTATTAGATCTCCTTCCAGGCTTTCCCTTCCTACATCAATTTTACAATTCCGCATATACCGATCCGCTTGCACCATTTTTCCCAAAGGTATGCTTACTACTAAAGTAAAAGGTAGCTCTACTCCATCCCTACCCAAATGACATGCACAAATCTTGTTTAAATAGGAATGAGTAGAACTAGGGTCTATCAATGCATTAACAGAACGTCCTTGAATTGTAAATGTGCCTTCCACTATTGCTACATCGGTCCCAACATTCTCTCTGTTGAGAGCGAATACCTTAGCTTTCATTTGCGGTTTTGGTGCTCCGCTCCCGGATGCTCCCATGGAGTTGGTTCTATTAGGCCTCGGATTCTGCGCCAGATTTCCTTACCCGCCTCTATGCAACTTAGGGCAGGCATTCCGCAGGTGGTTCGAGTCGCCGCAGTGATAACATTTCCTGTCACCTCTCTTGGACCAATAGTTCCTCTCTGTATGGCCCCTTTTTCTACACTACCGACATGATGGAAGATTCTGAGCAGGACCAACTGGTGCTGTCCGGGCTTGCTTTCCCCGAATTTGCCACTGCTGGTTGGCAGGGTGCTTGTTGGATTGCTATCCTGGGAAGTGTCCTTGCAGCTGTCTTGGCGGCTGGAAAGGCCTCGCCGTCATCCTACTGCAGTCCTTATTTTCAGTTCGGGTAGCTGCATCCAGGGCCCCCGAATAGGTCGTCGGTGGAGAAGATGCCAACGCCCTCCTCAATTCCGGCCTCAGCCCCCTGATGAACTGCCTCATCCTATTTTGCTCGGTGTCCACCAATCTCTTGCAGTACTTCGACAGTTGGGTGAACCGTGTTGCGTACTGGGCTACTGACATGCCTCCCTACTTCAAGTTCTAAATTCGTCATCCCGCTTTTCCACTACCCACTGAGAGATGTACTCGGCTCTGAAGACTTCAACAAAGTTGGACCACGCCCATTCTTGCTCGATCATTTCCCAGTCGTCTTGTATCCGCTGCCACCATACCTGAGCTGGGCCTCTCAAACGGAATGCCGCAAACTTAACCATCCACTCCTTGGTGTACTGGAGCATTGCAAATATGTCCTCCATCTGTTCGATCCATTGCTCTGCCTTCTGGTCTTGCTCAGCTTCACCCAAGAAGACGGGTGGCTGAAACTTCAAAAATCGTTTTAACGCTTCATCTCCTCCCTTGAGGTTCCTCCGCTCAGTCAGTGTCTGCAGAATCTCTGCCATCTTAGTGAATGCTTAGCCCATTGACACATCAACCGATGCTTCAGACCCTATTCCTATCTCTGGTTCACTCCCATTACCCTGGTTGGGTGATTGCATCTGTGTTGTCTCGACTTCCGGTGCCAGATGATCTGCCTCTGGAATCCTTCTGCCTGATGAAGTTGCACGGTGCTTGGGTGTCATTCTAAACCATACCCCAAATGATAAGTGTATGCATTCAAGGATTAAATCATTTTAGTTGCGCATGCATTCACAGTCAGATATAAATAAAAGGAAATCAGATGCAAGTTTTGTGTAAAGAATTGTTCATAAATTCTCCTTCAAATCTCGATTTGCATAAATTCAAAATTCTAACAGAAAACAGAATTAGAAATCCTCAACATAAAATTTCACGAAAAATAATAAATAAATAAACATCTGGATCAAATAACTCTTAGTCCTCTAGTCTTTATCAGAATCCTCAAAATCAGCCTCATACAACCATCCCCCAGAGTTCTTCGAAAAGTCTACCCCAACCCCACTGGCAAACCCCTCCATTGGCTCCTTCTCAGGGCGCCTAGAACTCTCCCCGGGCTTAACTCAGCTGGGAGGAGGAATGAAAGAAGGCTTAGGTGGAGACTCATAATCTATCTTCCCCGGGTCATCACTATTAGCTGACAAATCCACTATAGGATTAGGAGGGTGGGGAACATGCTCCACAGCTATCACCTCATCTTCACTGTCAGAACTTATGTCTGTCACTGGGATTGGGGGTCGCTCATGGATCGGGACCTCATCATCACTGCTATCTTTCAAAGGGATAACTAGCTGAGGAGTAGGCTGGGAACTGGAAGGTCTTTTGGGTATAAAGGAATAGGAGGATGCCATTGTTGCCCCTTCCTTGCGGTTCTAAGCATTATAACTATCCTACAACATAAACAAGATAGGTTAAATAAAGATTTAATCTTAAATAATTAGAACATATACAATAATTATTTACCTAAACCTAGGCTCTGATACCACTTGTAACACACCACAACTTAGGCCCAACAGGGCCGGGGATGTCGTCCCGTCCAAAGAACAAGGGGTTTTTATAACTAGGTCACACATTCAAAATAATAGAATAAAAATAATACTTTAAACTTAAAACTTATTACAATCCATGAATTCAAAACACAAATCTAAAATAAAATTGTTCACTCTCAACTCCCAAAGCATTACACAAAATAAATATCAGAAAATCTTCCAAGGCAGGTAATAACTAGCTACTCATCCCCATAGCAGGATCGGCCTGAAATCATGGTAAAAAGGGTGATGAGATAAAAATCTCAATAAGTCCGTGAATGCTTTGAGTGTCCAGTGAAAACAGTTCGTGAACGCAAAGTGTAAAATCTTTATAAGAGAAATACTGGCAAGCAATAAACAATAGTCAAAATCAAGAGTGGTGTTTTGGCTTTTCCAACCATACGTGTTCAATAAAATCAACCACTCAAAAAGGTGGTCATGGGTTACCACACGTTGGGCCCCATAACCATACAACAGTCAGAATGCCACACTTTATGCAGACTAACAAACAGAAGGTGATCGGACTACCGAATAAGATACTCCTACTTCTCTATACCCAAAAAAAACTGGTTGTCCATTCTGGCAACACACAGTCCACTTGACTGAAAAATGCTAGCTCGGACCGGCACGACCTACTGAACTGACATCTTATTCGAGAAGGACTCACCCTCGAAGTGGCCATCTACTGAGAGACTTACCCTAACTCTTCAAAGACTAGTACTAGCAGTCCACCCTTATTGAGTACTGAACGTAATTTATCCCACTTGGGAAAAATGAATAAAACATGTTCCACTTGAAAATAGCAATTAAGGATTCCCAAAGTTTGGGGCAAAACTGGTTTTAGAAAGAGCTTTAGGGTTTGAGCAAAACTGTCCCTTGATTTTCAAATAATTTATTTGTTTAAAATGAGAAATGAGGTAACCCTCAATTGCCTTTACAGAAGTGAGTATCCACGCACTCTACATTTGGCTTGCTATAGTAATCATTTTGCATCAATAGGTTTTATGCAGGAGCTTACCTGATCCTTGCTCAAAATAAAGGTCTCCAACAGCTGACCTAACCCCACCTGGGGTAAATATAAACCATAATTAAACTCGAGCCAAAATTCGCTTTCACAAATAAAACTAGCTCAACTTACTACAACCCTGACCCTGGTGTCCCAAGCTTTAAGGCTAGATAATCAAATAAAGGGTCTATAAGATGAGTCTAATTTGATATTAAAATAATTAGGGTTTTGGGAAATAGGTACTAATAAGTTGAAGGTTTAAATCTTACTATGAATAAATTAGAGTTTATTTGATGAATGGTCCTAGGACCTAGATGAAATTATTTAAAATAATTATCTATTAATAATTAATGGTTAGAAAATACTTGGTAACTAAAATTAGTTGTAAGTAAATATTAGTGGTTTCGATTGAAAGATAATAAGTAAATTTTAATAGGTTTTGATTAAAAGACAGTAAATAAATTTTAATGGTATTTATGAATATAAGATTTACCAAATTAATATTTCACCTAGTATGATTATTTAGGGAAAAGGGTTTTATTATTATTTTCTATATATTTTATTTTATATAAAATCTATAAATTTTATTTCTTTAATAAAAGCTATAATTTATTTGACTAAAATATCATTATTTTATATATAATAGTCCAAATCCACATTTCCTAGGGTTTTCGAAATTTACTAGGAGAAGTTATAGTATTAATCATTTCATTGATGAAATAAAATTAGCTTAGGGACAACAAGGTCATGATCATATTTCTATTGCTAACCATAATCATGAACAGACACTCCACACCAATTCATCAAATCATCCAAATCATGAATAAAGGCATAGATCTAAATTTACTAAGGTATCATCCAAACTCTACTAACATAAACATATTCATGGCTTTAACAATGAACATAAACCCTATTCACCAAAGGTGACATAAGCTCTATCATGCTTGATCACCTATACTACCCATGACATGGAAAGCATGCAACAAAACCCTAAAAACCATAAAATTTAACCAAGGCAATCAACTCATGCATCAATCCCATCTCCATCATATACACACATTTATTCATGCTTCAATCTCAACTCCATTACAACAATACATGTTCGAACCCTAATCACAATCCATCTTCTTCCAACAACATCCTAGAGATATGAATCTAGAATTTAAAGAGAAGATGGAAGAAACTTACTTGAATGATGACCACCTTGGGGACGTTTCAAGAGAATCCTCTCACTAGGAGACTTAATCCAACAAGAGAGAAGAAGAAAATATGGCCATGGTTGAAGTAACCATTCGGCCAAGAGAGAGAGACGGAGAGAAGGAGAGAGAGAGAGAAAAAGAGGAAAAAAGAGTCTATTAGTATATATATATATATATATATATATATATGTGTGTGTGTGTGTGTGTGTGTGTGTGTGTGTGTGTGTGTGTGTGTGTTTATATTCATTAGAAGTTGAAGATGAGTGAAGATGCAGATGATTGATCATGCTCACCTTGAAGGTGTTCTTGAGCCTTCATGAAAATACTGGTTTTTTGATCCAAAAGAGGAACTTTGATTTCGGTATTTGATGTTAAAAATTGCAGAAGTGGTTTCAAGGGGTTGAGTAGGTGTGATCTGGAGTTTTTGGAGAAGATTGGAAAGGTTTGGAGTGGTCTTAGGCATGGGAATGCTTGTAGGTGTTATTGGTGTTCTTGATGGTTGAAGAGAATGGAGAGGATTGAGGAAGAGCTGGCCGAAATTCTGTGGGATTAGGGTGGCCGAATTGTTTGAGGGGTTTTGGCAATTGAGTTTTCTGGTTTGAAAAGAAAAGGAAAACTGGTTGTTTGAAATCCAAAAAGAATATTTTAGGGACTCAATTTTAGAAACAAAATATGGTAAGATGATTTTGGTCAATGGAGAGCTTTTGGAAGCTCTAATGGCCGGTTGTTTTTCTGTGATTTTTGCTGGAATGAAAGTTGTTTGAAGGAGCTTAATGGTGGCCAAAAATATGGTGCACAATGGTGAAGGGATTTCTGGTTGTTTGAGGAATGATTTATGGTTGTTTACTAAATGTGTTTGTTGAAATTTTGGTCTTCAATCAATGGCTTGATTGGAGTAATTGATGGAGATATTTTAGGAGCAGCTGTGGATTGGTTTTCGAGCAGAATGCTGGGGAAGATGATGAAGTTCAGTTCATGGCTATTTAAGGGGATTTTGTTTAGAAAAATGGTGGAGGTTTCGGACATGGCTGAAGAAGGAGCAAAGTTGGAAAATTTTGTTCAGCTTTTTTGCAAGTTTGCTAGAATTCCTGGGCAGATTTTTCTGCCATTTTTCAGTCAGCTTGCAAAAGATTTAAAGGGGTATTCAGAGGTCTTTCAAGGCTGGTTTCCAGCCTTCTTTATGGAGGAAAAATGTGGTTAAGATGTGAGGTGAAAAAATGGAGGAAACAGCTTGGTTTAGGTTCACCAAAGCTGCGAAAGTTGTCCAGAAAATTTTTTGGTTTGCACAGTTTTTGTGCAGCTCGATTTTGGCTGTGATTTTTAGTCTTCAAGCTGAGTGAAATGGCCATTTTTCTGGCAGCATTTGGGAGGAAAAGATGGCTGAAATTTTCAACACTTGGAATGAAGAAGAAGCTGGAAAAATTTCAGTTTACAACATGAAGAAAATGAACACAGCTAGGTTGGAGTTTTGAAGGTTCAACCATGGAGATTAATTTTCTTAGGAACATTCCAAAACTCCTCCCCATTTTTTGCTAACAAGATGACTCATATGGACATTTTCGAAACCTTCAAAGCCACAACACTTTGCTGGAATTTTTCTGGAATAAAATTGGCTTGAATAAATCAAACAACCTAGTTGTCTAAAAATTAAGGAAAGCTAGAGATTAAAAAGTGTATGACTCCCTTAGAAGCTTTTGTAGGGCACAAGAGTGGGATAAGGATATTCCTATCATGTCTCCTCTAGGACAACACTCCTACTCTTCCCTAAAGCATGTAAAGGCCGAAACCTAGCCTTCCCAAACAAAAATAAAATTTAATCATGCTAAAACTCTAATGATGGAATTTGAACTCAAGACCTCAAGAATTAATTTCAAAGCTCTAACCACTAAACCACAACAACTCTTGTTCTTATTTCTTTTCCTAAATATTTTTCCTATTTGATCCTTAAGCTATCTCCCTATTTTCACCTCATGAAAAAATTATCATTTTGCCCTTCTTACTCAATAAACACAATTAAACCTTCTAAGCTATAAATCACATATCTAAAGCACATAAAACCATATAAAAATATAATTATGCATGCAAGAAAATGTGATATGCATCCCAACCCCTTTCTCTAAGGTTGGTTTCAACTGGGGTTTCACACCTTTGGCCGTTATTCTCCGCGAGAATAAGTTAACGGGACCAAACTATATGGACTGGAAAAGGAACTTGGACATAATACTCACTGTCGAGGAGTATAAGTATGTCCTCTTTGAAACCTGTCCTGTTATTGGGGAAGGTTCCACCGTGGAGGAGCGTGAGGCTGAAAAAGCATGGAAGAAGGCTAACGAAATGGCTCGATGCTATATGTTGGCCTCCATGTCAAATGTGCTTCAGTCAAAACATGAACACATGGCCACCGCATATGATATTAGCCAATTATTAGCCACAATGTTCGCGGATAAGAGCTGGCCCACAAAGTAGGAAACTCTTAGAACTATCATAAATACTAAGATGGCTGAGAAAGCATCAGTCAAGGAGCATACGCTCAAAATGATTGCTACTTTCGAGGAAGCGGAAGTCTTAGGGACTATTATTGACCCCGATAGCCAAGTGGACATGGTTCTCGAATCTCTGTCGGGCTCTTTTACTCAGTTCAAGTTGAACTACAATATGAACAAATTAAATATGACTTTAACTGAGTTGGTGTAAGTGCTCCAGGTGGCGGAGAAAGTCATGAAGCCACAATCCAAGGCTATGACAGTTGGGACTTTTTCTTCTAGAACTGGGCCCAAGACCAAGAAGTTCAATAAAAAAGAAATGAAATGCACAGGCCCAACCCAAGAACCAGCCCAACAAGCCCAAAGGCAAATTCTTCAAGTGCGGGCAGAAGGGACATTGGAAAAAGAAATGTCCAGAACTTCAAACCAAGAAAAAAACCCTTGAGGTACTGTTCTCTATCTAGAGTCTATTTCAATAGTTTGATCAACTTCCACTTGGATTGTTGATTCTGGTGCCACTGATCATATCTGTAACTCTTTGCAGGGGTTTAGCAAGATAAGAATACTCCAGAAGGACGGGCATGGACTACGAGTAGGAAATGGAGCACGAGTATGGGCCCTTGCAGTGGGAGAACGGAATCTTGTTTTTTATTGTAATAAAGTAGTTGTATTAAAGGATATTTTATATGTACCCGGTTTTAGATAGAATTTGATTTCAGTTGCAAAACTAAAAAATCATGGATATTCTGTTCCTTTTCATTCTGGTATTACTATCAGTAGAAATAGAGAAGTCTTATGTACAGGGCACATGTATGAAAATTTATTCTTTTTAAATCCTACAAACAATCAAATAAATAACGCACAATCTGAACTTTTAAGTAAAAAGAGAAATACCAATGTCAATGAATTATATTTTTGGCATCTAAGGTTGGGCTATGTTAACTCAACCAGGATTCAAAGGTTAATCTATAATAGGCCTTTGGGCTCATTAAGATTGGAAAATTGGCCTCAGTGTGAATCCTGCCTTATGAAAAAAAGACCAAAATGTCGTTCATCCAAAAGGCTGATAGAGTCAAGGAATTGAAGTCATTTCTACAAGTAAATTCTTTTTTTTTTAACTTTCAACAAAAATTCTGCTTTTACTCTAAAACAAGGGTCAAAAATCATTTACTCAATTAACCAAGAAAACTATTTTATCTTTAAACAAAAACCTCCAGTTTAAAATCTCCATATGTTAGATGAATTATCATGTATTTACCTCCCCAAAATTCCCACAAAAAGGAATTCAAATAATTTTTACACAAAGTCTTAGGTAAACAGTAAACTGCCTTGCGCAGTCAATTAAAAAATTCATAACTCCCAAATTACAATGTATTTTTCAATTATTATTTTTCTGAAAACTTTATAACATCCTAAAGTTTATACATGTCAAATATAATAATAAAATTCAATCGGGAAGATGGTATTTTCAAGGATTTAAATATTGACCTCTGTATGGGGGTTTCTGTATAGATTAAGCAAACTCAACAAAACAGCATAATTTTCAATCACCAAACTCTTATAAACCCTCAAATAAGTTCCCAACATACTCTAGATCCTTTAAAATATCACACACCAGTCCCATGATCATAATTTAGCTCAAAGACATCAACATCTAAATTAAAAGTTAACTTTCCAGCAAGTACTCTAGTTTCCTCAACCATTATTTTGAGGCATAAAAGACATCAAAACTTCCCCAACTAATCAATATATAACACCACACATATAGGGCCTCATTTTCACAACTTAAACACAATTTCATTTTCATCAAATTTTCAACATATAAAGAGTAAATTCTAGAAGAAAATATGTGAGCAGAAATTGTACACACATAGGACCATTCTTTCGGTTTGAGCAAAATACAACAAGACAAGCATTCTACTCATATAACATCAACTCTTCAGTAATTAAACATCTCCCTAGACTTCATTTATCAAGTCCTCATGGTGAAATTACACAAACAAAGCTCCAAGACATCCTTTTTCAAAAATTTTAACAGCCTGGACAGATTTTTGAATTTCATCTATATTAAGGGGAAAAAATTATTTCTTAGCATAAAAGACTTTACTTCTCATATCATAAAACATCTCCTAACATAAATATAGTTGGTTGCATCACTTACAACAACTCTTAATACCTAAAAATTCCCAAAAACGCCAGTTGTCCAACAAGGACATTTTTTAACACAAGAATAAGAAAATGGAAGGGAAGGTGATGGTGTTACCTTAATTTTCAGCTCAAGAACTTCAAAAAAATTGCTTCTTCAACCTCCAAGAAGTGTGCTAGTTTGAGTGTGATAAGTTGCAATCCAAGAAATAAGTGTGTGCTTGTGTTTTGGCCAAGAAATGGCAAAATTTTCTTGGTTACCAAGGCTGGTTGGCAGCCATAGAGAGGAGAGAGATGTTGGCTGTGTTCTTGAGTGAAGGAAGAAGAAAAATTGCAGAGGAATGGGGGAGGAGAATTTCAGCCAGCCTAGGGTAGGAATGGGGAGAAATTTTCATTTTATACTAGGGTAGATTTTAATCCAATAGTAGAGAGAATTTTACCCCAATTTCAAGGGCTAAGATAAAGGGTGTTTAGTTAGGTTAAAATGATCCATGGGTTTTGGATGTAAATTTTGGGTCAAATGGAGAAATTGGGTCAAGTAGTCAATTAATTTTGATATGAAATTTGACCAAGAGTGTTTTACAAAGGAGGAAAGTCATTGTTATAATTTTATTGGAAATGTGATACATAAATTAATTTGACTAATTAATCTACACATAATATGTATATACATCGGATGAACAATTACTTACATATAAATTATTTACCACATTAAATCACATAATTAACTTAATACTCTCATTTACCTTAAGAGAATTCATATAAATAGCACATAAGATAGCCACATATAATCTATTTAATTTATAAAGCAAATTCAAACAGTCACATAATTTAGCTTCCAAGCCCTTGATTAAACACTACAAAAAAAAAAAAAAAAACGCTATTTTCGATGGCTAAATCTATCGCAAATCCAGTGTTGCGACGGATTCAGCCGTAGCAAATAGCGACGGAAAACTAAATCCGTTGCAAATAACGACACATTTGCGACGGCCAAATCTCTGGTCAACCAAATTACAGTTTGCTACGGAATTGCAACGAATTTTAAAATCTGTAGCAAATTCGTAGGAAGTTGTTACGGATTTGCGACAGAATAATTGAAAAATAAAATAAAATGTGGAAAAAATCCGTCGCAAAACCGTAGCAAGTTGCAACGGAATATTTTCTTGGATAAAAATAAAATGGAAAAACATCCGTCGCAAATCTGTAGTAGATTGCTACGGATTTGCGGTGGATAATATACAATGGAAAATAATTCCGTCGCAAATTCCTTGCAAAGAGCTACGGATTTGCGACGGCGTAATTACATATTTAAAATAAACGAAAAAATATCCGTTGCAAATCGAATCCGTTGCAACTTAAGAGGGATTTGCAACGGAATTTTTTGAAATTAAAATAAATGTGGAAGATGCCGTCGCAAATTCGTAGCAAGTTGCTACGGATTACTTGCTACGAATTTGCGACGGAATAATTACAATTTAAAAAAAATAAAAAAATCCGTCACAAATCCGTAGCAAGTTACTATGGATTTGCGATGGATTTTTTTAATTTTTTGAAATTGTAATTATTCCGTTGCAAATCCGTAGCAACTTGCTACGGACTTGCGAGGGATTTGCGACGTAATAATTACAATTTAAAAATATTAAAAAATCCAGTCAACTTGCTACGGATTTGCGACGAAATAATTACAATTTAAAAAATAAAAAAATCTATCACAAATCTATAGCAAGTTGCTACGTATTTGCGACGGAATAATTATAATTTAAAAAAAATAAAAAAAATCCGTCGCAAATCCGCTGCAAGTTAAAACCGAATTTGTCAAAATTATTTTTAAATAAATTAATTTTAGAAAACATGTGACAAATATTTATGCAATTTTTCTCATAAATATCAAATATGTAATGTTTTTAACATGAAAAAATCTAATAAAACAAATAAAATTTCGAAACTAATAATAAATTGCATGCCAAATCATAAAGTAAAACTACAATAATCCAAACATGTGTATACACATAAGTATCACAATAGATAAATAATATTCAAAATACAATCATGTAGCTAAAGGATTAGGAGCACTAGCTAAAAGAGGAGCGGGAGGACCATCAACCCAGTACTAGGACCGGGGTGATGATCAGGTGGGGAAACAAATAAATCATCATCTTCGTCCTCATCCTCATCCATGTCCTCGTCCTTAAATACCGAAGACAGCTGTGGCACAGCAACCCCCATTTTCTTGGACATAACTGACATCCAAGAAGTGATTCCTGCAACTTTATGTTCAAAATTCTTCTTAATCCTCTCCTCATGACGCTTGTACTTATCCTCGCAACTCTTCTCTCGATGCTTCCATCGATCCTCAACCTCCTGAATCCTCTGCTGAACCTTAGTCTCAACTATCTGGTCAACATCAACAAGAGTGGATGAAGATAATCCTAATAAATGAGATGCATGCATCTGCTCCTTAATGCGAGTAGCCTCTGATCCCAATCCGTAGACACGACCCTTGTTGAATCTGCTAGCTGCCTCACTGATAATGGCCTTGTCATTTGGCATAGCAACGGAGTCGACGGACCCGCTAGACTCTATTTGAGAGTAGCGCTCCTTGGTGACACTAATATCTTCCGTGGACACTCGCCCACAAACTGACCCTGTCTTTCCCCGTTCTGGAACATATGTTGTTTTTTGAACATGTCCAGATAGCTAAATGTGTCCCCTTCACGTCTTCTCTACAATTAAATTAATAGAAAAGAATGTTATTTCGAATGCGAGTGCATGATTTTCACAATTATGAAATATACAAAAGTTAATAAAATTGAATTTACCATGCGTTCCTTATGCTCAATGAAAGAGATGGAACCTCATGTATGAGTGACACCGCAACGAGACCGATTTTGCTTTGCAGACTGCACGACTCATTGATACTTGGGATCCAACCAATGCTTGTTCATCTCCGAACAATTAGTTAGATCCATCCAAGTTAGACACAAATTAGTAGGCGTGCTCTTTTATGTCCTCGATAAAGTATCGAAAAGCCTTTTTGCACACTTTCTTTCCCAATTTCTCCGTATCTGGGGACCATGCTCAGGAGCCCAATGAAATAACTTCTGCAAATATAGTAAACCATCGCCATTAAAGTTTAAATTAACAGTTTAAAGTAAATTTGTTTGCAAATACAACAAATGACACCTGAGCATATAAGTTTCGATAACATATACATGAAATTAAATTTGTAAGAAAATAAAAGAAACATACTCCCCACTCGTCAAACCACATGTCCCGAACGTGTATTGGGACATGTGAGTAGGTAGCGTACGAACCATTGAATTATCTCTTGAATATGCCTTGAATCTCTCTCACACATTTATCTGAACTAGCAAACCTATTTTATATAACCAGAAAGGAAAGTAATATAATTATTAAAGAAGATATACTGAATTGGAAATCAATCAATAATTATAAATTACACACCCATCTCCTCGAGGAATAATCATAGGTCGGTCGTCTGTGGCCTGTGATCCTATATGGTGTGATGCAGAAGTAGGAGCGTCTGCTGGAGAAGCACCTCTTGATTGCGAAGGTGAACCAGAAATCGTTCGTGGTATAGAGAAGTGTCGTGCGTGTGATGGTGATGAGGTGTCAGGAGGATAGGTATGTTGGTCCATTCCAGCACCTCCAGAAGACTATCCATGGCCAGACATCCTAATTTTGAAATAAAATTATTTAAATTTCAAACATATTTGTAATATATATGTAGAACAAGTTATAAATGCAAATTTATAAAAAAAATTTAACAGAGTCTCCCCTATAAAATGGTCATTTTCCAGGCATTAATGCCACATTTAAACATATTCCAAGTATCATCAATACAATAAACACACAAAACATGTACAACAATACCTGTATCAAAAAACACATTCTCCATAACAAAAAATTAACTGCCAATAGATAAACTGGAATATGTAGAAACTTGGCCATTTATACAACTTGAGAAAGAAAAGGTTTGTTATTTTTATTTTCTTTCAAAATGGCTTCATTCTTGCACATAAGTTTCTTACATTTTCCAAGCATTTTGAAGGGCGAGTGCATGATTCTTCCTTTGTCAATGGATTAAAGCCATCAGATAATGAAATGTGTGTTCTTTTATACAACTTTTATACAGGTTTTATATCCTAACAAAGAAGACATCTATAATAAAAAGTCAATGTCAACAACAACAATTAACTTAAGGGTAACCACCTATTACCCAGGAGGAGTGATCATCCATCACTCACGGGGAATGATCATCCATCACTCACGGGGATCCAATTCATATATTAGACAAAAAAATATACCTTTGGAAGAGTAAAGAATACCTGTTGAGCTGAAAATAATTAGCATTGACTCATGCTTAGCTGTATTTTTTTTTTTTTTAAAGTATACTTGTGGAAAGGCAAAGAACACTTGTGGAAAAGAAAATAGTTAGAGTCTCCCCTAACATTTAACTGTATTTAAAAAAAAAAAAAAGAAGCATACTTATGGAAAGGAAAAGAACACCTGTGGAAAAGAAAATAGTTAGCATTGACTCATACTTAACTATATTTAAAATAATAAAAAGGACAAAAAATGGTATAATAATTGATCATCCAATAAATTAGTAAAACATGAAATTTTAACATAGATTATTGATCAACAATATAAGCAACCATCATAAGTGATTTAAACTTTACATCACAAACGTATAATAAATGTACTTTAATCACTCGAATCATCCTCTGATATATATATTCTTCTTCTTCCATGTCTGTCGTGCTATCTGTATTCCAGTTACCTTCGTCTTCGTCTTCGTCTACATCTTCATCTTCGAGTTCATTTGTATCCCTAAGTAATCCTTCTTCTTGAACATCCAACAAATCACTTGTGCCTCATTCATGAGCTAAGGGACCAAGATCAACAACTAAGGAAATGCTCATTGCATTGTGAATATCCACCTCTTCTTGGTAAGCTTTATCAATCACAGGTGCATCAATCACATGTTGAGCTTTTACTTTACACACAGCTAACCAATCGGATCTTGGTCTTTTGCATCCTGGATATGAGGCACAGTACACTTGAGATGCCTGTTGAGCTAATACAAACGAATCATATTTTGGATAGCTCCTCTTACAATTAATATCAACAATCTTATACTCCTTATGTATTCTCACATCGCGATTTGTTGTTTGATCAAACCAATCACATTTAAAAAGCACAACTTTTTGTGATGGATTACTAGGAAACTCAACTTTAACAATCTCTTTAAGAACCCCATAATAATCACTCATTACTAAGTCCTTTTCACCCCCCTTAACGCAAACTCCAAAATTCACTGTTTTCTTTCCTTCGGTGTGTTCGTAAGTGTGAAATCTATAGCCATTAATAATGTACCCAGTATATATTTTCATTTTTTCTCGAAGGTCCCCAAGTAAGATTCTTCAAACATATATTTGACACATGGTTTTGTGGATCGTTCACCTATAAAGCATATGAAATGTTCAGGTGGACATACATCAACTAACAACATATGTTCACGTGTACAAAAATTTAACTGATTTTTGAAGAGTATACATAATCTATAAACTATCCTGTGTACTCATTCTCTATCCTTCTTTGTACATCCAATTCCGAAATGTTTGGGACTGAAGATTGTAAACGAGATATGAACTCACTGTAGAGAAGAAAATAACACAATTACCAATGGATCTTATTTCTAATATCAATAGAGGGGCAAGCGTCTCACCTAATATATGGTTGAACCTCTTCAAAGTTAAGTAATTATATATAATTTATTGCCACTTTGTATTCTTCATGAGAGAGGAATCGGGTTTGAATCTTTCCTAATATCTTCCCATAAATATTGCATATTGACAACGAAGCTTCAGCTACTTCTCGCCCGACTACACCTTCATCATTGCGAGCCATGGATACATGTGTTTGTCTGCACATGTGCCTCAAAATAATAGGAGAAGAATATAGATGTTTCCTCAATAAGATAAGCATTGCAAATTAAACCTTCTACTCATGCCTTGTTTTTCACCTTTAACTTTAAACGAAATAAGAACCTGACATAAGTTAAAGTATGATACTAAATAAGTATTATGCAATGTCTATAGCTAACCGTAGCATAATTTGGAAAATGATAACTACCTCTCAAAAGGATACATCCATCTATATTGTACAGGACCACAAACCCTTACTTCGTAAGGCAAATGAACCAAGAGATGTTCTATAACATCGAAAAAACCTGGAGGAAAAATCTTCTCTTACTTACATAGAAAAACCAGTATCTCTTGCTCCAACTTTATCAAATGAGCTACAGACAATTTAGGAGCACAAATGTCCTTAAAAAACAGACATAATTCTGTCAAAGTTCCCCAAACATTAGCTGGAAGGAATTCTCTAAGGGCAATCGGAAGTAATCGTTCCATGAAGATGTGGCAATCATGGCTTTTCATGCCGGACAGCTTCAATTCATTAAAATCAACACATTTATAAAGATTCGATGCGTATCCATCAGGAAGAGTTAATCCTTTCAACCACTCAAGCAACATTTTCTTTTGTTCTACCGTCAATGTGTAACATGCCTTAGGTATTGCTATCCTCCCTTTTTCGACGCTACACACATGTAGTTCTGGCCTATTGCAATATACTTCAACGTCATGACAGGCCTTCGTATTATCTTTAGTCTTGCCCTTCACATCTATAACTGTGTTGAAGACATTATCGAACAAATTCTTTTCATTATGCATTATGTCAACATTATGACGAACCAAATGCGTTCGCCAATACGACAAATCCCAAAAAATACTCCGTTTAGCCCAATTATGACTCACATATCTACCTTCCGATCTCCCAAGTTCTCTTCCCGACTCTATTATTTTCGAATACTAACAAACACTACTCCACAGGTCATCCCCAGTGGGACATAAAATAGGTTGTAACATATCAGAGCCCTTATCTCTCTTAAATGATGTTGTATCCCGTCGAAATGGGTAATCTATGGATAAGAAGTGGCGGGGGCAGTCAAACCATGAGTGTTTACCACCATGTTGTAGATGAAAAGACTTTGACCTCTCCATACAATATGGACACGCTAATCTTCTAGCTGTGCTCCATCCACTTATCATTCCATAGGTAAGAAAGTCTTTAATAGTCCACATTAGTGCAGCACGCATTTGGAAGTTTTGTTTCTTTGCTATGTCATATGTAGCAACACCTTCAGTCCACAAATGACTCAATTCTTCTATTAATGGTTGAAGATAAACATCAATTTTATGTTTCGGAATCCTTGGTCTAGGTACAATGATTGTTAAAAACATCACAGGATCTTTCATGCACAACCACAGTGGGAGGTTATAAGAGTGACAATAATTGGCCAACATGAATACTACTTTCCTGACATGCCAAACGGCGGGAAACCGTCAATACAAAGTCCCAATCTCACATTCCGCACTTCCTTTGCAAAATCTAGATGAATCCGGTCAAAGTGCTGCCAAGCCTCACCATCTCTCGGATGGCTCATGTTTCCATCTTCGACCTTAGCCTTTGCATGCTAACTCATGTGTTCAGCTATAGTTTTAGATGCATACAACCTTTGCAACCTTAGTATAATCAGAAAGTAGTACATTTTTTTCAAAAGGATCTCGAGCCTAACCCTTCTTTTTTCCCCCACATTTTCTAGGCACATACCAAGCATGTCTACAAAATTTGCATTCTTTCAAATTGATATCGTCCTTCCAATAAAGCATGCATCCATTAGTGCATACATCTATCTTTTGAACAGGCAACCCCAACCCAAATACTAACTTCTTCATTTGATAAAAGTCATCAGGTATCTTGTTGCTTCTTGGAACCACCTCTTTCATAAGCTGCACCACTTGGTTAAAAGCTTTATCAGATACGTTATTTTCAGACTTAATATTTAGTAGCCTTGAAACTAACGAAAGCACCGAGTGGTTCGTACACCCTTCCCATATGGGAGTGTCTACTGCCCCCAGCATATCATAAAACTTCTGCGCTTCCGTGTTAGGAGGTTCCTCAACTTGCTTATATGACGATCTTTCCAAATTAAAATTAGGGCTCGCCGTATCAATGATCATTTCCAGATATGGATTTCTAGAACTTGAATCAACTTGAACTGTACTAGATGTTGAGGTACACATGCTTTGATTTACATAGTAAGGTTCACCGTGACAAATCCACTGATGATAGTTGCTAACAAACCCATATCTCTACAAATGGATCTCAACTTGGTCCAGAGAGTCAAATTTCATGTTCTTGTATTTTGTGCAAGGACATCTGATTTTACCAGACTTGGAATTCGATAAAGCGAACGCAATAAATCCCTGCACCCCCCTGCTCAAATTCAATAGTAAACCCTTTATCGGGCAACCGCCTTCTATACATTCAACCGCGATCTTCCATCTATATATTCAACATATTATGCGACAAAGAGGTTTAACTGTGAGTTTATACATGTTTGCATAAAAGGTTTAGGAAAGCTTAAGGGTAATCATCTTCATTATACTTTAAACAACAATTATAAATACTTGAATAGCCAACTACATGTTTCATGAAATACTTTTTTAGTAATTTATATATACTTCTTTATCATGCATCATATGTGGGCTTGTGATGGTGAACCATCGTTGCAAAACACCAATCGATTTTCCAATCATGTTTATATAGACACCCAATATACTTAGCACAGAATTAAAATTATTAACCTCTCTAACAATATCTCAATAAGCAACTAGATTTAAACCATGAAGCATCAACCAACTCAGCCACCAACTAACAATCAAAATTAATATTAAACCAACAACCATAAACACAATCACCTGTACAAAATTCATTAGGAATTTCGGCAGAGTTTTCCCTATATACTGGACGTTTCTAGGCACCACGCTACCACAAAATCAACAACATTAAAAAAAAAAATTATTAACTGTCAAAACAATTATTCAATAGAACTAATGTAAGGGTAATCACCCATTACCCATGGGGAATGATCACCCATCACTCACGATGAATGATAACTCATCACTCACGGTAATCCATTCATATAAGTTAAAAAAAGATGTAGTTGGTATCCGTTGGTAGCCAACTTACCATTAACAAATAGTAAGTACTAATTATTGACATGCAGTATACTACTAAATGTTAAATGGTAATTATTATCAAACAATTTTATATTAAAAAATAATGTTATAAAAAAATATTAGTAGCAATGCTAATATAATATTGAAAATAATTTTTTGCCCCCTAATATTTAATAAATAGCAATTCCAATAAACAGTCAATAATAATATTAGATAAACATATGAATAAAAGTATTAATATTATGGAATAGCAGTTTTATTAGTTAACAAGTAATAAGAACTAATAATTATCATAGTAGTAAATACTATTAATAGTGAGCATAGTAGTTAACATTCAACAAAATTCACAGCTTGTAATATACATCACATACCACATAAAAATTTCACTGCTAAGCACATAAACATGCCCTATATCACGTTGAACTACTTATTATACCAAATATATCTCCACATTACAATTTTTATCCCATCCTTGTACGAAAACAAATCAATGTAATATATTCTTCCATTCTCCATCACAAAATATCACCGGCTACTAGCGTTATAAAAATCAAAGACGATGTAAGAGTTTAAACAAAGAATGATATTTACTTGTTTTGGAGACTGATGTTGAATGATGACTAAGGCCTCTGATATGCTATGAGGATTCAACCTTAGTCTTCTCTGGTTAAATTTCTTGATTCTCTAATTCGTGGAGAATGCTCTGAATTTGGAGTTTGAAGAAGAAGGTTTTAAGTGTTCTGGGTAGAAAATGAAAAATAAGAAGCCAGAGGAATAATAATATATAATAATATGAGGCAAGAGGGGGGGGTGTCAGTAGATGGGGTGGAGGGGGGTCGGTAGAAGGTGGGGAGGGGGGGAGAAGGACACAACCCACAATAACTTGCAATGGACAATCAAAAACGGCGATTTTTCTTTAAAAAAAAACAAACCTGATGATAAAAAAAAAAAAAAAAAGAGTCTACTACTTCTTCACTCGCTGCCGGTAATCAAACCAAAATGCAGCTGAAAGCAACCAATATAGAGGGGAGGGGGAGAGTCTCCGGGCGGGGGGGAAGCTGCGTGGGGGGAGGGCCGCAGAGGGGAGAGCCAGGGGAGGAGAGCCAAGAGAGGGGGGAGCGCCGCGGGGAGGGGAGAGTTCCGGGGGGGAGAGCCGCAGGGGGGAGCACCGGGGGGTGGTAGTGAGAGGGTAGAAGGAGAGAGGGGGAAGAAGAAGCAATTGGTAGATTATCCCAAAAATATTTCTAAGTGTTTGATTTTTTTTTATTTTTTTTGGCAAATTATCCCAAAAAAATTAGAACAAAAAAAGTAAAAAAAAATGCCATGAATTTGTCAGGGATTTGTAGCAATTTTGTGATTTCGTGGTAAATAGTCACAGATTAGCCACGGAACATACAATAAAAATTTGTATATTTATATTCAATATAAAACTATATTATTCAAAATAAAAAAATATATTGTATACTATCAATTATACTATCTTTTTTATTAAATAATTTTTACATATATATGCATAAATTCATACACAATATAACCCACACACACATATACAATCATAATCATAAATGTACATGAATACACACACAATCATACACACACACACACAGACACAGACACACACACACACACACACACACACACACACACACTCACACACTCACACACACATAATTAATTCTTATTAATTAATGTCACGGTGATATAGTTAATTGCACTGATATTGTTATCAAAAAAAGAAAAAATATATATCATATCTTTAAAACTTTTTTAATACACACATATATTTCTATACAAAAATATTACATTCTACTTTAAATTCATATCAATTCTTTTTCAAGAATAATTAAGTTAGAGATAAAAAAAACGCAATGTTTAAAAAATATTTGACCATTTTAATCAATATTTTATTTACATATATATATATATGTATACACACACACTCACACACTCACACACACACATAATTAATGAAATTTTCTTAGTAATTAATGGAACTCCTTATTACTCAACTTATAAAACATGTAAGTTGTTCTTATCATAGTAACCATATATATTTTACCTCTAAGAAAATTATCTATATAGAACATGTAAGAATATTTTATATAATAAGCAATATTAGTAAGAAAATCATGGACATATTCTATGATAAGAACACTCATGTGTATATAGTATACAAAATTATACCAAAAAAAAGCCTTAATAAGTAACTTTAAATGTATTTAGATTAAAATTATTTAGAGCGATAATTTTTTTAATTTTATTTTATAGAAAACACTAATCCGTCGCAACTTTAAAGAAAATACCAATCCGTCACAACTGTTGCGAGGGATTTGTGATGGAATCATTAAATCCATCGCAAATCCGTCTCAAATAACTTCTGTCGCAAATCCGTCTCTAAATTTGCGACGGATTAGCTAGGGCAACTTTTTTAATTTTTTGCTTCAATTTTTTTTTAAAAATAGTTTCCATCGCAAATCTGTCTCTAAGTTTGCGACGGATTAGCTAAAGCAAGTCTTTTTAATTTTCTACTTCATTTTAAAAAAAAAATTTATTTCCTTCGCGAGGGATTTTTGCGACGGCCTCTTTAAATCCGTTGCAAATCCATTTCAAATAATTTCCGTCGCAAATCCATCTCTAATTTTCGACAGATTAGCTAGAGCATTTTTTTTAATTTTTTGATTCAATTTTTTTTTTAAAAAAATTGAAATTCCGTTGCAAATCCCTCGCAATTTTTGCAAGGGATTTGCGACGGCCACTTTAAAACCATCGCAAATCAGTCTCAAATAATTTCCGTTGTAAATCCGTCTCTAATTTTGCGACGGATTAGCTAGAGCATTTTTTTTTATTTTTTGCTAAAATTGAAATTCCATCCCAAATCCCTCGCAATTTTTGCGAGGGATTTGCGATGGCATCTTTAAATCTGTTGCAAATTTGTCTCAAATAATTTCCGTCACAAATTCGTCTCTAATTTTGTGACGGATTAGCTAAAGCTTTTTTTTTATTTTATTTTTTGCTTCAATTTTTTTTAAATTGAAATTCCGTCGCAAATCCCTCGCAAGTTAATCCATCGCAAAATTAGAGACGGATTTGTGACGGAAATTATTTGAGACGGATTTGTGATGGATTTAAAGGGGTTGTCGCAAATCCCTCGCAAGTTTTGCGAGGGATTTGCGACAACCCCTTTAAATCCATCACAAATCCGTCTCAAATAATTTCCGTCACAAATCCGTCTCTAATTTTGCGATGGATTAGCTAGAGCATTTTTTTTATTTTTTGCTTCAATTTTTTTTTTTAAAAAAAATTGAATTCCGTCACAAATCCCTCGCAATTTTTGCGAGGGATTTGCGACAGCCTCTTTAAATCTATTGCAAATCTATCTCAAATAATTTCCATTGCAAATCCGTCTCTAATTTAGCTAGAGCATTTTTAAAAAAAAAATTTTTTGCTTCAATTTTTTTAAAAAAATAATTTTCGTCGCAAATCCCTCGCAATTTTGAGAGGGATTTGCGATGGAATTTTTAAATCTGTCGCAAATCCGTCTCTAGTTTTGTGACAAATTTGAGAGGGCTAATCAACTAAATCCCTTAACCTTTTTTCCGTCGGTGAGCTGTTGCAAAAATCCATCACAATTTGTTGACTTTCTTGTAGTCAAATGGGGTGTCACACCTAAGGTTATTTATTTAAGTGTTACATGAAATTCATGATTAAAAAATTGCCTCGTATACTGTTTGGAATCTATGTTGAAGCAATAACTTTATTGACCTAAAAACGTGATTCCTCTATTGAATTTGATTATGATATTTTACGGAAGAGTATTTTGGGAAAAGAATCACTTGAAAATTCTTTTGGGTTTAGTCTTAGTGAATTTTTGAAACTTGTTCTGCAAAACTATTAAACAAAGTTACTGTAGCAGTACAATTATTTGAGTCTTAAACATGACCTATTTTCAAGTGATATTTTGAGGGAATTTTAATTGGATTGAAACTACATATCATAAGGTATTAAATTGGAAACTATATTATATCCTAACACGTTTTAGGGCTGCGTAGAGATATTTTCAAGGGAGTTTTGATATTTGTATTGATTTGTTTCATTGCTGAAAATTGATTTTACAAACAACTTGTTTTTTAAACCAAGTTGCTTGAAAGAAATTATTCTTAATATAAGATCATTTGAATTCTTGACTTGCTAAGATTATTTGAGTAATAGAATTATGTTGCATTGTATTTGGGGTTAAATGATTGGGGTTTATAAGCAAAGTATGCAAGTAGAGATAAATTGGAACAGGAATTGAATTACCCCATTTGAGAAGAATTGATTTATGAAATGATAATTGAATTATTTGAATCATAGAGGTGGTGAAAGTTGAAGGACATGAGCGAGCAAGGTGTTTGATCTAGGATTTATAGAGTTTGTTTGAATGAAGGTAAGTCCTTACATTTTGTGAAACATTTTGTGAACTCCTTAGAGATTTGATATGCAAGTCCTTGCATTTCATGCAAACGCTTTTATGCAAGTTGCAAGTCCTTACATTTAATGCAAGCTCTTGCATCGTTTTGGAAAAGGTGAAAACCTTATATCTTTTGCAATGTTTAATGCACACAATGTTATGTGAATATTTTCAAATTAATTGTAAGTCCTTATATATTTTTTGTAAAATGCTTATTACATGATTTTGTTGATCATCTTGTCAAATGTTGATGAGTATGAAATTTAGAGTCGTGTTGTGAATCATGAAATTTCTACGATTAATACATTATGATTTTTATCTCCATGCATATGGTTACAAAAATCATAGCATGATCTTCATATCATTGGCTCCATTATCAATGTCACTTATGTACGATTTGAATAGATGAAAGATGATATGCCTTGTATAGATTTTGGAAATGATTTGATTACTTATATATTTTGTATTGGGAGATGGTATAAAATGTAAATATTTTTGGGATGTGAAATGTGTGTATATGGTTTAGAAATTGGGAACTAGAATTTGTAAAGTATATTGAGCTATTCCTAGAAGGAATATTATTGTGATTGAACCACTTTGAAATGTTATTGTAATATTGAGTACTCAAATGGGCAATACTCTTGTACTAGCTCCCATAGGATTGAGAATATCTTTCGATAAGAGTTCTCCTCTAGAAGATTAATACTTTTCAAATGAGGTGACAATACTTGTCTGTTAAGCCGTCCTTGGCTAGCAAGTGGGGCTCTAAAGGAACATAAGTGACGGACGTAGGACATCTAATTGGTTTTGAATGAGAGAGATGACGAAGTATCCTCTCGGAAGGTTGTACAGATTGATTAGGATAGCATGTACTTCACTTGAGGAGCAGTAGCGTGGCTTTGTGCCCTTTCGCCAGTAAGGTAGTTTGGGATAGCATGTGCGTTAACCATGGAGTGGTAGCCACCTCTGTATGCTTATTACTTCTTGAGTTTTGATATTATGTTTCTTGATGATATGGCTTGCTAATATACTAGTATCTTGATGATACTGAATTGGTAAATGGTTCAATGCTCAAATTTATAACGTTTGTATTTGTTCACACAAAAAATTATAATGGAGAGTTTTCATTGATATGTGATGTTATTTTGAAATATTTTTTTACTCAATATTTAAAAAGTATACAATGATTTCTCTCAAAAGTTTTATTGAAATCTTTTTTAAAGGCATAGTTGGATACTTGTATTGTTACAAAGGAAATGTTTATCATGCAGCATAAACAGTTTTAGAAATGTATAATGTGCATACTACAAAATTTATTGAGATTTTTATGTCACACCTCTTTATATCATGTTTTCAAGGTTAACTTGAGTGATTCAATCCTGCAGGAATAATCTTGATGTATGTTGATTTAGGATGTGATCTTGACATGATTTCTATATTCTTGTATTTCGAATATTCCGGATGTTTATTTTGGAGTTATCAAGATTTGCAGGATTATGTATTATTTTGGAAATGTATTGGATTTATATCCAACTTTATTTGAAATTTTGGAATTGATATTTTATTTAGCACATTATAAAGACCTTTTGTCATATAGACGAAGTGACATTCCCGACCCATTGAGTTACGTATGTTGTGAAGTGTTACAGATTAATTGTACCATGTGATTGACTAATTGAACTAGTATATTCACAAATCACAAGTTATAATAAGTTCTATAAGCTTATCAAATTTATGTTGGGTTACGTAATTTTGTATGAATTCAAATTTACGTATTTCATAAATTTTGCTAAACTTTACTCTAGGAATACTTTAATTGGCTAATTATTCTTCTATATCATTAATTGTAGTAGTAATTCCAGAGACAACGGCATCATTTTCCATATCTAAATTACTTAGAGAAGTAATATTAGTTTCTGAGATTTGTCCAACTTTTTCAAGATTCCTTAGGTTAAACTAGTGCTTCTAGAACATGCTCGGGTCTGCCCCTACAACTTGTCATCTCTCGTCTCTATGGGTTAATTCAAACGGTTCTAGACTTGTCAACTTATAAACAACTCTCACTGCTACTATGGAGAATTCTAAGAACTAAGATAAAAGTTATCTAAATCGTTTACCTTAATTCTCTTACTTAATAGTGCTAAAGATACTAACTAAATTTCTTTAAATATCTCTTAATAAGTTGTCATCTGTACATAACTCTAGTTATATATTGGTAATAAAACAAATATCCAGGAGAGTAGGGATCATAATCGAAACGTTGGACAGAATGATAATGAATTAAATCTTCTTGGTTTTTTAAAGAAGCGTAAAGATGATGTACTAGCGGCCACATATTGAAAGTAAAGAAAGGAATAATTAAGGATATGCTCTAATACCATAAATTGCACGAGAAAAGTGGTATTCATATTTTGGAAGATTTCTTTTGAAACGTTTAGTTGTGCAGTTTAATGATATTAGGATGATTGTGGAACTACTAGTTGTTTTTCCACGTGAAAATCAATTAATTTTAAGGATATTGCTACATAAATAGGTTAAGTTCATAGTGCCATTTGATATTTCAGAATGACTCTCTCTTTAAACCACTAGACTCTGATCCGTAATAAAAATAATAATATCTTATTATGATATATTTTAGAAAAGCATTAAAAATAATATTCTTATATAAAATATAATATTTTGATAAATAATTGTATCATTCTTTTCGCTCAGGGTCAAACAGTTTACAATAGTCAAGGCAGACTACCCCCGTTGCAACCCTGAGCTAACCGAGTATAGGATCATAGGACGGTGGTCCACGGTCGCATCCCCAGCCAGCTATTGCTTCCACTTCAACGTATGCAACAAATTTAGAAAAAATTCAGACAGGCATTTTTAGGATATGCATTCAGCATCCGTAACACCCGAAAAGAGCAACAAATTTACACCAAAAGACAAAGTAGAAGGCAACAAATTCCACCGTATACAGCAACAAAGTGCATGCCATGGCATGGCAGACACTCTTTTCTCCTTTTGACCCAAAAATTGTCCAAAGCTGGTCGCTAATTAATTGGTTACTTTCGAGCAACTTATGTAGGATAATTACGAAGAGGGGAAAAAATATCTTCTGCTAAACTTAAAATAGCCATTATGTTACCAAATCAAAATGATTAGGGCGGTTATTCATTTTTCTATGGTTCCATTTCCTCATAAGCCTGTTCATTTCTCAAAAAAAAAAAAAAAACCCTTATTTTCAAAATCATATTTTTTAAGTTTATTATTTAAATATTAAGTTAATAGTGTATATATATATTTTTTAAAAAATAAGAATCACAAATTCTCTATATATTTGTTCCTACTACCCTCACTATTTACTTTGATAGTTACTAGGTTGATTCCCATGCAATAACTTTTGTTAAGTTGTTATTTTGAAGTGCACTGGAGTATAACTTGTGTTAATATTAAAATAAACAACAAAATAGATAATCTGAAGCGTAAGTTACGACCAATATTTAGTTCTAAATCCATCACCTTTAACATTGTTCATGGAAGCACAAAGTCCAGAATAACCATTTGTGAGGGTTCCACTACTAGAAAAAAAGTGATTTACCAGCTGATAAAATCGGTTAGTAATTAGCTAAATTCGGTTGGTAATCATGATTTACCAACCGAATGGCGTCGCATGCAAAAACCTTAACTTGTAAATTTTTCAACTGAAATTTTTTGGAGTCGGTTGGTAATTACTAACCGCATTTCAGTTGGTACTGTAAAATCGTCGGTTGAAAATTTAGCATTAAGTTTGACATTTAAGTTGACTATTTCGGTTGGTAATTACAAACCAAAACTCGGTTGGTAATCTAAAATCTTCAGTTGGAAATTTGGTATTAAGTTTGGCATTTGAGTTGATTATTTTAGTTGGTAATTACCAACAAACATTTATGTTACCAACCAATTATTGCAGTTGGTAATTATCAACTGAAAATATAGTTTGTAAATTTATAATTTTTGGTTGGTAAATTTGTATTAAATATAAGATTGTAATTTACTAGTTTACCAACTGAAACATGTTACCAACCGATATATGTGTAGGTAATTATCAACTGACTTTCGGTTGGTAATTACTTTTTTTAGTTAGTAGTTTTATTTATTTACCAACTGACTTTCGGTTGGTAATTTTTCAACTATTTTAGTTATTTAAAATCTGTTGGTAATTTTTTGTTGGTAAATTACTAACCGAGTTGTTCAGTTGCTAATTCTTTTTTCCCATTAGTAGTTTTCTTTCTCTACCAACCAAATATTCAGTTGGTAATTTTTTTTTGGTAAATTACTAACTAAGTTGTTTGTTGGTAGATAGTTGATTTGAAAATTACTAACTGTTATTTAATATATTACCAATCGAATTATTTTCAACTACCAATTGAAATACCAACCAAATTCTATTCAATTACCAACTAATTTTTCGGTTGGTAATTTTTCTTTAATTTGGCAGAATTCTGGTTCATCTAAACATATAAACAAACACCTGCATTTGACAAATTCATAAAATACTAAAGCCAAAACACATCCACAAACCCAACATAAACATCATCAAATCGAATACAAACATCATCCTTCCACAAATATAATTCCCTCACAAAATTATAGTAGGTGTGAAAAGCTACACATATCTTCTGGTCAAAATAACAGGAAATGCAAACAGAATATGAAATCGAAGGCAAATACAGTTCCATTTGAAGCCTACTTTCAAAGTTCTCTAGCACCTGGAAAACCCCCCTTAAGTTGGACGGCACCAGAATCTACTTAGCTCAACTTTGTCCTGGCAATAAGAATTCGAAGTTAATATGCATTTCAGGCAAATGATACAAACGACTAAATGAATTGTAAGGGTCCACTTGGTGCGGGGTTTTCCAATATTACACGTTTAAGGTTTACCTCAACACCAATGTGGTAGTAATGAACAAGAAAGATGCACTTGCAGTCTTCATTATCATGTGATATTCTCTCAATTTCTTCAACTTCTGCATCCCAATATGCTTCATGATCTTCATCCTTCTGAAAAGAAAACCCAAAAGGTCCATAGGTGAATAAGAGAAATAGAAATTATTCAACTAAAAATTACAAAGCAAGTTCCAATAGATTCTCTAAACTTTGCATCTACCTGTGCATTAACCACAATTGAAATTGCTTATTTTGTATTAGACACACTAAATCTATCAAAAAATGAAAACTTTCCACTACTGTCTTAGCCTTCTTGCAACTTCAGAATAGACCATCTCAAAAGAGAAAAAATAGAAGCCGGTCCCAAAGGAAGAATAAAAGATTTTTAAACTCAATATGATGGAATTGAAAGTGTAACACCTCACTACCTAGGCCCAACAGGGCCGGAGATGTCGCCCCATCCAAAGGATAAGGGGTCTTTATAACTAGGTCACACAATCAGAATAATAGAAATAAAATAAAATTTTAAACTTAAAACTTATTACAATCTAAGAATTCAAAAGCAAATCCAAAATAGAAATTGTTCACTCTCAACTCCCAAAGCATTACACAAAATAAATATCAGAAAATCTTCCAAAGCAGGCAACAACTAGCTACTCATCCCCACAGCAGGATCGACCTGAAATCATGGTAAAAAGGGTGATGAGATAAAAATTTCAGTAAGTCCGTGTGTGCTTTGAGTGTCCAATGAAAACAGTTCGTGAATGCAAGATGTAAAATCTTCATAAGAGGAATACTGGCAAGCAATAACCAATAGTCAAAATCGAGAGTGGCGTTTTGGCTTTTCCAATCACAAATGCTCAATAAAATCAACCACTCAAAAGGGCGGCTATGGGTTACCACACGTTCGGCCCCATAACCATACAACGGTCAAAATGCTACACTTTGTGTAGACTGACAAAAGTAGGTGATCGGCCTATCGGATAAGATACTCCTCCTTTTCTATACCCAAACAAAACTGGTTGTCCATTCCGACAACACACAGTCCACTTGACTGAAAACTGCTAGCTTGGACCGGCACGACCTACTGGACTGACATCTTATCCGGGAAGGACTCACCTTTCAGAGGTGGCCACCTACTGAGAGACTTACCCTAACCCTTCAAAGACTAGTCCTAGCAGTCCACCCTTATTGAGTACTCAACGTAATTTATCCCACTTGGGGGGAAATGAATAAAACATAGTTCCACTTAAAAATAGCAATTAAGGATTTCCAAAGTTTGGGGCAAAACTAATTTTAGAAAGAGCTTTAGGGTTTGAGTAAAACTGCCCTTGATTTTCAAATAATTTGTTTACTTGAAATGAGAAAGGAGATAATCCTCAATTGCCTTTATAGAAGTGAGTGTCCACGCACTCTACATTTGGCTTGCCATAGTAATCATTTTGCATCAAACAGGTTTTATGCAGGAGCTTACCTGATCATTAGCTCGAGATAAAATAAAGGTCTCCAACAGCTAACCTAACCCCGCCTGGGGTAATTATAAGCCATAATTAAACTCAAGCCAACATTTACTTTCACAAATAAACCTAACTCAACCTATTACAATCATGACCCTAATGTCCCAAGCTTTAAGGCTAGATAATCAAATAAAGGGTCTATAAGATAAGTCTAGTTTGCTATTAAAATAATTAGGGTTTAGGGAATTAGGTACTAATAAGTTGAAGGTTTAAATCTCGCTATAAATAAATTAGAGTTTATTTGATGAAGGGTCCTAGGTGGTATTATTTAAAGTAATAATCTATTAATAATTATTTGTTAGAAAATAATTGGTAACTAAAATTAGTTGTAAGTAAATTTTAATGGTTTTGATTGAAAGATAATAAATAAATTTTAATAGTAGTTTTGAATATAATACTTATAAAATTAATATTTTACCTATTATGAATATTTATATAAAAGGCTTTATTATTATTTTCTATATATTTTATTTCTTAAATAAAAGCTATCATTTATTTGACTAAAATATCATTATTTTATATAAGAGACCAAATTCACATTTTCCTAGAGTTTTCAAAATTCACTAGAAGAAATTATAGTAATAGTCATTTTGTTGATGGAATAAAATAAGCTTAGGGACAACAAGGTCATGATCATAATTTCTATTGCTAACCATAATCATGAACATACATTCTACACCAATCAACAAAACATCCAAATCATGAATAAAGGCATAGATCTAAATTTACCAAGACATGATCCAAACTCTACTAACATAACCATAATCACGGCCTTATCAAGAATACATGAACATAAACCCTATTCACCAAAGGTAACATAATCTCTAACATGCTTATTCAACCATACCATTCACAACATGAAGAGCATGCAACAAAACCCTAAAAACTCCATGCAAGAAACTAAGACAAATCATCTCATGTATCAATCCCGTCTCCATCATATACACACATTTATTCATGCTCCAATCTCAACTTCAACGCAACAACACATGCTCGAATCTCAATCATAATCCATCCCCTTCTAATATCATCCTAGAGACATGAATCTAGAATTTAAAGAGAAGGTTGAAGAGGCTTACTTGATTGATGACTACCTTGGAGTAGTTTCGAAAGGATCCTTACTCTTAGGAGACTTGATCTATCCAAGAGAGAAGAAGAAAATATGGCCATGATTGAAGTAGCCATTTGGCCAAGATGGACAGAGAGAGAGAGAGAGGGGGTGGGGGGGGGAGAAAAAGAGAGTTTATTAGTATGTTTATATATACCTATATTCGTTAGGAGTTGGAGATGAGCGAAGATGTAGGTGATTGATCATGCTTACCTTGAAGGTGTTCTTAAGCCTTCACGATAATACTGGTTTTTCGATCCAAAAGAGATATTTTGATTTCGGTATTTGATTTTAAAAATTGCAGAAGTGGTTTCACGGGGTTGAGTAGGTGTGATCTGGAGTTTTTGGAGAAGATTGGAGAGGTTTGGAGTGGTCTCCGGCATGGGAATGCTAGTAGGTGTTCTTGGTGTGGAGAAAATGGAGAGAGTTTGATTGAAGCTGGCCGAAATTCTATAGGAATAGGGTGGCCGAATTGTTTGAGAGGGTTTTGGCAATTGAATTTTCTGGTTTGAGAAGAAAAAGAAAGCTGGTTGTTTGAAATCCAAAAAGAATATTTTAGGGAACTAATTTTGGAAACAAAATATGGTAAGAAGATCTTGGTCAATGGAGAGCTTTTAGAAGCTTCAATGGCCGGCTGTTTGTCTATGATTTTTGCTGAGATGAATGATGGTTGAAGGAGCTTTAGAGTGGCGGAAAATATGATTTACAAGAGTGAAGGAATTTTCTGGTTGTTTGAGGTTTAATTCATGGAAGGTTGCTAAAATAAATTGTTGAAATTTTGGACTTCAATCAATGGTTTGATTGGAGTGATTGATGGAGATATTTTAGGACAGCCATGGGACTGTTTTTCGAGCAGAATGCTAGGGAAGATGATGAAGCTCAATTCATGGCTGTTCAAGGGGAGTTTGTACAGAAAAATGGTGGAAGTTTCGGACAAGGCTGATGAAGGAACAAAGCCGAAAAATCCTGAACAGATTTTTGCAAGTTTGCTAGAAATTTTTGGGCAGATTTTGCTGCCATTTTTCAGTCAGTTTGCAGAAGATTTGAAGGGCCATTCAGAGGTCCTTCAAGGCTAGTTTCCAGCCTTCTTTATGGAGGAAAGATGAGGTTAATTTTCTAGGTGAAAAACTAGAAAAAACAGCTTGGTTTTGGCTTACCAATGCTGCGAAAAATGTCCAGAAAATTTTCTGGTTTGCACAAATTTTTGAGCAGCTCGGTTTGGCTGGAATGTTCAGTCCTCAAGCTAAGTGAAATAGCCATTTTTCTGGTAGCATTTGGGAGGAAAAGATGGCTGAAATTTTCGACATTTGGACTGAACAAGAAGCTAGAAAAATTTTAGTTTACAACATGAAGAAAATGAGCACAGCTAGGTTGGAGTTTTAAAGGTTCAACCATAGAGATTAATTCTATTGGGAACCTTCCAAAACTCCTCCCCATTTTTGGCCAACAAAATAACTCATATGGATATCTTCAAAACCTTCATATCACAGAACTTTGCTGGAGTTTTTCTGGAATAAAATGGCTTGGATAAATTAATCAACCTAATTGATTAAGAATTAAGGAAAGTTAGAGATCAAGAAGGGTATGAATCCCTTAAAAATTTTTGTAGGGCACAAGAGTAGGATTAGGGCATTCCTATCATGTCTCCCCTAGGACAACTCTCCTACTCTTCCCTAAAGCATGCAAAGGCCAAAATATTACCTTCCCAAACAAAAATAAAATTTATTCATGCTAAAACTTCAATGATGGAATTTGAACTCAAGACCTCAAGAATTAATTCCAAAGCTCTAACCACCAAACCACAACAACTCTTGTTCTTATTTTCTCTCCCAAATATTTCTCCTATTTAATCCTCAAGCTATCTCCCTATTTTCACCTTAAGCAAAAATTACCATTTTGCCCTTCTTACTCAATAAACACAATTAAGCCTTCTAGACTATAAATCACATATCTAAAGCACATAAAATCATATAAAAATATATTTATGCATACAATAAAATATGATATGTATCCCAAACCCCTTACTCTAAGGTTGGTTTCAACTGGGGTATCACAGAAAGCTTACCCTGAAGCATAAGACAAGGTCCCCAACCTTTATCTTATTACATTCTGAGGGCTCCAAAGGAATTGAATGCTGGTGCATACCCCATATGACATTTACCTACTCATCTTCGTCCTTGCCAAAATCTTTAAATCTTACACGAACCTCCTGGTGTGCAAGAAAAATGTTTCATAACTAATTATGAAAACTAAAACCCCAGTAGTCAAACAATGCCAAATTCCATGAACATGTTATTTTAAAACATCTTTGTAACTATGGAAGTTATTTGCTAATAATAATATAGCAGGTTACAAGAGAATAAATTTTGAAATAGATATTAAGAGAAAATGTACTGCTGATCATTTTGACAAGACATAAAATTGTAGCTAGGAAGGGGGGAGTATTGCTTAAGTTGCAAATCCAATTTCAACAGTGATAAATTCAATCGTAAGCAAATTGAATTATCAACATTTAATTTACTTTCTCCAATTTCATAGACAAAAATAAACACATAAAAAACCATCCTTTCAGGGAATTCTCACATATTATTTAATTATTCTATGTTGTCCTTGTGATAATTGCAAATAACTCTACAAGTCTCTTTATTTTTTTCTCACCTAAAGAATGACCATGCCATGCCATTCAACAATTAAAAGGTTTCCCTAAAACACTCATATTATTATCTATGATATTATGCAATAGACAGAAGAAAAGCTACACTATAACTCCTTTAACAAAAAGAACACACTATGCAAATCTATTTTATCTTTTAGATTTCCAAATATAGCTTTGGGGCTAAGTAAGAAAATAGAAGTACAATAGTCTCAAACTCTAGCCTTCCATCCCTTTTCCTTTTGCGCTATTTCTCCTCAACATCTTTGCTGGGAATAAAAAATAGTAATACACAAACCAAATTTTCAGAAACATATGCAGGCATAAACTAAAAATAAATTAGCACCTACTCTTATAGATTATAGCTAGTCTATTGGCATTTTACTCTGTTCCACAGCAAGCACAGTCTTACCAACCCAGAATTAGCCCCTGCTGTCTGGATGACTGTATAAGATATGCAATCTGTAGTTCTCAAGACCAAAAATCTCATTTGAAGGAATTTGACAGAGACAGAGCATGCACGGTGGACATAAAAATGGAGGAAATAAATAGAAACAGAGCATGGCAGCAGCATGGAGACATGAAAAACATACCTCTTGGAGCCTTAAACCTTGAAGATCATAGAAGAGCTGGTTGAAGCACAGAAACAACTCTTTTCTTCCCCGTGGAGTGAAGCTTCCAGTGCACTGTCTACCTTTCTTCTTCCCCTCTGGTGCAATGCTTGGCTTTTCAATTCTCAGAATATGACCCAACCAAATCAAACGTTGGTGAACACAGACTTAGGTTGAGAAGAATATCGGTTTTCTTTCACATCTCTCTATATTCTTTCACAGTCTTGGCATCTTCTGTTAAGAAAACAAAAGCCAGTGAAGAAGACTAAAAGCCAGAAAACCAAACTGCCACACAAGAAACCGAGAGCCAAGAGATTTGGGAGAAATTTTTTTCTTTTTCTTTTATTTTATTTTTCCACACAGAAAGCCAAGAGTCATGAAATCAAAAATAATTATTTTGATAAAAATAATATTCCCAGAATTTAATATCTGAATATTATTAACAAAATAAATTTTGGCTTCACCCTAAACTTTTCTGAACTGTGACTGGAAAAATCCTATGGTCTAAGCTATTGGCCCAAAATGATATTTATTATTTTTCTTGGACCCGAAAAGCCCAAAATAATAAAAATTAATTATTTTTCTTGGGATAAAATAAAAAACCCAATAAATAATTAATGTGCCCAAATGAACCAAAAATAATTAAACTTTAATTATTTATTTCTTGGGATCAATTAAATAAAAAACCCAATAAATAATTAATGTGCCCAAATGAACCAAAAATAATTAAACTTTAATTATTTATTTCTTGGGATCAATTAAATAAATAACCCAATAAATAATTAAGCATTAATTATTTTTCTTTAGTTTAAGTCCCAGTAAATTTTCTAATTACTCAAACTGAACCTAGGCCCTAAATAATTAATTAACCCATTAAACAAGATAATAAATTTCTCTCCATTTATTTTACTCCAATCTAATAATAAATTTAACTTCTTGAATAAAATATAACTCTCTCAACTAAGATCAATTCTTCAACCCAAAAATAATTAGAACTTACGGGCTATTCCGAGGACCAAAAAGACACATCGTCTTGGCTACTAAAATAACTAAAATACCCCTACTAAATAAATAGATGTATTTTGCATTTTAAATATTTCCTAATATCACCATAAGGAAATATTGACCCCAAGGACAATACTGCATTAGCAAAGTCTTTGACCTACAGGTGAAATGACTAAAATACCCCTCTATACATCGCCGTACATTTAGAGAGAAGAAGTGTACTAACACCCCTCTAAAAGACATCTACCATCCTTAGGCTTCTAATCCAATGATCCACGACTTCTTGGAGTGTTTCCGCTTTCCAAGGGAGCTACCCTAAAGCAAACATCCAAATCATGTTTCCCATGGCCTTGGATATTTAGATCATTCAGACAACCACAATGGGCGATATAGTGTAGAAACTCTCTTGTACAAGTCTGTCTTAACTAACTAGTAACACATACCTAACATGCAAGTATATTGGCCCTACGATAGAACTTCAACTATAGCACATCAAAATATATGCTTCCAACTTCGTCAGACCACCAACTCATACTCAAATCATAGAGTACTAGTCCACGCTATAGCGGTAGTAGTCTAGGTTTCTACCATATAGTACTTTTAAGAAACCACTACTACAGGTCCTGTTCCACATATTCGAAATACGCTTATGTCATGAAGTGAGTGGACTACTCACTGACTAAAGGTAAACTATTCCCCATTTGGAATTTATAACATAATAACCTAAACATGATGAAATTCCCATTCTCATCAATCGGTTAAGAATAAATGTTTATGTATTTAAATAACCCATAATCTATACCTTACTGTGAAAGACCTCTATTCACATGGATCACTTATTTAAACACAATGGGTCTTTT
Organism: Voacanga thouarsii; assembly: GCA_026120185.1. Classification (NCBI taxonomy): domain Eukaryota; kingdom Viridiplantae; phylum Streptophyta; class Magnoliopsida; order Gentianales; family Apocynaceae; genus Voacanga; species Voacanga thouarsii. Next base: position 241,921 of record JANUWF010002406.1, on the reverse strand, counting down.
TCAAACTAAATTGTGCATAAATAAAGAAAATAAATTCACAAATGATTTATAAAAATAAATTCTTTTATTCACATATTCGTTATTTACATCAGAAACCTAGTCTAAGAGGGCATACATTCCAACACCATTTACATGCATGTTGCAAATCACATGACACATCATCATTCTAGTTAGAGATATAAGAACAAAAAAATAAAAATAAAAATCCAATTATAGGAGATCATAATCCAGTATATTGATTTAATGTTGATAAACTTGCATTATTAATTTTCAGGCATAATTTATCACAACAGGCAAAAGGAAAAAAAAAAAAAAGAGGATATTGCTACAGAATAGATGAATACACCTAGACATAATTTTGTTTAAAGACTCCAAATTATCTCTTTAATCCTGCCTTCTATTTCATTTATTTACTGCTTGTTAAGGAAGTAAGCATTCTTCAATCAGCATCATATTTAAGAAAACTTTCTCAAATCATAAAATTATCATAACACATGAGATGAATGGAATTTTTCATGTAATTATAGTTCATATTCTTAAGCAATGAGTCTAGATGTTGTTGCCAGGATTCCAGCATTATTTATGAGTAGCTGGATAGAAGAGTGCATGTCTGAATCAAATAACCACTGCTGAAGGGAGCTTTCGAACTTAAGGATAGATTTGAAGGATGCTATGTTGGAAGATTGGCTTTCACATAAGCACTAGCATTCCGTCTCTTGATATCAAATATAGCCTATTACACAAGAAACTAGATGGTAATTAACACTAGGATAATGTAGCAGGCTATGAAATAAAAAGAAATTATTGATTGGGTCATTCGAATACTACCTTAGATAATGATTTAGATGATCTTCCTGCTACAAACAAAAATAAATTAATTTATACAACAACAATGCTTTAGCTCTTTAGCAAGAAAGTAAGGGTTGAAAGAATGGATGCATTTTAATGTCAACAACCACCTGACTCACTTCTTGCAAGTCAATAAATAGGCAAGCAGCAGAGGCAAGATTGAAAGATGGAGTGAAACACTTGTGGAATGATTCTAAAAGCAAATTGAAACTTCATATTAAAAAAAAAAAAAATCAAATGCCAGTGTTAAAGAAATCTCTATAACTCTAAGATAGCCATTTGAACTACACAAATGTCAATATCACCAAGAAAACATTTCGAGGGCTAGCAGTGCCCAATGGTTGTTATATTACATAGATGGTACTGCGACACTATGAAGTGGGAGAAAATAAAGGTCTTTTTGGTTATTGTTAAACTTTAGTGACATCAAGAATGTAAGCCAATATAAATATGAAAGTTCTAACTTTGAAGAATAGCAACTTGAAAACTAGAATTCTACAATTAATCTTTGTTGGAAGATTCTGCAAGTGAATATTTCCTTTAATGTCCACGCTCCATTGGGTCCCTTGCCAATTTAATGCAATCTCACAAATACAGTATGAGGACTTGGCTAGTAAGTTTAATAAGTCAATTAGAGTCAAATTCTTGCCAGCTATAAGTTATCATCCGTAGCAATAGTGCAAGATAGAATACCCAAAACAATGTAAAACCTTTTCATTGACAAAGCATAAGCAGCTGCAACTCCTAAACCAGATGTTGCCTGCACATTTCAACCCAACAAAGATAAACAAGCATTAAGGACCATAATTCAAAATCAACATCCATTCACACTTGCATAAAGGTTCAGTTAATACCCAGCGAATTGACGAGAGAATAAGCAAAGCTTTTCAGGATATTATTCATCCATATGTTCCCAATGGGCAGACAATTCTCAACTAGGACCAAATTCCTCAAACAACGCATTTCATGTGTGCCTTTCATCTCTCTCTCTCTCTCTCTCTCACACACACACACACACACACACACACACACACAGAGTTCGGGGGTGCGGGTGGGGGTGTGGGTGTAGGCATGGGTGGGTGAAAATCTCTACAACTTTGCAGTTTGACTAGCGAAAATGTTTGGGAAATAAAAGCCTTTTATCTTGATCATGTGTTATTCCACTCTCCCATTCTGCATTTTATCTTGAACATTTCTTGTAAACTGTAAAACTCTCCTTGTCCTTGACAGTAAATTACTCCTGACCAAACAAAACAAATACAGTTCTACTCACTTGCCATATTACTACTATATTGATTAATAATTAATGTTTCAAATACATAGGATCGTTTTATACAATCTATCTAAAAATCTGTTCACAAAATTATAAAAGTATTTTTGGTACAAAAAATGCCCCTTATATTGAGAAAGTTTAAAAATTTCAGTTTCTTCAATCAAAAGAGGAAGATTTAAATACCTGTAGAATTCAATTTCTGCATCTTGTGACTGGGCCAACAATTAATAATTCCAATTAAATGTAAGATAAATGATCCTTCTAATGCAGTATTTAAAAAAGTTAGTAACTTAAACACAAAAACATAATAACAGCATTAGTTGAGTATGTTTAAAGTTCAATTGTTTAAGTAGAAACGTACAGAATTAGTGATGACAAAGAAACGTTAAGGAGCCACTTTATTTCATGCTATTATCTGTGGCTATTTTTACTAAAAAAAATAAATTTGTTAACAGATCAACAAGGTTAGGCACTCACTTGTGACAATGGTGGTATGGTTATCAAGTGCATTCGCAAGCTAGACGCATCATTTCTTGCTTGATCCTATGATATCTACCCAAATGAAATAAAATAAAAGTTGCTCCTCAAAAATACATACTGGCCATATTGTGAGGGCTAGTTTGCTCCCACAAATAGCAATTTGTTCTTTAGTGACATTACAATGGTTATCAAGTGTGATAATACATAATACGTATATATATATATATATAATACATTTTGATACTTAATATATATTAAATTAAAGTATTTTACTACTTTATTTTTTATTTTCTTTAGTATCTTCTTTATTAGTTCTATCCACTTTATTCCGGGGAATTGCCATCCTTAGTTGAGAGGGAGAAGGGTGATTGACGAAAGGGACGGGTTTGAGCAAGGGGAGAGTGAGAAGAGAGGAATGTCGTTGGTATTAGGGGAATGAGGAAATGATTGAGTGAAAACTTGTGGTCCTAAGGGTTTCTTTTGAAAACTTTAGGGACTTAGATATAATTATCTAAATGAACTAAGTTAAAACAATATAAAGATTGAAATAATTATTTTAAAAGTTTATTTATTTATTTTTACACTTAACTCGTTATTTTTCAGAAAATATTTAAAATAGGTTGTGCTTAAAAAAATTTATGGTCATAAGGGTTTCTTTTTTAGAATCTTTAGGGACTTAAATATAATTATCCAAATGAACTAAGTTAAAAAATATACAAATTCAAGTAATGACTAAATGCATTAATAATTAACTAATATATGACCTTAAATCTCAATATACATTCACATATAACTTGAAAATTTATAATTTTATCTACAATAATTATAATTTGTATATGTGCATATATACAAAAAGACAAAATGTGATATAGTAATTAAAAGTATGGGATAAAAATAGTAACTTTACTAGGTATTTCTACTTTTTATACTAAAAATTTTTTATTTTTATAATATTTGTTGTATATGATATAAATTTAAAAGTTTATCAATTTGAATATAAAACAAAAGAATCAAATTTACAAATATATTGACAATTTATATGCATTAATAAAGATAATTCTTATTTAATTTTGTATGATTTACAGTAATTACTATTTATATATGTGCATGTATATAGAAAAATATAAATATGATGGAAACACATCCTACATATATACATGACGCCTACGTATTTATATTGTCATACAAATAAAGTAATAACTTTTACATTATGATAAAAAGAACAACAATTATATCTATTAATAAAATTATGTGTACAAATATAATATAATTTTTTGATTGTTAAATTTAAAATACCTAATTGATAAATTGTTTAATGTCTATTTAGTTATGAATATTTACATAATTAAAAAATTATGAACTGAGTCTTCTAAATTCAAAAATATTTATTATATTAAAAAAATTATAACTAAGAAATTTGTTGTATAACTAAAGGCATGAAAAAATTGCTTACTTTTATTATTAATTCAAAAATAAAATTTATATAATTTACGAATATATGTACAGAATAATTATATACTCTGATAAATAGAAGCAAATAAAAAAAACAAAAGTGATAAAAAATTTTACTTTATTTATTTATTTAAATCAAAATTTACAAGTTTTAAAAGTGTATTTCATATAATTGTAATATTTTGCAAGAAGTAAATAAATATAATACGTGCTACCAATTTGAACGAATAATGACATAGTACAGTGGTTGGAACATTGCGCCTCCACAATGGAGATGCAGGTTTAACTCCTGGTGGTCACAAGAAAGGTTGGATTTTCCAGCGTGGTGTCACGTGTGCAGCGATGTGGCGCCACGTGGCATATTTCAATTTTTTTAAAAAATTAAAATTAAAATACCAACTGAATATATTACCAACCGATACATTTCGGTTAGTAATCAAATCGTAAAATTTTTAAATTAAAATACCAACCGTTTACCATCTAACTAGGTTTACCAACCGAAACATTTCGATTAGTAGTCGGTCGGTAAAATTTTAAAATTAAAATATTAACCAATTACCAACTGAATATAGTACCAACGGATACATTTTGGTTAGTAATCAATCAATAAAATTTTTAAATTAAATTACCAACAAAAATACTAACATATTACCAACTAAATATATTACCAACTAATACATTTTAGTTAATAATTGGTTGGTAAACTTTTAAAATTAAAATTTCAACTGATTACCAACTGAATATATTTCCAGTCGATATATTTCAATTAGTAATCGATCGGTAAAATTTTTGAAATTAAAATACCAACCGATTACCAACTGAATTTAAATTAAAATACCAACCGATTACCAACTGAATATATTATCAACTGATACATTTCGGTTAGTAATTGGTTGATAAAATTTTTAAATTAAAATATCAACTGATTACTAATTGAATATATTACCAACCAATTGTTATCGATTGGTAATCAGTTGGTAAATATTTTCTCACCAAATTCCTAACTGATTACTAAATGAATATATTTCCAACCAATATATTTCGGTTGGTAACCAGTTGGTAAAATTTTTTCTATTAAATTACCAACCAATTACCAACTGATAATGTATCGACCAAGTGTTATAAGTTGGTATTTGGTTGGTATATATTTTCCCGTCAAATTACCAACCGATTACCAACTGATTACCAACTAGCTATTTACCAACTGATTATGTTTGTTGGTAAGTGGTTGGAAAACTTTTAAATTTTCCCAATTTTCATTTCGATTGGTAATCGGTCGGTAATCGAATAGTAAGTATCGATAGACGTGGTCAGTTCGTAATAGTTAGTGGGTATATTGCATTTTTCTAGTAGTGTTCCATTATTATTTAACTTCCCATATTTGCATATACCAATAGTTTAGGATTTTAGTTTCAAGTTACAAAGAAAAATTAGAAGCAAAAAGTAGATTCAAAAGGCATTAGGAAGTTTGTTACAGAGTAAAAAATTTGTGCTTTAATATTTATGTACTCCCTCAATCTGTTTCTTTTGAGAACACAGAGCAAGAAATTTTCATCAAGATTCAGGCTAATGGTACCTGGTTGGCTTCCAGTCTACAAGGAAAAAGTGAAACACTTTTAAACTCTTTGGATGTTATCTTTCGATTTGAAGATGCACTGAGACAAAATTCTCTTATCTTAGTTGGAAGTAAATAGAGTTTACCATCACATTCTTTCCCTACATGTCATCTCTTCATCTCTGCATTTCCATATTATCCAAGTCAAGTATCAATTGTTTTCGAAAAAGTTACAATTTTGGGTCGGTCATAACTAGGAGATAAAAAGAAGGTAAAGTTTATTACAATGCCACAAGAGGTTTTTCTTTGTATAGGCAGAAAGGTGCCTAATGTTTTCATCTTGAGTTATCTTTCCAACAAACTTGTTCAAGATTATCTAAGCTTTAGTGGACCCACCGTTTGTATTTGTATCTTTGCAGCTGGTTAAAGATAAAACAATGTCATCCGGGGCATCCTTATCTTCATACCCCATTATCTGGCAAGACATCGAACGTCTTAAATGGGGAACATTTTGCACCTGTAACGTAAGGAAATTGCATTAAAAAATTTAACATCTTAGTTCCTCGTTCTCACTACATTCATCGTAATCAGGGATAGGTTTTTCACTTGCCTCTATATTGTTGGAGCAAAAAGAGTTTATCTCTGGCAATGTAGGATTAGTGATCATACTAAATGTAGTATCATCTTAGTTTTTCGCATCTCCTCCAAACATGGGAAGAGACTTTGCTATGGACCACAAAGTCATCTGCACAAATGAAACAATGATGATGAATTTGTTAATAAAACCCTTTCATAATTAGGTTTTAGAAGTAGTTGTACAGGCATACTTGAGTTCTTTGTTCACCTAGACTTAGCTTTCATCTCCTGTATGGACTTCTATCGGAACCTATTTATGGAAAAGATAATATTCAATTATTTGAGAAGTGTGTGTTATGTTCTATTAGATTAGTATTAGTGAACCCAGGTTAGCAGTCCTTTCTTCCATATTTTCTTCCCAAATGCTTGAAAATAATGTAAAAACAACTCAAGAAACAAACCGTAATTCAAAAGGTTGAATTTGTTGGGTAATGTCTTAATGCGATAGACATTACTTATATCTTTCTTAATTGATGAAAAATAAATCCATCCTATGCAGTATTATTAGCTTAAAAGCCATAACATAGCTATCATTTAACAGATATACCACTTGAAAAGCTATATGGATCTGCTCAGACTGCATACTATCTTGTGCAATGGTAAGACTTTGTGAAGAAACAAACGATCTTTATCCAGTGCATATATTCATTCACTAATTTCACAAGGGCAATCCCCTTTCTTATTATTATTATTGTTTTTAGTGAAGCTAGATTGCAAAATCTCCTTTCATGTCACCAGTTATGTTTGCAAAGAAAGAGGGCATGATTATTCCTTAATCGCAGAGTTAAGGGAATCAAATCACTGTGGCAAAAAAGAGTTAAATCTTCGAATCTATATGTTTAGTTTCAAAACGGTCAAGAATTCACTCTTCTTAACAACAGACAGGCTTGAATTAGAATTTTCTTCTTTCTAAAAGTAATAAGTGCTTTATTTCCCATATTGATATGATAATTTTGGGTGTATAAAATCATCAATTTTAAATCTATCCCTTAATCAAGTTTCAATTAAAACATTAATCATAAAATACACATGTGAGTAAGTGTACTCATCAAAAGCATAGTATAGGGAATTAATGAGTATCGATCTTTAAAGGAATAAGTACACACTAATCATTTTCTTTCATTGTTTAACTGATCGTAATAAAGTGAGAAAAGAATAAAAAAAAAACTAAAGAAACATATACAACTTAAGGATGTAGGTTTATGTAATTTAAACCATTATCCTAGAAAACACGACAATGAACCACCTAGTAATCCTCTCAATTTATTATAATCTTGACATCATGAAGGAATATAAAATAAAATTCAATCGTCTCACAAGTCATGATTCTACTTAGATAAATCCCTCTTCATTTCCCAATCCATGGAATCCTATATTTTGATTATATTAACAGATTTGCCAATCAAGCTCATCATAACCAAAACTTGCATTAGGCTCAATTTCTTATAAACATAAAATTAGTTAATAACCCTTTATTCGAGGCGAAATCAACTAATCTTTGATCACTTAGTCCTATAATCTTAACTTCGTCGCTCAAGTCCATTAAGATTAGACAAATACGAAATCAATGCAATGAAACTCCTAACATCATCATCTCAAGTCAATTAGAAGAACTTGCATCAATAACCAATAAAATCAAGTAAACAAATACCAAAGATGACAAATAATTGGTCAAATAATTAAATTAACACAAAATAATGAATCTGAAAATAATGTTAAATTACAATAAAAGCATTCAATACATCATTGCTAAAGAAAAAGAAGATAAAGAGAAAAGAAAGCACTTATAGACAAGTCTCTTTTTTCTTTTTTGAAGACTTCCTTGAACAATCCTCTTTGACATGGGTGAATACCTCATTCAATGAGAGAATCAGAATTTTTGCCCTTTTACTCACCTCTCTATGTTGTATATCAAACCCTTGTTTTCTCTTATTCTTTCATAGGCCTCTTAGATGCCAATTTCGTGGCCAAGGAAGTCTTGGTCGAGTAGGAGTAGGAAAATAAAAAAATCATTGGATAAACCTTAATTCTGCGTATAGAATTTCTGCCTCTAGAGCATACCTAGCACTAGGTGCCTTCAACCCACCTGGCGCTAGGTGCACTATGTTCTTCCTCTATTTTTGCTATGTTTTTTGCCGTCTTTCCTTGGCAGATAGAATGGACCTAGCGCCAGGTGCACTTGCCAGACCTGGCGCCAGGTCTGTTATGGAATACGCTTGAACCTTGCTCAAATTCTGCTACTGGAGAAGAATGGGCCTGACACCTAGTCCACTGGCTAGCCTGGTGCCAGGTCTATTCTGGTTGCGTGCACTTCCTGCTCGATTTTACCTTAAATTTACACATATTTGTCAAAAACACCTTTTACAAGTAAAATGTCAAATAGGAAGAAATATGTCTAGTTATTACAACAAATGTATCTTAAAACACCCTTAAACAACTAGGAAAAGAATAGTGATTTCAGCCACTATCACATACCCCCACACTTGAACATATCCTTCTCCTAAAACAAAACACTTTTATCCAAGAAAATTATCAAGCAAACACAAGTTTTTTCTCATTTAAAAAAATTCTTCACCATAACAAAGATCATGTCTTCCTTTCAAACTTTAGATACAACCCTTATCATTCATACAATTTGAAAACAATTTCAAACTCTAAAATATTGGACAAGACATCACAAAACTCTTGAAGTCAAATTAATCAAGTGTATATCTTAATCTTAGAAAATTATTTCACTCTTCAAGTAAAAATATAGATAACATGAATCACATAAGTTAAGCAATCTATCAACTTAAGCATTATAAATCCAAAAATTGCATACTCAAGTTATGATGTGAGGAAAGCACTCCAAAATTTTCTCTCTCAATGTTTTTCAATGACTTAGGGAATTGATAGCCTCAAGTGCATGGATTTCTCTTCACACACCGTACTGACCCCCTTTTCATCATCACTTATCATTTTTTTCAACAATTCTTTTTTTTTTTCTATGCTCTTTCTTGCCTTTTTACCTTTGAGATAACCTCAAGAGAGTACACCAAATTCACTTGCTACTTTTCCCTATATTGATCCCCTGTTCAGCTAAAGGTCTTCAACGATCACCAATAAGAGCATTTTTTCTCAATTCAAACCAACAATAGTGTTGTTTCCACTGATTAATTTTTTCAACTCAAATCAAAATTTTATCAAAATTCGCCACAATCTTTCCTCTCAAGATCTTTTATCAACTTATATTTTTCATTATAACTCAAAACTAGCAAAATTTAAACTCATAACACAAGAGTTAGCTAATAAACTCTTCTCATATTCATCATATCTTCCATCTAAGATTAATCACATAAACACCAATGCATAAATAAGATTAATCAAAATTCTCAAGTCTTGACAAATATCCTATCCAATAAAACCAATTTCATCAAAATCCACATAATGAATGACAAAACTTATATCCAAGTAAGAAAAAGAATTACAACCTTACTTAACAATGAAAACCACAAAAGCTTTGAAAATTTTTTAGAAAAATGATATGGAAAACACTACTTCAACCTCATTCTTCCCCCCATACTTAAACTGGACATTGTTCTCAATGGCCAAAGATTGAACAATAAAAGTGCAGCCAAGAAGACTAAAATGAATAAAGAAGAAGAAGAAAGTAAAGAAGATACTGTCATGACAGAGTAGCTCAAATTTTTCAAATTTTCAAAAGTAGCTCAATACCAGAAAAACAACAAGATAATTGATAAAAACTTGATTAAAGTATATCACCAAACCACTCCACCACACTTAAATTGGACAATGTCCTCATTGACAAAAAATAAACATATGAAAGCATCTCTAAAGGGAAAAAAATAATAATAAAGGGTTAAGAAAGTTTAAGTAATACTTCCCAAGTGCCAATAAATATCAAAACTGGAAAAAGAGAGAAGGGTTGGTTCAAAAAGACTTTCTTCCTATCAATAAAACAAAACATAAATAAAAGTACAAGAAAAATAATAACAAAATAAAAACACACATAAATAAAAGAAAACAAAATAAAGAAAAATACTTTAAAAAATCATAAGAAAGCAAATAAAGACATGACTCACTCCCCCACATTTAAAATGGAAAATATTTTCCTTATTTGGTAGAGGAAATAACACCTAACAACTAAAAATGGAACTTAGACAAAACAAAAGAATGACCAAATGTAACACCCCACGACTACGTACCCTAAAAGGGTGGGGATGTCGCCCCGTCCCATAGGACAAGGGGTCTTTAAAACGAGGTATAAAAATACAAAGGCAATCTCCAAGAGCTTCAACTTAGATAAATAAATAGATACTCTTATTACATCAGGCTCAACATGGAGCAAAATGAAATAAAAACAATTAAGCATTCAACAGCTTGAACAACAAATGCCTCCTAAGCAAAGATGACAATAATTAGAAAAACTTCAACTATCAATGCCCCGCTGACTCAGCACAGTCTATCTCTTGAAAACACGATGTAAAACAGTGTGAGAATAAATCTCAGTAAGTCCTGTGTGTGCACATGGTGTTTTGAATAGTACGTGTATGCAAAGTGCAAAACATTTGTAGAAATATTTGGCCAAGTCATAAACAATCTCTTTTCGCAAGGAGTGGGTTTTCCTCATTGTCACACTTTGTACAAAATAAATCCTACACTCGAATAAACAGTCATGTCACTACACGTTGGGCTCCATGAGAACAAAATGGCCAAGGCACCATACTTTGTGCACCTTGTTCGGACCAGATTACCACACGTTGGGCGTTCTGATCAAGGTGAGTGTACAGCTCACCGGGTGAGATATTCCTCCATCTCTACACCCAACAAAACCATCCGGGTGTCCATGCCTGGAATATATATAACACCATATTAGGTACAAATGCTAGCTCAGATTGGCCTGACCAACCAACACTGTCGCCTTTTCAAGCAGAGTTCATCTTCTGGAGGTGGCCTCCTGCCAGAAGACTTACGCTAGCCTTCCAGGACTAGTATTGTTAGCCTACCCTTATTGAGTACTCAACGAACATATCCGTCAATTCCTGATTCACAATATTTCCAAACCTTGGCTTTGTACAACGTGGTTTTCTTTAAAAGAGATTTCTAAAAGGTTAAGAAAAAGAATAGTTTTCTTGATAAAATCGTTAGTTTGACAAAACCGTTTAAAGAATAAATATCCACGTTTACAACCCAAGCAAATATAGTTCAACAATAGCTTTACAAAGCTTCATAACATAGACTTGCCATCACAACATTTAACAAAAGAGTTTATACAAAGACTTACCATCACAACATTTAACAAAAGAGTTTATGCAAGGACTTACCTGATATGCCTCAGATAGACGAGATAAATTCACAGCTCGCTTTCCTCAATTATCCTCCTGATCTAAACCATATAATATCATGATCAAGGTCTCAATTAATTCAAACATACTCTAATCTCATTTATTTTCACAACAATTCGCAATCCCCTATTTAATTCCAAGTAAAATATCCAATCCCCAAAGATCATATACCATGACCATATGTTCATCCCACTATTAGACATCATTAAACCTTACTTTCGGCATCAAGGGTGGGTATTCCCTTACCTTGCAACAACCGGGTAATAAGGTCTCGATGCTCCTATGGTGATCATCCCGAGTTCGCTTGAAAAGAAGAGAAAAGCTACCTCATTTGCTCATCTTGACCGAAAATTAAAGAAGAAGATGAAATCAGCCTCTATGGGGCATGATTTAAGGGAAGAAGAAGGAGAAAAGAATCATTAGAGAAAACGGCATCAAAAGGTTGAGAGGATTTTTGCTTACCTTAAGGTGTGTTCGATTTTTGCTAGGTATTGCTCTTAAGATGTTCGAAAATTGCTGTGGAGTTCTTGCTGGAATTTTTCGTGTAGAATAGAGAGGGTAATCGGCTACTATGCTTTAAGGTTAGAGAAGATTGGTTTAGGGTTAGATGATGGTGTTTAGAAAGACTCCTAATGGCTTTAGGTTTCTTGGACAGCAAGGCCAAAAATTTCAGCTTGTGATGTCTCTCATTGCTGCCGAATTTAGGTGAGTTTAAGGGGAGAAAATAATCTGTAATTTGCTCCCTTGTGCTGGCCGAAATATTGGTCAAGAGAAGGGCTGATTGTGTTCAGAATTTTGGGCCAAACAAGGAAGAGTTTGAGAAGGCTTTGGAGACTAAAATTCTGTGCAAGATGACCTTATGTGCTGTGCGAAATTTCTGAATAGAAGAGGAAGAATTTCTGGACTGTTTTAGCTGTGGTTCTGTCGAAATTTCCAAAGAAACAATAAGGGTTTTAGGTGTAGAAAAATAGCTTGATCAGCTGGGGTTTTTTTGGTGTGTTTGTGTGCAAAATTTCGGTTGGAATAGGAGTACAAGGCTGGCCGAAATTTTCTGTACAAAGCTGCCGAAAATCCTGTACAAGTGTGACGGATTTTTGGACTGTTTTGGCTGTTGTTTTTCACGAGAGTCCAGAGGAGAAAAGTGTGGTCTTTAGGTTCTGGAATTTGGCTTAATCAACAAGGAGTTTTGGTAGGTTTTGGAGTGCAAAGCTGTCGAAAATTCTGGGCATAAGCTGGACGAAAATTCTATAGTTTTGTGAGAATAAAATTATGGTTTCGTGTAGCTAAGGTAATCTGAATTGATAAAGAGTATTTAGGTGTTTTGAGCTAGGGTTTGGAGAGTTGGATTGTACTTAAAGGTGCTGGAATTTCGGATAGCTTGTGTTAACACAAAGCTGCCGAAATTCTGCTAGGTTTAGGAAGAAGATACTAGCTGAATTAGGATTGAAATAAAAGTCTGATTTGCTAAGGGATTTAGGATAAGATTTCCTAGCTTTGGAAGAGTTTGAGTTGAGCTAAAGTTCCTCCAAGAAGTGGCGGCACTTGTTGGAAATTTTTCCAGATTTTTAGCTAACATTCTAGGGTTAAAATCAACAAGGTTTCCTCTAGAAAAATGACTCTTTAATTCCAACTATCCATGGTAACATCCATTAAGCTAAAATCAAGCTGGAATTTTATTTATTAGCTAAGGTTTTTCGAAAATCCTAAGGAATAAAAGCTGAAAATTAAAAGTGAACTTTATTCACATCAAGGTCCTTAAATTTAGGGAATAAATATAGAGACTTATTTCCTTGGAATAATGACACTAAAATTTCTCTAGGTTTGCTAGATCTTTTTTGGCCAAGACATGGAAATTCTAAGGAAAGGAATTTTCAAGAAGAGAAACTAACTTCACAAAAGGTAGGATTCGAACTCGGGTCACCAAAGGAAATCACCAACCTCCCCGCTATTCCAAAACAACTCCAATACTAATTTTTTTCCTACAATCAGTTCTCGCCACCCATCAATACTCATCCTTCCAAGTCTTCGAGCAAACCTCCCTTATCCAAATCTTTAACAACACAGCTATTTCACATCAATCAATTCAAATGCAAGAGCAATGGAAAATTCACATGCATCCATGCAATTAAAATAATTCTAAGCTACCACATAAAATGCAAAATGCTATGCAATGCATGACTTTTCCCATAGTCAAAGGTGGTTTTGGGCGGGGTATTACACTAAAAGACCTAAAGAAACCCAAATTCAAAATAAACAAAAACACATAAAAAAAAAAACACTATTTCCACTCATCATGCTTCCTCATCAAACCTTTGTAAAAGAAATTAATGCTCAATGAAAAAGGTAGGCATGATGAAAGTAGAAATAAGGGAGGATTTTGAAAAATGGAGGGTTCATGAAAAATATTAGTTGCAATGAATGTAAATGCTTAACCCTCTGTCCGTAGCACCTTTTTAGACATACATATTAAGTGTCCAATGAAATGATGTAAATTATATCTAAAAAGTGTATAAATATTAGAATCGCCACTTATCTCTTCAAAAGATTTGTCACAATTAAAATTTTCCTTAGAACTTAGTAATTGAGTTTTTAAAGATAGGATCAAGAAAATCAATATTTTTCGACACATCTACAAAAACTTCGTTACCTCCTATTGAACGGGGTGAAGGGTAGAATTTACCACCATCCTCTAGGGACTTCTTACGATGTAGCATTGAAAGATCCAACTTCTTGAGGCAATGATGACTTCTTACGATCTATCATCATTTGAACCCTTGTTCTCCAAGAATTGAGAAGAACCTAAAGAATCATGTGATAAAGAGAGATTAGAATTATTACACATAGTGAAGAATTGAATACCTCCATTTCCTCATTGGATAATTGTTGCTCATATCCTCTCTTTTTTCCTTGGGGATTCTTTTGTTCAAGCGTATGGGCCTTTATGGCATCCTCAACCAACTTGGCTAGTTGTATTCTTTGATGGTCCATACATTGGGAAGCTTCTTCATGCCACTTAATGGATGAATTTGTATTGGTGACAAAAGATTGCATTAAGGCTTCAACTGACGTGTCACAAAAAACGTCAATCTAAGCTTGCAAATTTGTAAAATTCTCGTCACTATAGATCCTTTGATCTTGTGCCTAAAAGTAATTGTCCATAATGATGTCAATCTCGTGCTTAAAGAAAAACAAAAATCAAATCGAAAATAAAAATAAACAAAAATAATTAAAAAAGAATAACACAAAAAGGAAAAAAATAATAGAAAAATAAAGAAAATAAAAACACACACATTGACAAACTATCTAAATACAAAAGTTAGTGGTATTTACAGTACAATATGAAGTAAGCTAGTCAATTTAGTCACACAATGTTATAAACAACAAGATAGAACTCCGATTTACACAAAGAACATATATACACATTTACATATAGACATATGGACATGTAAACATATAAACATGGATAAATCAACAAAATCGAAGCTTTAATGATATTGTTTCCAGGTAACGGCACCAAAAACTTGATGTGTTAATTTTGGGTGTATAAAACCATCAATTTTAAATCCATTCTACAATCAAGTTTTAATTAAAACATTAATCCCAAAATATACATATCAGCAAGTGTACTCATCGCAATCATAATACAAGGAATTAACGAGTATCGATCCTCAAAGAAACAAATACATAGTAATTATTTTTCTTTTATTGTTTAACCGACCATAATAAAGTCAGAAAAGAATAAAAAGAAAAACTAAAGAAATATTTACAACTTAAAGATGTAGGTTTGTATAATTTAAACCATTATCCAAGAAAACACGACAATGAACCGACTAGCAATCCTCTCAATTAATTATCATCTTGGCATCATGAAGGAATATAAAGTAAAATTCAATCATATCACAAGTGATAATTCTACTTAGATAAATCCACTTCATTTCCCAATCCTTGGAATCCTATATTTGGATTACATTAACAGATTTGCCAATCAAGCTAATAATAATCATAACATGCATTAGACTCAATTCCTTATAAATAGGAAATTAGCTAATAACCCTTTTGTTCGAGGTGAAATCATCTAATATTTGATTACTTAGTCCTATAATCTTTACTTCGTCACTCAAGTCTATTAAGATTAGACAAATACGAAATCAATGTAATGAAATTCCTAACCTTGCCGTCGCAAGGCAATTAGAAGAACCCGCATCAATAACTAATGAAATCAAGTAAACAAATACCAAAGATGACAAAGAATTGATCAAATAACTAAATTAAAAAAAAATCATGTATCCCAAAATAATATTAAATTACAATAAATGCATTGAATACATCATTGCTAAAGAACAAAAAGATAAAGAGAAAAGAAAGCATTTATAGACAAGCCTCTTTCTTCTTCCTGGAAGACTCCCTTGAACAATCCTCTTTGACTTTTGTAAACACCTCCTTCAATGAGAGAATTAGAATTTCTACCCTTTTATTCACCTCTCTATGTTGTATATCAAACCCTTGTATTCTCTTATGCTTTTATAGGCTTGTTGGATGCCAATTTCGTGGCTACGGAAGTCTTAGCCGAGTAGGAGTAGGAAAATACCAAAATCATTGGATAAGCTCTAATTCCACGTACAAAATTTTCACCTCCAAAGAGTACCTGGCACCAAGTACCTTCGACCCACTTGGTGCCAAGTGCACTCTTTCTTCCTCTATTTTTGCTCTGTTTTTGGCCGTCTCTCTTTGGCAGAATGAATGGACTGGCGCCAGGTGCACTAGCCAGACCTGGCGTCAGGTCTGTTCTAGAACACAACTAAAGCTTGCTCAAATTTTGCCGTTGGAGTAGAATGGACCCGGTGCTTGGTCCACTGGCTGGGCCTGGCACCAGGTCTATACTGGTGGCGTGCACTTTCTCCTCAATTTTACCTTAAATCTGTATAAATTTTCCAAAAAAAAATTTTTACAAAAAAAAATGTCAAATATGAAGGAATATGTCAAGTTATAATAACAAATGTATCTTAAAACACCTTCAAATAACTAGGAAAAGAATGGTGATTTTAACTCCTATCACATACCCTCACACTTGAACATTTGCTTGTCTTCAAGCAAAACACTTTAGTCCAAGAAAATTTATCAAGGAAATATAAGTTTTACTTCATTCCAAAAATTTCTTCACCATAACAAATTTTATATCTTCATTTCAAACTGATATACCTTAAAGGGGGGGGGGGGTGAATAAGGTATATGGCAAACAATTTCAAACTTTAAAGATTTTCTGAAAATCTTAAAACAAGAACAAACAAGTGCGTATGCAACAAAAATCAGATTGTTCGTGTAGCTTTAAATAAACTACCAAAGAACTTTCAAATACTCCGCTAAATGATGAAATGAAAATCGATAATTAAGATAGGCAGATAAGGCATCAAAAATAGTCTCACTCAATCAATATAAAAGTCTTGGATCAAATCAATAAATCTAATGAAGAGTATAATCCTTTCAAGTTGGATGAGCAGTAAAAATGCAGGCATGAATATCAGAATAAATGCAAGAGAATAGACTCAATGATTTATAGTGGTTCGATCCTCAAATGATCTATATCCACCACCTTAAGTTCTCACTTAAGGATTTCAACAACATCACTAAAACCTTTTTCCCAAATCAATAGCAGTAGGCTATACCATTTTTACACAAGAGGATCACCACACTTAGTTTTAAACTCAACATCTTATAACACAATAATCAAGGCTCACCCCAACTGGATTTTACACCACAACCTTGATACATTCACAAAACAAGGTTCACCCCAATAGGTTTTACTCCACAACCTTGAACATTAACCAAAACAAGGTTCACTCCAACAAGTTTTACACCACAACCTTTATACACAATAAATCAAGGCTTACCCCAACTGGGTTTTACCTTCTCAACCTTGATACAAGTTAGCATGAAAGAGAACTTACAGAAATAGCTCACAAGTTTGAGCAGATATGAACAAATAAGCTCCAACAGCCTTTCACCTTTTAAACAATTCAATTTCACCTTTGAAGTACAATGAAAAGGAAGATTTTTGTTTTCTAAAGTGTAAGAGTGTTTCTGAGAGAGATAGCACAAAAATCTTACAGAATATCAAGTTTAAATGACTTTTATAGAAGTGAAAAGTAGGACAACAATAGCTAGTTAATGGCTAGTTTTCACTATCAAATTTGCTAGGGTTTTGGATGATAGTGCATCCAAAAGGTAAGTTCAAAATAGCACCTTTTTAGATAGAATCAATTTAACACTGTTCACAGGATTTAGGACGAATATTTTGGATGCAGAGTCATCCAAATTACTCAATCCAAAATTCTAAGATATAATACTTTGAATTCTTTTTATTTGTGTACTTCAAGGGTAGAAATAAAATTAAATCATAAGGCAAATAAGACATAGGAATTTACACAAAGAATACCTTAACAAACGATTCCTTGTCTAGGTTCTTCCACAAGGACTTCTTGGTATTCAATCTCTTAAGTTTGAACTTCATCTTGATCACCCATTCTTGAATTCCATTGCTCAAGAGTTGCTTAGCAATCTTATTTAAATATCTTAGAAAAACTAAGGTCAAACATGTCCTATCACATGTAAATCACACAAGTTAGTCCTCATCAATGTTTGTCATAATTAACACATAGGAGAATGCCCTTAGGGCTAACAATCTCCCCCTTTTTGAGTGATGACAAAACTTGATGGGATTGTGATATAAATACAATGATATGTTTAGTATGGACATATTAGATCAAGAGAGACAAGAATATTTTTCACAGAAATGCATTCTCTCATTATAGGACTCAAAGAGTGCTTATGAGATTAAGATAGAAAATTAAAGTATATACTCACGGCTCAATGAGCCTATGGCCCAACCTACCTCCATATCCTCCTTTTTTCCATCAAAGGACTATTCCACAAGAGAATAGCCACAATTAGTAGTCACAAAAAAATGTGTAAACATATACATGAGGAGGTATAGAAGATAAATCATAAGATGTAATGCTCCTCCTTAGTATGTGCATATATGAATTACAAAATGTAAAGAGCTATGAAGTGCATTTTAAAAATGGGATTGGATTCCAGAATTTTGCACTTCCAAAACATACATCCAAAATGAGATAAAATATGACAAAAACTAATCTTTTAAAAACTCTTTTTTGGATAGCTCTTTTGGATTGAACAAACATTGGTCCAAAACTCCCCATGTATATGTGCAGGGTAAAAAAAAAATTTCACAACTATAGATCAAAGGTTTTCAATCCAACCCAGTTTTCTCAAGGCATTTCAATATAAGGAATTTTCCGTGCAACCAAAAGGAAGTTTGCATAAGTATAGATATTCTTATCACCTAAATATTTAAGCAAAGTGCAAAAAATCATCTAGCTTATTCAAAATCAGTTAGAATGCACAATGAACTCATACGCACACTTTAATCTCCTTAGTCCATAATAATATCTCTGCATAGTTTCCATCAAATCACTCAATTCTTAACAGTCCGCATTTTCAAATCACAACAATAATTCAAACCATATGAATTTATCATCCTTATAAGCAATCACAATCATAATCCATATTTATAAAGGCAAAGACTAGTGAAAGAGATATGATGAAAGCACAAAAATGCACAGCACAATGTTTGATCAACTCAAATTCCCAAAATGTATTGCACAGAATCACAAGCTTCTAAAGAAATCATAATCTCCTCCCATATCATCTCCTCTTAGTCCATAGCACAATCTCCATAACCATATCAAATTCACAATCCCCCAACAATATATTTCTCAAGTCATCAATTCATAATAAATTCACAATCCTTATTTTCTCCCCCTTTGTCATCAATCAAAACAATAGTAATAACAATAAGTAACATAGAAGTAATTAGTAGTACTTTGACAGTAGTATCAGGAGAATGCCCAGAACAGTGCCAGCAATAAACAATATTGACAATAACAATGAGTAGTATGCAGCTAGCAGTAATATCAGTTAAAGACTAAAATAAGGATATGCATGAAAATATAGTGCAGAAAGTAGGAAGTTTTGCACGAATAAATTTTGTCATCAGAATAAGAGTGGGTAGATGAGATTATCACTTAGCGATCATCATGTGCTACATCTCATGGAAAAAAGATAATTGTAGGCTTAGCATTAGCGCCTTTCTTTGAATATTTTCCAACAATTATTTTGGACTTTTGTTTTACCACGAAATGCTTCAGTTTTCGACCAGATGGGCTGTCAAATACAGTTGGTTTGTTTTGCTTGGAAGCTTCCTTTGGTGCAGCAGTTGTTCTACAATGGGCACATTTCTTTCTAGTTCTCTTGCGCACTCTCCATCTTTGGCAAAATATCAGTTTCTTCTTGTATTCAAGGAATGATAGGTTAAGACTCTAGCACTAGAGGAGGAACTTGTTCAGTCGAATGGACTTTAGCTTTATATTTCTTTCCTGCCATATTTGCAGTTTATTTTCCAAATTTTTGTTCACCTTTGACTTCTGTACTCAGACTATCTAGCTCTGTAGATAGCAGATTTATAGCCGTCAAAATTCTTCTGAGTTATTCTTTCCTAATTTTTTTGCTTCCCTCAACTAGATATTTCCCTTTGAATTTCAGTCTCGTCTTTTCTTTTTGTGCGACCTGATGTTTCCCTTTGAAATACTCTACATTTCTATCTCTTCTTCAATAGTCTTTCTAAGTAATATCCCTTGATTATCCGCTCAAGTGGTTCCCATTTTCTCAAGTGAATCTCTGTTGTAGATGTTTACCTTACAATGCTCAAGGGTAACCGTACTCAAATTAACATTGAAGTACTTGAATACCTTGATAAGAAGGTTTCTAAAGAATAATGCTTTGTTTGATGTGTTCCGAGATTAAGTCAGCATTTTCACAACCAAAAATCCAAAGCTAAAGCTAATTTATTTTCCTTCTGATTGAGCCAGCATCAACACTATTTGCAGAAAACATATAGAAATCTTGTGGCCAAATCTCGATATCACCACGGTTGAGACCATGCGATGTGGCAATCACTCCATTCCATTTAACCAGTTGGCATTTCAGTCACTTGAATTTCTAAAGCTCTTGGCACCAATAAATCTCATCTCAAGTTGACTAAAAAATCAAAATTTTTTTAGGTAGATTATTTATTTCAAACAAGTATACTCTACTATCTCAAAAAAAAAAAAAAAAATCTGTTTAACATACGATGGTTAAAATTGAAGTTCATTTCTCCAACTCTAGACATATAGCACTGCTCAATAAGCTTGTTCACTGTTTTCTCATGTCATCCTTTTCATAGAATTTTCAAACCAGTATAGTGAAGTTTTTCATTCACAAATAATAAGGCCCCGAACCACTGATTCAGACAAACCCAGAATGCACTCATAATTTAAACATGCCTTAATATCAACCCGATATCCAGTGATGACAGTCCTATTCCTCGACAACAAGTCATTAACTTCAGATTAACATTTTAAGTCAAGGAATCAGAGTACCTGAGTGTCCATGCTTTCTTTTTCTAGAAGTTGTTCTAATAATGCACTTTGAGGAGTTAGTTCATCAATGGTAGCTCACTTTTCCATCTTCTTCGTAGATATCAGTCCGACAGTGACTGATTTCCTTTTCATTACCTTCTTCTTGGCTTCCTTCACTTTTAGCTCGGTTTCTTTACTGAGTTTCAAGGAATTTGCCCATGACAAATAGGATTGAAAGTTTTGATTCTTATGGTTTTTATCGAGACATTGAAGGCCAGAGGAAAGAGAAAAGTGCTAAGGTAAATGACAGCTTTTTGAATTTTTTGAAATGAGAAGAAGATTCAAATATATTTGAATTCTTTTTAGGGTTTACAAGGTTTTGAAAAGCACAAGTATAATTTAGTATATTTGAGAAAGGTGATTTCTGAAAGTATGTAAAGATATTCTGATACGAAGAGAGAGAGAGAGTGTTGCGAAGGGAATAAAAAGGCAGGAATTCTCTCATCATGCTCATTTCAAAATCTTGCTGCATTATCTTGGTAAATTTCTTGCATGAGGAATCATTAGTAGCTCTAAAAATAATATCAGTAACATGTAATTGCACAATTAAGATATCATCAGAATTTTCAGATTTGATAGATCATGTGGTATCCATTAAGCCTCTTGAAGAACCTTTTGAAAGAAGAAAACCACTAAGACATGGATCAAGAAACGTTCATGAATAAAACCTGGAGGTTGCTTCAAATAAATTTCTTTTTTAATAAAACCATTTAAGAGAGCACTATTGACATCCATTTGGTAAAGCATGAAGTTTTTCGAATGATATAAGGACAAGTAGCATTCTAATGGATTCCAATTGAGCAACGAGAGCAAAAGTTTCATCATAATCAATGCCATCTTCTTGATTGAATCCTTAGGCAACTAATCTACTTTACTTCTAATAATAATGAAATGCTTATCAAGTTTGTTTTTGAAAACCCACGTAGTATCAATTAAGGGTGGTCAAGTGGTCTAAGGACAAGCTTCCAAACTTGATTCTTTTCAAATTAGTTCAGTTTTTCTTGCGTGGTCATAATCAAAAAATTTATCATGTAAGGCTGTATCAATTTAATTAGGTTTAGTGCTAGAAAGTACAAGAAAATAATCAACAAAATACTGTTTGATTTTAACTTTGCTGCTAGGATCACAAATGATATGTTCTTTTGGACGGATAGTTTGAACTTCTAATCTTTTGGCAGATTCTGATCAGTGTGTTCGACATTTCTTTGCTTACTTTCTTCAATTTGTTGTTCTTCTAATTCCTCTTCTTTGGCATGGTTGTCAAATGATAGAGCTTCATGATATTCAATGCCATTTTTCTTTGAGCTACCTACATGTTCATCATATTTTCTAGAGGAATATATGTTAGATAAATCAAAATTTACAAGCATGGATTCTTCCGCACATAGAGTTCTTTTATAGAATACTCTAAATACCCTTTCGAAAGAAGATATAAAGTCTAGGTATATCTCGAAAAAATCATCTACTAAAACATGAGCATACCTCTTACCATTTAGGTTAGTGCTTCTCATTGGTTCAAACAAATCCATATGTATTGGCTCAAGAAGACTTAAGGTTAAAATCATTTTCTTGGATTTGAAATATGTCTCAGTTTGTTTTTCAAAATTATAAGCATCACACAATTGGTTTTTGTCAAAAATCATTTTGGGCAGTCTTTTTTTAAGTTCTTTTAATGACAATCTATTCAACAAATTAATAGAGACATGTTCTAACCTTCTATGCTAAAAGTAGCTATCAATATCATATATGGAAAGGCACTTTATTTCAAAAGCAAAGGATCATCAAGATATACTACATAGGCATTGCCAATGCGGTTGACAAAAAATGATCTCATCACAAGAATTGTCAATGATAGTGCATGAATCTTTTTCAAAAATAACCTTGCAACAATTTTCACACAAAAGACTAATATTAAGCAAGTTGAGCTTCAATTCATCAATCAATAATACTTGCATGATAATGATGGAGAATCTCTCACCAACATTACATTTACCAAGTGTTTTTATCCCATTTTCTTATTTCCAAGACAAATCCATCATTTTCAACTTAAATGATATCCATTAGTGCTGCATTTTCCATCATGTATTCTGAGCATCCACTATCCAATACCATTTCGTGCAGCTCAATTTTTGCAGCTTGTGTACCTATTCATAAGGTGGAAGAATAGCTTTTGGTACCCAAATTTTCTTGGGTCCTTAGAGGTTAGCAGTGTTTCCTTTGATTTTTCAAAAAGTTATTCCATCAGATTCCACTTTCTTTTTAATAAGACATCTCGATGCTAAGTGTCTCGATTTTCTACAATATGTGCATGCTTTGTGTGTCGTGTAACATGAGGCAGCTTTAACAAATTGAGCCTTGTGAATTTTGTCCTCATTCTCATGTCTATATACTAAGCCATTTCGATTTCTAGCATGGTGTTGAGTCCCAAGTAATTTTTCCAAGTTGTTTTTTCCCATTTGTAAATTTTTCAATGCATGTAGTGAGATCATCAACTCTATTTTTATAATCAGAATTATGTAAATCAGATATGGAATTAGTGGAAGTGGAGTTTACCTCATTTTCCATTGCCATGAAACACATGTTTGCTTTCTCCTTGTCAGATCCATCACTCTCATCAGTTTCGGACTCTTCTTGGTCCAAAGTCTCAATTAGTTCTTTTCTTTTCTTCTTGTTGTGCTTGGCTTCTCTTTTTTTAGACATTGGGCAATCAGTAATAAAATGCCCCGTACTTTTGCATTCATAGTATTGAGGTTTGAAGGGTGAGGGTTATCCCTTCTTTTTGACAAATTTTCTGCCCATTTTGAAGTTGCTCTTCTTGAACATTTTTCTGAAATTTCTAGCTACCATGGCCAGTTCTTCGGCGTCCAGATCAGTCCCTTTTTCACTCTCGGTTTGTTCATTAGCAACATCATCATCAATAGCTTTTAAGGCCGTTCCTCTTTGGCCTCTCTCATCTTCATCATGCTTTTGAAACTTTTTCAGTTTCATTTCATGGGTTAATAGAGAGCCAATTAGCTCTTCAGTAGCTAAACTGTTTAGATTTTTTTATTCTTCTATAGCTAAAGTTTTTAGCTGGCAACTCTTTGGCAAGCATTAAGCAGTTTTCTATTTTGTTCCCCCAATAGGGTAGATCTTTCCATAGGCTTTTAGACCATTCATGATGTTTGTGAAATGAGTAAACATATCCGTGATGTTTTCACATAGCTTCATAGTGAACAACTCATAATTGTGGACTAACATTCCTAACTTTGATTCTTTTACTTGATTAGTCACCTTATAGGTGACCTCAAGTAGTATCCACATTTCAAATGCTGAATCACAACCACTAACACGGTTGTATTCATTTACATCAAGAGCACAACACAATATATTCATTGCCTGAAAATTTAAAGTCATTTTCGAAATATCCTCATTGTCATATTCATCACTTTGTTTAGGCACTTTTCTGCCTTCAACAAATTTCAACAGAACAAATGGTCCATTCTAAATCAAATTCCACAGCTCAAAGTTGATTGACCAAACATAAATTTTCATTCTATTTTTCCAGGAAGTATAATTGCCTCCATAGAACAAAGAAGGTCTATTTGTGGAGAATCCTTCAATGTAAGGTAGAGCAGTAGTGTTTGCCATATGAATCTTTGCTACAAAGCTGTTAAGCTAAGGATAATGTAGACTAAAGCTCTGATACCAACTGATATACCTTAGAGGGGGGGGTGAATAAGATATATGGCAAATAATTTCAAACTTTAAAGATCTTCTGAAAATCTTAAAATAAGAACAAACAAGTACATGTGCAACAAAAATCAGATTGTCCGTGCAATTTTAAATAAACTACCAAAGAACGTTCAAAAACTCCGCTAAATGATTAAATGAAAATCTATAATTAAGATAGGTAGATAAGGCATAAAAAATAGTCTCACTCAATCAACATAAAAGTCTTTGATCAAATTAATAAATCTAATGAGGAGTATAATGCTTTCAAGTTGGATGAGCAGTAAAAATGCAGACATGAATATCAAAATAAATGTAAGAGAATAAACTCAACGATTTATAGTAGTTCGATACTCAAATGATCTGCATCCACTACCTTAAGTTCTCACTTAAGGATTTCAACACCATCACTAAAACCTTTTTCCCAAATCAATAGCGGTAGGCTATACCATTTTTACACAAGAGGATCACCACACTTGGTTTTAAACCCAACCTCTTATAACACAATAATCAAGGCTCACCCCAACTGGATTTTACACCACAACCTTGATACATTCACAAAAAAAGGTTCACCCCAATGGGTTTTACTCCACAACCTTGAACATTAACGAAAACAAGGTTCGGGTTTTACACCACAACCTTTATACACAATAAATCAAGGCTCACCCCAACTGGTTTTTACCTTCTCAACCTTGATACACGTTAGAATGAAAGAGAACTTTCAGAAATAGCTCACAAGTTTGAGCAGATATGAACAAATAAGCTCCAACAGCCTTTCATCTTTTGAACAATTCAAATTCATCTTTGAAGCACAATGAAAATGAAGATTTTTGTTTTCTAAAGTGTAAGAGTGTTTCTGAGAGAGATAGCACAAAAATCTTACAAAAAAATGAGTTTAAATGGCTTTTATAAAAGTGAAAAGTAACACAGCAACGACTAGTTTTCACTGTTAGATTTGCTAGGGTTTTGGACTCATGTTTTGGACGATGGTGCATCCAAAAGATAAGTCCAAAATGGTACTTTTTCAGGCAAAATCGATTTGACACTGTTCATAGGATTTAGGACGAATCTTTTGGATGCAGAGTCATCTAAACTACTCAATCTAAAATTCTAAGATTTAAAACTTTGAAATCTTTTTATTTGTGTGCTTCAAGAGTAGAAATAAAACTGAATCATAAGGCAAATAAGACATAGGAATTTACACGGAGAATACCTTAACAAACGATTCCTAGTCTAAGGTTTTTCCATAAGGACTTCTTGATATGCAATCTCTTAAGCTTGAACTTCATTTTAATCACCTATTCTTGAATTCCATTGCTCAAGAGTTGCTTAACAATCTTATTTGAAAACCTTAGAAGAACTGAGGTCAAACATGTCCTATCACATGTAAATCACACAAGTTAGTCGTCATCAATATTTGTCATAAGTCAAAACATAGGAGAATACCTTTAGGGTTAACAATCTCTCCCTTTTTGAGTGATGACAAAACTTGATGGGATTGTGATATAAATACAATGATATGTTTAGTATGGACATATTAGACCAAGAGAGACAAGAATATTTTTCACAGAAATGCATTCTCTCATTATAGGACTCAAAGAGTACTTATGAGATTAAGATAGAAAATTAAAGTATATACTCACAAGCATGACTTAATGAGCCTATGGCTCAATCTACCTCCATATCCTCCTTCCTTCCATCAAAGGATTATTCTATAAGAGAATAGCCACAATTAGTAGTCACAAAAAAAAAAAAAAGTGTAGATATATACATGAGGAGGTATAGAAAATAAATCATAAGATAAATCATTTTTTTTTCAACAATTCTTTATTTCTGTGTTCTTTCTTGCCTTTTTTCCTTTGGCATAGCCTCAAGAGAGTGCACCAAATTTACTTGCTAGTTCTCCCCATATTGACGTCCTTTACATCTAAAGGTCTTCAACGATCATCAATAAGAATATTTTTTTCTCAATTCACACCAACAATATTATTGTTTCTATTAGGATTCGTAGACTCCTAAACGCGAAAAACATCTACGAATCCCTTCTGAGAATCCAAGTAAATGATTAAGAAGATCTAATGATTATACAATTACCTCTGTTTGGGGTAATCAAGATCCTTTGATTTTGATTTTGTTGTCGTACGTGTAACCTGAACGATCACTAGAAGCTGTAGTGTGCGAATGCCCTCTATTGGATACACACAACGAACCAACTTGTTACCCCTAGAGTGCTAGTGCCTAGGGTT
Organism: Voacanga thouarsii; assembly: GCA_026120185.1. Classification (NCBI taxonomy): domain Eukaryota; kingdom Viridiplantae; phylum Streptophyta; class Magnoliopsida; order Gentianales; family Apocynaceae; genus Voacanga; species Voacanga thouarsii. Next base: position 214,838 of record JANUWF010002406.1, on the reverse strand, counting down.
TGAAAGGCTTGTTTTTTTTTTTTTTCCTGGTAAATGGAGGCACAAATATTTTTAACAGAACCAATCCCTTGAGAAGGCGGCTGGGGTTTTCTTAAAACCTATCTGAACCTTTTGGAGTCTAATTCTAATAATATCTTATCGTACTTTATTTTAAATTTAAATTAAATTAAAATTAATATGATAAGATTCTACCATTATCTCGGTAATTTAACTAATTAATTTATCGAGTCAGATTCTTCAATTTAAACATCATCCAGATACATCGAATGTGGACATATTTTCAGATTCATTGTATCTGGTAAATTTTCTAGATTTGATTAACTTAGACATATTTCCAGATTCATCGAACCTGGTTACCAGAAAAATAACCTAACAAGTTCGCTTATTGTGTGACCCTATAGGTTTATTTAATACTGGCAGTGTGCCCAAATCACATTTAAACGACCTACAAGCTATCAGCGATTTCTAGCAAAACATCATAACTATCCAAGTTAAATGAAGATCAGTGATTTCTTTGAACTAAACCATAATTTTATATTTAGTCCTTTTGTCACACTATATCCAGATTAAGCATAAGGCATGGAGTATGTCATCCTTATTAAGCTTAATCAATTATTTCTTGATCTCATAGTAGACTGTTCAAATAAATAATATCAATATCTTAGATTGATATATTTGAGCATGACCATGCATTTTAACAGTCTAACTTTTCAAAGGGCCCATGGATATTTCTCCTATCATTGAGAAGGACAAATTCCTTCACTATCAATCATATTCCTCTCTTTGATTTATTCTATATCCAACAGTAGTCTAATTTATTATCTGGTTATAGATAACTTTAGACAATGTCAAAATATAGAATTTAACAAGTAGGAATCTATGTTGAATTCAGGTCAAAGGACTATTAATATCATTATGGCTAGAAAGTACTTATGACATGTTCTATGAAGTGCTCTCACAGCGGGTCATATCCAATACAATGTTCTCTAATATTTATTTATGTTTTGACTTAATATCACATATATCCATGACCAGTAAAACATAGCCATCAAGTCACAAACATACTAATCTTAATTTATTATTTTTCCACTAATAATAATCGATCAGGAACAGTTTAAGAATAGTCATTGTATTGATTGTAAGGTTTTACTATCAAGTCACATACTTGATGACTACAAACTTAAATGCACTATTCATGGAAAGAAATACCTCGTATTATTACATAGTACATAACGTCAATTGTATAAGTACAAATTGACTCTAAGATATATCCCTACCAGTTTCCACTCATTATTTTTTTTCAACTCAAATCAAAATTTTTTCAACATTCTCCACGATCTTTCTTCTCAAGATCTTTTTATCAACTCACATTTTTCATCATAACTCAAAGTTAGCAAAATTTAAACTCATAATACAAGGGTTAACTAATAAACTCTTCCCATATTCATTATATCTTCTATATTTCAACTAGATAAGTCAAATAACATTCAAACACTAATACATAAACAAGATTAATCAAAATTCTCAAGTCTTGACAAATATCCTATCTAATAAAACCAATTTCTTCAAAATCCACCTAATGAATGACAGAACTTATATCTAAATAAGAAAAGGAATTATAACCTACTTAACAATGAAAACCACAAAAACCTTGAAAAATTTTCACAAAAACGATATTGAAAACACTTCTTCAACCTCACTCTTCCCCTTACACTTAAACTAGACATTATCCTCAATGGACAAAGACTGAACAATAAAAGTACAGCCAAGAAGACCAAAACGAATAAAGAAGGAGAAGAAATTAATGAAGATACTGTCACGACCGAGTAGCTCCAATTTTCTAAAATTTCTAAAGTAGCTTAATACTAAGAAAACGCCATGATAATCGATAAAAACTTGGACAAAGTATATCACCAAACCACTCCCCCACACTAAAATTGGACAATGTCCTTATTGGCAAAAAATAAACACAAGAAAGCATCTCTAAAGGGACCAGAAATAAAAAAAGGGATAGAAAGTTTGAGCAATACTTCCTAAGTGCAATAAAGTGCCAAAAGATATCAAAATTGAAAATAGAGAGAAGGGCTTGTTCAAAAGAACTTTATTCCTACCTATAAAACAAAACGCAAATAAAAGCACAAGGAAAAAAATAACAAAATAAAAACACACCTAAATAAAAGAAAACAAACTAAAGAAAAATTCTATAAAAAAAAATCCTAAGAAAGCAAATAAAGACACGACTCACTCCCCCACACTTAAGATGGAAAATATTTTCCTTGTTTGGGAGAGGAAATAACACCTAACAACTAAAAATGGAACTTAGACAAATAAAAGAATGACCAAATGACCTAAAGAAACCCAAATTCAAAACAAACGCAAAACACATAAAAAACACTCTTTCCACTCATTATACTTCCTCATCAATCCTTTATAAAAGAAATTAACTTTCAATGAAAAAGGTAGGCATAATGAAAGTAGAAATAAAAGAGAATTTTGAAAATTGGAGGGTTCATGAAAAATATTAGTTGCAATGAATGTAAATGCATGACCCCCTGACCGTAGCACTTTTTTAGACATACAAATCAAGTTTCCAATACAAAGATATAAATTATATCTAAAAAGTGTATAAATATTAGAATCACCACCTATCCCTTCAAAAGATTTGTCACAATTAGAATTCTCCTTAAAACTTAGCAATTGAATTCTTAAAGATGGGATCAAGAAATCAGTACTTTTCCACACATCTACAAAAACTAAGTTACCTCCATTTGAATTGGGTGCAGGGTAGAAATTATCACCATCCTCCAAGGACTTCTTACGAGGTAGCATTAAAAGATCTAACTCCTTGAGGCACGATGAATTCAACACATCATCATTTGGACCCTTGTTCTCCAAGAATTGAGAAGAACCTAAAATTTCATGTGATAAAGAGATATTAGAATTATTAGCACAAAGTTGAGAATTGAATACCTCCCTTTCCACATTGGATAACTATTCCTCATATCCTCTCTCTTTTCCTTAGGGATTTTCTTGTTCAAGCGTATGGGCCTTTATGGCATCCTCAACCAACTTGGCTAGTTGTGTTCTTTGATGGCTCATACGTTGGGATGCTTCTTCATGCCACTTAATGGATGAATTTGTATTGGTGACAAAAGAATGCATTAAGACTTCAAGTGACATCGCACAAAAAGCGTCAATCTATGCTTGCAAATTCGTCAAATTCTAGTCATTATAGCTCCTTTGATCTTGTGTCTAAAAGTAGTTGTCCATGATGATGTCAATCTCACGCTCAAAGAAAAACAAAAATTAAATCAAAAATAAAAACAAACTAAAATAATTTAAAAAAACAAAGAAAAGAATAAAAAAAGGAAAATAAATAATAGAAAAATAAAGAAAAGAAAAAACACACACATTGACAAACTATCAAAATAGAAAAGTTAGTGGTATTTACAGTACAATACGAAGTAACTGAGTCAATTAAGTCACACAATGTTATAAATAACAAGATAGAACTCCGATTTATAGAAAGAACAAATATACATATTTACATATAGACATATGGACAAATAAACATATAAACATGATTAAATCAACAAAATCCAAGCCTTCATGATTTTGTTTCTCGGCAACGGCACCAAAAACTTGATGTGTTAATTTTGGGTGTATAGAATCATCAATTTTAAATCCATCCCGTAATCGAGTTTTATTTAAAATATTAATCCCAAAATACACATGTGAGCAAGTGTACTCACTGCAAATATAGTATAAGGAATTAATGAGTATCGATCCTCAAAGGAATAAGTACACACTAATCACTTTTCTTTCATTGTTTAACAGACCATAATAAAGTGAGAAAAGAATAAAAAGAAAAACTAAAGAAACATATACAACTCAAGGATATAGGTTTATGTAATTTAAACCGTTATCCTAGAAAACGCGATAATGAACCAACAGGTAATCCTCTCAACTAATTATCATCTTGACATCGTGAAAAAATATAAAGTAAAATTCAATCGTCTCAAAAGTCACGATTCTACTTAGATTAATCCCATTTCTTTCCCAATTCATAGAATCCTATATTTTGATTACATTAACAGATTTGCCTATCAAGCTAATCATACCCAAAACATGCATTAAGATTAATTCCTTATAAACATGAAATTAGCTAATAACCCTTTGTTAGAGGCGAAATTAACTAATCTTTGATCACTTAGTCCTATAATCTTAACTTCATCACTCAAGTCTATTAAGATTAGACAAATACGAAATCAATGCAATAAAACTCCTAACATTGTCATCTCAAGTCAATTAGAAAATTTGCATCAATAAGCAACGAAATCAAGTAAACTAATACCAAGGATGACAAAGAATTAGTCAAATAACTAAATTAACACAAAATTATGAATCCTAAAATAATATTAAATTATAATAAATGCATTGAATACATCATGCTAAAGAAAAAGAAGACAAAGAGAAAAGAAAGCACTCATAGACAAGCGTCTTTCTTTTTCCTTGAAGACTCCCTGGAACAATCCTCCTTGACTTGGGTGAGCACCTTCTTTAATGAGAGAATCAGAATTTCTACCTTTTTATTCACCTCTCTATGTTGTATATCAAACCCTCGTATTCTCTTGTTCTTTTATAGGCCTCTTCAATGCTAATTTCGTGGCTGAGGAAGTCTTGGCCAAGTAGTAGTAAGAAATTACCAAAATTGTTGGATATGCCCTAATTCTACGTACAGAATTTCCGCCTCCAGAGCGTACCTGGTGTCGGGTACCTTTGACCTACCTAGCGGCAATTGCACTCTGTTCTTCCTCTATTTTTGCCATGTTTTTTACTGTCTCTCCTTGGCAGACAGAATGGACCCGGTGCTAGGTGCACTTGCCAGACCTGGTGCCAAGTCCGTTCTAGAACATGCCTAAAGCTTGCTCAAATTCTACTACTAGAATAGAATTGACTCGATGCTTGGTCCATTGGCTGAGCCTGGCATTAGGTTTATTCTGGTTGCATTCATTTTCTACTCGATTTTACCTTAAATCTACACGTATTTGCCAAAAACACATTTTATAAGTAAAATGTCCAATAGGAAGGAATATGCTTAGTTATTACGACAAATGTATCTTAAAATACCCACAAATAACTAAAAAAAGAATGGTAATTTTAACCCTATCACATACCCCCACACTTGAACATTTGCTCGTCCTCAAGCAAAACACTTTAGTCCAAGAAAAAAGTATCAAGCAAACACAAGTTTTTTCTTATTCCAAAAATTTCTTCACCATAACAAAGATTATGTCTTCCTTTCAAACTTTAGATACAACTTTTATCATTCATACCTTTTGAAAACAATTTCAAACTTTGAAACATGGGACAAGACATCACAAAACTCTTGAAGTCAAACTAATCAAGCATATACCTTAGTCAAAGAAAATTATTTCACTCTTCAAGTAAAAATATAGATAACATGAATCACATAAGTCAAACAATCTACCAACTCAAGAATTATAAATCTAAAAATTGCACACTCAAGTTATGATGTGAGGAAAACACTCCATTTTTTTTTCTCTCAAAGTTTTTCAATGACTTAAGGAATTGATAGCCTCAAGTGCATAAAATTCTCGTCACACACTGTATTGGCCCCCTTTTCAGTCATCGTTCATCATTTTTTTTTTCAATAATTCATTTTTTCTATACTCTTTCTTGCCTTTTTGCCTATAAGATAGCCTTGAGAGAGTGCACCGAATTTACTTGCTACTTTTCCCCATATTAACCCCCTTTTTAGCTAAAAGTCTTCAACAATCATCAATAAGAGCATTTTTTTCTCAATTCACACCAGCAACAGTGTTGTTTCCACTCATTATTTTTTTAACTCAAATAATAATTTTTTCAACATTCTCCACAATCTTTCCTCTCAAGATCTTTCTATCAACTCACATTTTTCGTCATAACTCAAAGCTAGCAAAATCTAAACTCATAATACAAGAGTTAGCTAATAAACTCTTCTCATATTCATCATATCTTCTATATTTCAACTAGATAAGTTAAATAACATTCAAACACCAATGCATAAATAAGATTAATCAAAATTCTAAAGTCTTGACAAATATTATCCAATAAAACCAATTTCATCAAAATCCACCTAATGATGACAAAACTTATATCTAAGTAAAAAAAAGAATTACAACGTTGCTTAACAATGAAAACCACCAAAATTTTGAAAAATTTTAACAAAAATGATATGGAAAATACTTCACCTCATTCTTCCCCCCACACTTAAACTGGACATTGTCCTCAATGGCTAAAGATTGAACAATAAAAGTGCAGCCAAGAAGACCAAAATGAATAAAGAAGGAGAAGAAAGTAAAAAAGATACTGTCATTACGGAGTAGCTCCAATTTTCCAAAATTTTCAAAGTAGCTCAATACCAAGAAAAAACTAAGATAATTGATAAAAAATTAGACAAAGTGTATCATCAAACCACTCCCCCACACTTAAATTGGACAATGTCTTCATTGGCAAAAAATAAACACAAAAAAGCATCTCCAAAGGAACCAAAAATAATAAAGGGGTAGAAAGTTTAAATAATACTTCTCAAGTGCAATAAAGTGCCAATAGATATCAAAACTGGAAATAGAGAGAAGAGTTTGTTCAAGAGGACTTTATTTCTGCATATAAAAAAAACACAAATAAAAGTACAAGAAAAATAATAACAAAATAAAAACACACCTATATAATAAAAACAAACTAAAGAAAAATACTAAAAAAAGGAATCCTAAGAAAACAAATAAACACACGACTCACTCCCCCACACTTAAGATGAAAAATATATTCCTTATTTGGGAGAGGAAATAACACCTAACAACGAAAAATAGAACGTAGATAAAACAAAAAAAATGATCGAAACACCTAAAGAAACCCAAATTCAAAACAAACATAAAACACACAAAAAAACACTCTTTCCATTCATCATGCTTCCTCATCAAACTTTTGTAAAAGAAATTAATGCTAAATAAAAAAGGTAGGCATGATGAAAGTAGAAATAAGAGAGGATTTTGAAAATGGAGGGTTCATGGAAAATACTAGTTGCAATAAATGAAAATGCATGACCCCCTGTCCGTAGCACCTTTTTAGACATACAAATCAAGTTCCCAACATAAAGATATAAATTATGTCTAAAAAGTGTATAAATATTAGAATCACCACTTATCCCCTCAAAAGAGTTGTCACAATTAAAATTCCCCTTAAAACTTAACAATTGAATTCTTAAAGATGGGATCATGAAATCAGTACTTTTCAACACATCTACAAAAACTAAGTTACCTCCCTTTAAATAGGATGAAGGGTAGAAATTACTACCATCCTCGTATGACTTCTTATGATGTAGCATTGAAAGATCTAACTCCTTGAGGCACGATAAATTCAGCACATCAACATTTGAACCCTTGTTCACCAAGAAGTGAGAAGAACCTAAAAAATCATGTGATAAAGAGATATTAGAATTATTAGCGCATAGTGGAGAATTTAATACCTCCCTTTCCATATTGGATAATTGTTCCTCATATCCTCTCCATTTTTCATGGGGATTCTCTTGTTCAAGCGTATGGGGCTTTATGGCATCCTCAACCAACATGGCTAGTTGTGTTCTTTGATGGCTCACATGTTGAGATGTTTTTTTAAGCCACTTAATAGAAGAATTTGTATTCATGACAAAAGAATGCATTGAGGCTTCAAGTGATATCTCACAAAAAGCGTCAATCTGAGCTTGCAAATTTGCCAAATTCTCATCATTATAGCTTCTTTGATCTTCTGCCCAAAAGCAGTTGTCCATGATAATGTCAATCTCGCGCTCAAAGAAAAATAAAAATCAAATCGAAAATTAAATCAAACAAAAATAATTTAAAAAATAAAGAAAAGAATAAAACAAAAGGGAAAAATAAATTATAGAAAAATAAAGAAAAGTAAAACACACACACTAACAAACTATCTAAATACAAAAGTTAGTGGTATTTACAGTACAACATAAAGTAAGCTAATCAATTAAGTTACACAATGTTACAAACAACAAGATAAAACATCGATTTATACAAAAAAAACATATTTACATATAGACATATGGACATATAAACATATAAACGTGGTTAAATTAACAAAATCCAAGTTCTAATAATATTGTTTCCCGACAATTGCGCCAAAAAACTTGATGCGTTAATTTTGTGTGTATAAAATCATCTCAAGTTTTAATTAAAACATTAATCCCTTACACATGTGAGCATATATACTCATCGCAAGTATAGTATATAGGATTAACGAGTATCAATCCTCAAAGGAATAAGTACACACTAATAACTTTTCTTTCATTGTTTAACCGACCATAATAAAGTGAGAAAAGAATAAAAAGAAAAACTAAAGAAACATATACAACTCAAGGATATAGGTTTATGTAATTTAAACTGTTATCCTAGAAAACACGATAATGAACCAACTAGCAATCTTCTCAACTAATTATCTTATTGGCATCATGAAGGAATATAAAGTAAAATTTAATCATCTCACAAGTCAAGATTCTACTTAGATAAATCCCACTTCATTTCCTATTCCATAGAATCCTATATTTTGATTACATTAACATATTTGTCAATTAAGCTAATCATAACCAAAACATGCATTAGGCTCAATTTCTTATAAATAGGAAATTAGCTAATGACCATTTGCTCGAGGCAAAATTAACTAATTTTTGATCACTTAGTCCTATAATCTTAACTTCGTCGCTCAAGTCCGTTAAGATTAGTCAAAAACTAAACCAATGCAATGAAACTCTTAACATTGTCGTCTCAAGTCAATTAGAAGAACTCACATCCATAAATAATGAAATCAAGTAAACAAATACCGAAGATGACAAAGAATTCATTAAATAACTAAACTAATACAAAATTATGAATCCCAAAATAATGTTAAATTACAATAAAAGCATTAAATACATCATTGCTAAAGAAAAAGAAAATAAAAAGAAAAGAAACCACTCATAGACAATTCTCTTTTTTCTTTTTTAAAGACTCCCTTGAACAATCCTCTTAGACTTAGGTGAACACCTCCTTCAATGAGAGAATCAGAATTTCTACCCTTTTATTCACCTATCTATGATGTATACCAAACCCTTATATTCTCTTGTGCTTTTATATTCTCTTCGATACCAATTTTGTGACTGAGAAAGTCTTTGTCGAGTAGGAGTAGCAAAATACCAAAATCATTCGATAAGCCCTAATTCTATGTACAGAACTTCCACTTCCAGAGTGTACCTAGTACCGGGTACCTTCGACCTACTTGACGCCAAGGGCACTTTGTTCTTCCTCTATTTTTTCTCTGTTTTTTGCTGTCTCTCCTTGGCAGACAGAATGGACCTGGTGCCCAGTGCACTTGCCAGATGTGGCGCCAAATCTGTTCTGGAACACCCCGAAAGCTTGCTCAAATTCTGCTATTGGAGCAGAATAGACCCGACGCCTGCACCACTGGCTGGGCCTAGCTCCAGGTATATTCTGGTTACGTGCTCTTTTTGCTTGATTTTACCTTAAATTTACTCATATTTGCTAAAAACGCCTTTTACGAGTAAAATGTCAAATAGGAAGGAATATGCTTGTAAGAACGAAAAACAGAGGAACCATGCAGGCACAAAACAAGACCCAAAAAAATAAGATCACGGCACAACGGAAGGTTAAAACTAATACCTTTACATGTCCTTTTCTGGTTAGGCTGAGAAGATGAGGCACCAACTACGGGAGCAGCTACCTGTCTCGATGATAATTCCAACGAGAAACCAGCAATCCGTCGGCTTTTTCTTGGCATACACGTGAAGCATTTCGCTTCTCATAATATTCCACAGCCTATCTATGTTAATGAAACAACCTAGGTAAGGACTGGTCCTTCTTGATCCTTTGCTATTAGTCAGCAAAGACAAGAAGATGGAAAAGAGAAAAGAAGAGCAAAACAAGAAAGAGAGAGAGAGAGAGAGAGAGAGAATAGAGACTTGGGTTTTTTTTCTTCAGCGTCGTGTGCTGTGTTTTTCTCTACACAACGACTCCTATTCACATCCCAGATAACTCAACCCCAATGTTTTGATATTTCAAACATCTGGAGGTTATCAACATAAGAGGTTTGAATAATAAAAACCCTTTAGTCCAAGCTATTGAGTCAAAATAATTTATTATTTTTTCTTGGACCTAATGACGTCAAAAATAATAATATTTATTTATTTATTTATTTTATGGGCCTATTAAAATAACCTAATAAATAATTAATGAGCCCAAACAAACTAAAATAATTATTAAGCCTTTTATTAACTAATAAACCCAGGTTAATTTTTCTAATTATTCAATTTGGGCTTAGGCCTGAATAATTAATTAACCAATCAAACTAGATAATAAATTTAATTTCTCTAATTCTATTTATTTTATTCCAGTTCAAAAAATAAATTAGAGTTTCTAAATAAAATAAAATCCTTTTCCATTGGGACCATTTCCTCGACCTAAAATAATTAGAACTTATGGGCTATTCTGAGGACCAAAAAAACACATTGTCTTGGCTACTAAAATGACCAAAATACCGTTGCTATATAAATAGTTGTATTTGACATTTTAAATATTTTCTAATATCACTATAAAGAAATATTGACCCCCGGATAATGCTGTGTTAGCCATGTCTTCGACCCACAAGTGAAATGACTAAAATACACTTCTACACATCGCCGTTCATTTAGAGAAGAAATAATGTACTAACATATCTCTAAACGACATCCTGTTAGTGTTGTGCCCTAGAGACAATCACTTGTACATTGTATATGATACATTTTATTTTAATAAAATGCATTATTTATCTTACAATTTCTTTTATTTACTTTAAGTAATATAACTGTTCGATAAAGTCTCTAGAACAACACTGTGTTAAGGAAATCATGATAGAGATCATGATATGAGATTCCTATTACACTGGATGGTGTTGGTACTTAAATAGTCCCTAGTCATAGTATTAATGAGACATGACATCATTAATGCGTTAAGACTAGCATGTGTTAGACTTCCTGATTTGATCAGTCGGTGGTTCTCATAACCGTGAGTATTAAGATATTCAAAGTTAACACATGGATGCTTGTTAATAAAACAAGTTCATTGGATGACCTAGCTTTGAGATAATCACATGGATAACTATTTAGTGCTAGTGATATAATCTCAATATAGCAAACGTACAAGTATCCTTAGACTTGAGATCTCCAAGGTACTTTGTTTGCTGAGCTTTGTACTTTGATTCCAATCTTCGGAGCTCGATCAAGGGCCGCTTATGGGATGGATATTGGGTACATTGTGAGGTAAACGAAAATAGTTGAAAATGTCAATAAAGAATTCACCACTCCTAATAGTAGGGGCAAATATCTCACGGTCACTTGTAGGAATTACTACTCGAGAAGTCCTTGGCCAATGCAATTGTTTATTGGAAATAGTTCCAATTGATACACATCTAGAGTAGTGGGTTCCTGGTACAAGTATTATTGTATTCAGGTCAAAATTATTTCTGGAGGGAGTTGGCACTAATTCTATACTCCAAACTGAATGAGATATTGTATGGTGAAATGAGTTAATTGTACTGAAGTTTGTTACTGAAGGGTTCATGTCAAGCCACTTGACTTCCTGGACTCTTGGGTCGACATGATGTGTTGCTAGATACCGCTCATGATTTGGGAATATGGGTTTATTAATTGATGAATTAATAAACCAATCCTGATTAGAATTAATAGGATTAATTTTAATTAATTATGAATTATTAATCTCAAAGACGTTTGGATTAATTCATGTTCTCTACCAATTGACTGGGAAACCTAATAGGTCACACACAATAGAGGATTATATACTCAAGATGTTATTTGATAACATAGTGGGGTTAATTGAGAGAAAGAGAAGTTGTTGTGGATAAATTATAATTAGTTATAATTTGTGGTCTAAGTTGTAATTGTGAGAACTTGATGTTTCCAATTACAATTAGGGAATTCTAATAAGATTAGAATTCTCAATTATAGCAGGATTTTTCGTGTGATATAAGGGATACACACAAAACCCTAGTGGATGACTAACACTCGAAAATAACTCCAACCCTAGGGCACACAATTTTCCTTTCTTCACTCTCCTTCTTGTTTTGCTGAAAACAAGAGAACCCTAGCCGCCATTATTGTTTTTGCTAGCACAGGAAATTTTAGTGTTTGAGTGTATCCTCTGTGTGGATTACTGTTAGAGATAATCACATACTGTGATTATAGTGGTTAGACGTTCAACTCATATGGATGTTGATCATGAGGATTGCTGGATCGCGCCTCAACTTGAAGACGAAATTTTTTGTTCTTCGGACGATCACCCAAAGGTAAAAGCTGTTACCTTTACTCTCTTTATGTCTTGTTTTCCACACATAGACGGGTCCTGGGAGGGTATCTCGTTTTATTTTCCACTGCGCCGTATACGATATGAACCCATGATAACCAACAATGGTATTAGAGCCATGCTATGTGTGGTCTACGGACATTGTTTGGGCATGAAAACTGTTTTAATGTATTCGTGTTTGTCTTTGTTCACTGTGAAAATTGTTTTCACTCGAGTCAAAATCGTTTCGAGCTTTGTGGGTTGGGTCCGTAGCACAATATGATTGTGCAAAAGTTATAGCGTATTTCGAAAGGTGCTTTCTTTATGTGCTGAAAATTTTCTGTAGAAAAACGTTTTCTTAAACATGGAAGTTGCCCTCCGTTTCATCTTGTGAATTTGATTTTCTATTTTGTTTTGTCTAAACTAACAAATTGATTGTTGTTTTGAGCTTCAAAACAGAAAATTCTATTGAGAATTGTTCTCACTAAAATTCTGTAGAAGATTAGGGCACCAGAAATTATTTCTGGAAAATTTTTCCGAAAATCGCCGCCACTTCCCGACTACAGTCGGCGTCGGCTCTCCCTCCAAACCGGCACCAGTTCCATTCTGTTTCGTGAATGTCCAAAAATCATTTTTGGAAGAATTTTTTTTTAAAACTAAACCAGAGCGGGACCGCCATTGTCGTTGCGAGACGAGACCTAAAAGCATTTTCTCAAAATTAGTTTTGAGACAAACAATTTTATTTTTCAAAATAGTGATTTTGAAAATTTAAAATTAATGTATTTTTCTAAAATATTGATTTTAGAATTTGTTTTATTTTTTCAAAATAGTGATTTTGGAATAATAAAAGTTATATGTTTATTTTGTTTAAGCATAGTTGATGGCATGGTGGATGGTTATGGACTAAAACCAATTATATTTGTTCATGCATTTTACAGTTTTGGTTTTTTTTTATGAAATAGGGCCTGCGTGTCCTTCCTTCTCTAGAATTCTTGTGTAATTCTCTTCTTATCTAACTCCCCTCGAATATAACTCGAGATTTTCTCTCTTTAAGAAATTATGTAATTAGTTTACATATGTTAGATAGGAGTAGAATTATTTCAATTTTGGAGATGGCAACCAAAACAAGGCGAGAAGGTAAGACCTTCTACTTAAATCATGCATGAACATATAGGGTTAACTATATTAATTTCTTTTATGGCTCAAAGAAATTAATTTAGAAAAAGTCCATAACCATACCACGTAATCGCTTTATTACCATGATTATTAATTATGTGATTTATTGATTTTTATGCATGTCATTCAAAGAAATCACTAAAAGGAACAAATCCCTCAATTAATATTAAATCTAATTCCTTTCATTAATATAATATGAACGAGAGTCCTTTTCGAGACTAGGTTGTTAGGCAAACCCAAGCTTACTTGACATCGGGCATGTTCAAGCTATGGAGTTAAATTCCTTTGGAATTAAATTCCTGATTAATGAGTCGGGTTTAACTAAATTTTTTATCCCGATTGGGCAACCTCAAGCATAAAAAAATTTAGAGAAAAAGTTAGGGTAGCCCAAAAAGCTTTAAGATTAAAAGTTATTAATCACCCAATGATCCGGTAGTTACATAGGATGTAATTAGTATTGGATACCTACCAATGAACTTAAGGGTGGCTTGTTGGGCAAACCCAAGATTATTCTTGAGGAATTTGGATACCGGTCCATTATGAAAGTTTCCAACGGGCTTTCCCGAATCAGTAGTGAGGGCTATTGGTTTGAGTAAAATAGTAGAGTAAAAATGCACTTAATTAAAGTCCTAATTATTTGCATATCATGTGCATATACAAGTAGCTAATACTCTCTATTTTTACATCTAGGTCACTTGCATTATGTCAACAAACTTAAACTTACATAACATCTTGGAAACCAACAAGTTAACCAAATTAAACTATCTTGACTGGTATAGAAATTTGAGAGCTGTTCTCAAATCGAAAAAGTTGCTCTACATGCTAGATGCTCCTATTCCACCACCACCAGCCCAAGATGCTCATGCTAATGAGCATGCTGTCCACAAGAGGCATAAGGAGGATAGTGATATAGTATCATGTATTATGCTGGCATCCATGACTCTTGAGTTGCAAAAACAGCACAAGCATATAAATACTCAATCGATCATTTTACATCTTCGAGAGTTATTTGATGCCCAAGCCAGAACTAAGAGATACGAGATCTCGAAGTAACTATTCCATTGCAAAATGGCAGAGGGTTCTTCTATGGCCACTCATGGGCTGAAGATGGTGGGCTTAATAGAGAAGCTTGGATCTCTCGGGTTTGCAATGGATCATGACTTAAGTGTTAACTTAATTCTACAGTCTTTGCCTAATAGTTTCTCACAATTTGTAATTAACTATCAGATGAACAAGATTGAATCCACCATTCCTGAGTTGATCAATCTTTTCAAAACTATGGAGTCCTCCATGAAAAAGGATTCCAATGCAGTTTTAATGGTAGAATCTTCCTCTTTTAAGAAGAAAGTTCAAAAGAAGAAGAAGAAGGCTCCCATGAAGGCCAAAGGTGGTGTGAATAAGAAAGACGTAGCTACCAAGGGCCCATACCATTATTGTGGGAAGATGGGCCACTGGAGACGCAACTGCAAAGCCTACTTGGAGACCATTAAGGACAAGAAGTAGAAGGAGAAGCTTACAAGCACTTCTACTTCTTCTCCAGGTATGTTTATAATTGAGATAAATACTGTCTTTAGAAATGAGCTATGGATATTAGATACTGGATATGGATCTCATTTGTGCAATAACTTGCAGAGGCTAAAGAGCAGTAGAAGGCTAGAGAAAGGCGATATGGACCTACGTACTGCAAATGGGGCAAAGGTTGCTGCACTTGCTGTAGGGACATACGAGCTGAACCTACCTTCGAGATTAATTCTAGAACTACAAAACTGTTATTTTGTACCAGTTTTAATGGCACATGCGAATCTTATTTACTAGGCAAAATGACTAAAACTCATTTTCCAAGAAAAGGAGAACGGGCCAAGGAGTTATTAGAATTTATACATTCTGATGTATATAGCCCAATGTCAATACAAGCAAGAGGAGGTTACAACTATTTAATAACCTTTATCGATGACTTCTCACGATACGAGTATTTGTATTTAATGAAATACAAATCTGAGGCCTTTGAAATGTTCAAAGACTTCAAGAATGAAATAGAAAAATAACTTAGCAAAAGTATAAAGACTCTAAAATCTGATCGATGAGGAGAATACTTGAGCCAAGAGTTTCTGAGTTATCTTAGAGATAATAGGATATTATCTCAATAGACTCCACCACATACATCTTAGCATAATGGTGTATCTGAGAAAATGAATTGAACCCTTCTGGATATGGTATGGACCATGATGGCTTCTGCATACATACCAAAATTGTTTTGGGGTTATGCACTAGAAACTTCTGTTTATATACTAAATAGAGTTCTGACAAAATCAGTTGATACTACCCCATTTGAGATGTTCCTTGGTAAGAGACCAAAGTTAACTCACTTGCGAGTATTGGGTTGTCCTGCATTTGTTAAAAGACCACAGTCAGATAAACTTGATAGTAAGTCTAACAAATGTTTGTTTGTGGGATATTCGAAAGAATCTTTCGGATATTACTTCTATTTACCCTACGAAAACAAATTATTTGTTTCGAAGTATGTCGTCTTCTTAGAAAATGAGCACATGTTAAAAGGGGACAGTGGGAGTAAGATTGAACTTAGTGAAGTTCATGAAGATCAAACAAATGAGGATCAACCGTCTAACCCTACATCTATTGAGAAAATAGATGAACCTTCTAATACACAAGAACCTCGTAGATCTAATAGGATACGTGTGGCATCTAAGAGATATAGATTTCTCATCAGTGACCATAATGACGTATTGCTCATATATGAAGATAAGGCTACTACCTACAAGGATGTTCTGAACAGTTCAGAATCTGGCAAATGGCTTAAGGCCATGAAGTCAGAGATGGATTCCATGTACGACAACCAAGTATGGACTTTGGTTGATCCACCCAAAGGAATTAAACCTATTGGATGCAAGTGGAATTTCAAGAAGAAAATAAACATGAATGGTAACTTAGTTACCTATAAAGCACGACTAGTGGCGAAGGGTTATCGTCAACAACATGGTATTGACTATGATGAAACCTTCTCGCTAGTAGCCATGTTAAAATCCATCAGGATACTCCTAGCCATTGTTGCTCATTATGATTATGAGATTTGGCAAATGCATGTGAAAATAACTTTCTTAAATGAAAATCTAACTGAGGAAGTTACATGACACAACTTGAGGGTTTCACATCCAGTGATGGCACAAAGGTGTGCAAGTTGCAAAGGTCTATTTATGGATTTAAGCAAACTTCTAGGAGTTGGAATATCCATTTTTATGAAACAATCAAAGAGTTTAGTTTCATTCAAAATATAGATGAGCCTTGTGTATACAAGAAGGTTAGTGGGAGTGCAATCGTTTTCTTACTATTTTATGTAGATGACATATTGCTAATAGGAAACGATATACCTGTCTAGCAAACGGTTAAAATTTGGTTATCTAAATAATTTTTCATGAAATACCTTAGAGAAGTAACCTATATTCTTGGAATAAGGACCTATAGAGATAGATCTAAAAGGTTGCTTGGTCTTTCACAGTCTACATACATAGATAAAATGCTAAAGAGGTTTAGTATGGATTAATCCAAAAAGGGATTCTAACCTATGTCACATAGTGTTTTCAAAGTCAATGTCTCCCAAGATACAAGTTGAAAAGAATCACATGAGTAAGATTCCATATGCCTCGGTAGTTGGATCTATTATGTATGCTATAATATGTACTAGGCCCGATGTATATTGTGCTCTCAGTTTAATGAGCAGATACCAATCCAACCCTAGTGAGGGTCATTGGGCGGCTGTAAAGAATGTTCTAAAGTACTTACGAAGGACTTAGGATATGTTCTTGGTATATGGAGAAGGTAATTTGAAAATAAACGGGTATACTGATGCCAATTTTCAATCTGATAAAGATGATTTCAAATCAAAATCCGGCTACGTGTTTATGTTGTGTGGAGGGGCAATAAGTTGGAAAAGTTCCAAACAAGAAACTATTGTCAACTCTACGACAGAAACTGAGTACATAGCCGCTTCTGAAGCAGCTAAAGAAATAAAGATAGAGAGAGTTCCCACGGATAAGAACATAGTTGACCCGCTTACAAAAGCACTATCCCAAAAGAAACATGATTGTCATATTGAGTCATTCGGTATTAGATACATGAATAATTGTCTCTAGTACAAGTGGGAGTTTGTTAGTATTGTGCCCAAGAGACAATCACTTGTACATTGTATATGACATATTTTATTTTAATAAAAGATATTATTTATCTTACAATTTCTTTTATTTACTTTAAGTAATATAACTGTTCGATAAAGTCCCTAGTACAACACTGTGTTAAGGAGATCATGATATGAGATTCCTATTACACTGGATGGTGTTAGTACTTAAATAGTTCCTAGTTATAGTATTAATGAGACAGGACATCATTAATGCGTTAAGACTAGCATGTGTTAGACTTCCTGATTTGATCAGTTGGTGGTTCTCATAACCGTGAGTATTGAGATACTCAAAGTTAACACATGGATACTTGTTAATGGAACAAGTTCATTGCATGACTTAGCTTTGAGATAATCACATGGATAACTATTTAGTGCCAGTGATATAATCTCAATATAGCAAACGTACAAGTATCCTTAGACTGAGATCTCCAAGGTACTTTGTTTGCTGAGCTTTGTACTTTGATTCCAATCTCCGGAGCTAGATTGAGGGCCGCTTATGGGATGGATATTGGGTATATTGTGAGGTAAACAAAAGTAGTTGAAAAGGTCAATAAAGGATTCACCACTCCTAATAGTAGGAGCAAATATCTTACGGTCACTTGTAGGAACTACTACTCGAGAAGTCCTTGGCCAAGGCAATTTGTATTAGAAATAGTTCCAATTGATACACATCTAGAATAGTGGGTTCCTAGTACAAGTATTATTGTATTCGGGCTAAAATTATTTTTGGAGAGAGTTGGCACTAATTTCATACTCCAAACCGAATGAGATATTGTATGGTGAAAGGAGTTAATTGCACTGAAGTTTGTTACTGAAGGGTTCATGTCAAGCCACTTGACTTCCTGGATCGTCATGATATGTTGCTAGATACCGCTCATGATATGAGAATATGGGTTTATTAATTGATGAATTAATAAACCAATCTTGATTAGAATTAATACGATTAATTCTAATTAATTATGGATTATTAATCTCAAAGACATTTGGATTAATTCATGTTCTCTACCAATTGACTGGGAAACCTAATAGGTCACACACAATAGAGGATTATATACTCAAGATGTTATTTGATAACATAATAGGGTTAATTGAGAGAAAGAGAAGTTATTGTGGACAAATTATAATTAGTTATAATTTATGATCTAAGTTATAATTGTGAGAACTTGATGTTTCCAATTACAATTAGGGAATTCTAATAAGATTAGAATTCTCAATTATAGCAGGATTTTTCGTGTGATATAAGGGATACACACGAAACCCTAGTTAGATGACTAACACTCGAAAACAACTCCAACCCTAGGGCACACGATTTTCCCTTCTTCTCTCTCCCTCTTGTTTTGCTGAAAATAAGAGAACCCTAGCCGCCATTATTGTTTCTGCTAGCACAGGAAATTTTGGTGTTTGAGTGTATCCTCTGTGTGGATTACTGTTAGAGATAATCACACACTGTGATTATAGTGGTTAGACGTTCAACTCACGTGGATGTTGATCACAAAGATTGCTGGATCGCGCCTCAACTTAAAGAAGAAATTTTTTGTTCTTCGAACGATCACCCAAAGGTAAAAGATGTTACCTTTACTTTCTTTATATATTGTTTTTCACACATAGACGGGTCCTGAGAAGGTATCTCGTTTTATTTTTCGCTGCGCCGTATACGGTTCGAGCCCGAGATGACCAACAGATCTACCATCCTTAAACTTTTAGTCCAATGATCCACAACTTCTTGGAATATTCCAGCTTTCCAATGAAGCTACCCTAAAGCCAATATCCAAGTCATATTTCCCAATGCCCTGGAAAATCAGATCATTTAGACAACCATAGGAAGCGATATAGCGTAGACACTATCTTGTACAAGTCTGTCTTGACTAATTAGTCACCTATATCCAACATACAAGTATATTGGTCCTTCTCAAGAACCTTAACTATAGTATATCAAAGCATACATTTCCAGCTTCGTCAGACCACCAACTTATACTCAAGTTGTAAAGTACAAGTTCACATTGTAACAGTAGTAGTTTGGGTTTCTATCATATAGTACATTTAGAAACCACTACTACAGGTCCTGTTCTACATATTCAAAATACGCTTGTGTTATGAATTAAGTAGACTACTCATTAGCTAAAGGTAAGCCATTCCCTATTTGGAATTCATAACATGATGAGATTCTCATTCTCATCATCTAGTTAAGAATAATAGTTTATGTGTTAAGTATCCCATGGTACATACCGTACTGTGAAAGATCTCCATTCACATGAACCATTACTCAAAAATAATGGGTCTTTTTCAATAAAATCGTGCACAAAATATAAAGGAAATTTCACAAAGAAATCCTAAGAAAAATACTTTTATTAATACAAGTAAAAAATATATCAAAAACCTACTCTAAGAAGGTATACATTCCAACAATGCTTAGTTATTACAACAAATGTATCTTAAAACAGCCTCAAGTAATAAGGAAAAGAATGGTAATTTTAACCCCTATCACCTATGATGAGTCAATGATACTTCACCTGGATCTGTTGGCCAACCTAGTGAAAGTATATCCAAGTCAGGCCATGACTTCCTTTCCAAACCCTTTGCTCCTATCATATTTGCAGAAGCAAACTCTCTTGTAGCAAATGGTTAAGGACAAATAAAATTTAAGAAAAGTAAGACATAATATTAGAACTATTGCCATTGTAATATGCAGTGAGGAATAGCATGAAAAAGAGCTAATAAGGCTGAATCAATTGCACAAATGAAACAATGATGATGAATTTGTTAATAAAACTTTTTCATAAGTAAATTTTAGAAGTATTTATACATGCATACATGAATTCTTTGTTCATCCAGACTCATCTCCTATATGGTCCTCTATCGGTACCTATTCATAGAAAAGATAATATTCAATTACTTGGGAACTGTGTGTTACATTCTATTAAATTAGTATTAGTGAACCCATGTCAGTAGTCCTTTCTTCCATGTTTTCTTCCTAAATGCTTGAAAACAATGTACAAACAACTCAAGAAACAAACCGTAGTTCATAAAGTTTTACTTGTTGAGTAATATCTTACTACGACAGACATTACTTATATCTTTCTTAATTGATGAAACATAAATCCATCATATCCAGTACTATTAGCTTAAAAGCCACAACATATATGTCATTCAACTGATATACCACCCGAAAAGCTATATGGATACTGCATACTATCTTGTGCAACGGTAAGACTTTGTAAAGAAATAAAAGATCTTTATCCATGCAGCTCATATATTCATTCACCAGTGTTTCAAGGGCAATCCCCCTTTTTATTGTTATTGTTTTTAGTGAAGCCTAATTGTTAAAACTCCTTTTATGTCACCAGTTAAGTGTGCAAAGAAGGAGCGCATAATTATTCCGTAATCTCAGAGTTAAGAGAATCAAATCATTGTAGTAAAAAAGAGCAAATTTTCCAATCTATAAGCTCAGCAGCAAAATAGTCAAGAATTCATTCATCCTAATAATATATTGGCTTGAATTAGAATTTTCTTCTTTCTAAAAGCAATAAGTGCTTCCTTTCCCCTACACTGAGTCAATGATACTTCACCTGGATCAGTTAGCCAACCTAGTGGAAGCATATCTAAGTCAGGCCAAGACTTCCCCTTCAAACCCTTTACTCATATCATATTTGCAAAAGCAAAGTCCTTATGCCCAAGCACATTGATAGTACACGACATGGAATCTGACAGACGTCGTGGCAGAGGACTCATTACTGGAATAAGGAATTGTTTGAAAGATATTTACTCAATGCCGGCTGCGATGCAGACTAACCGATAGGATCTATTTGAGCCTGATACCAATTTGGCGGAGGAGCAGTGGTGAAGATGCCAACTTTGGTGGACCTTAGGGTCAATAACCTGAGAGGTCCGGCGAGGATCCATTTTAAAAGACAAGCTCAAATTCCACCTTCTTTCAGAATAGTAGAGGCAATTTTGAGGGAAGTTCTGAGATACAACAGATGAAAAGCTTCGTATTCTGAAATGTATAAATGTTAATATTATTAAGATAGGTATATAATATGGAGATAAATTGGAAGAGTTTAGGGATTGTAGGTTGTAGATAAACTTCTTTTAATTTAGATACCATGCATGTAGAATCATTTGGATCCAATTAAGTGAGATGACCTTTTATTTGATTAAGAGAAGTAATACCTCAATTTCACAATACAAGTCATTTTAGATTTATGCTAGAGTACTAAATTCTAAACAATTTTAAAATTAAACTTTCAAAAACACCCCTAATTAAGTCTTTATCTACTTTGGTAATTAGAGAGAGTTAGGTCATAATTAGTGAAAAGATTTATGCTAAACAATTTTAAAATTAAACTTTCAAAAATACCCCTAATTAAGTTTTTATCTACTTTGGTAATTAGATAGAGTTGTGTCATAATTAGTGAAAAGAGATAGTTTGTAGGGATGGGTAGAGTTAGAAAAATAGTAATAAAATTTTATAGAACTTTGTAAAATGACTTATATTGTAAAAAAAAAAATTTCTGGTCTAAAATAACTTATATTGTGAAACTAAAGTAATATTAATTTGCAGATAACTTAAATTAGCAGATAAATATTAATTTGTAGACAAATTAAGTTAGCAGATAAATTAAGTCACATGACCTTTTACTTTTTATTTTAAAAAAAAAATACGAATCCAATATGCCATGTGGTTCAAAAGGACAAGACAATGCTGCGTGTCACAATGGGAGTTGCAAAAGTTGTCACGTGTAATAATGAGAGTTTTCTAGATCTACTTTTATATATGTATATATAGATTTAGTTTATCAATTTTTATTTCACAATTTTATTTGAATTAAATTTATAACACCTTTCATATTCTTTCTCAAGTAATTTTTTATTTCTTTCTCTCAAAATTTAAAAATAGACGAAAAAGAAATATAGCTTCTTTCAAACATAGACCAAATCTAAAGTTGTTCATCAAATAATTGCCATTATGCTGTCGACCATTTTTATAATAGAATTCAATTTATTTTTTTTTAAAAAAATATATCCGATGTTTTATTGATAAAAGAGAGAAAAAGGTCAGAACTTAGAGAAAAAGATCCACGGTACTCTTGCATTGGCGTCTAACGAAAGGTCCCATGTCGGTGTAATTCTTCACTTCTGTCCATCCAGCCGGAAAGTAAGTGAAGCTATATGAAGAATGGCAGTTGATCGGAGATGAAACCGTACCTGATTCCCTCCAACCATCACGGGAAAGTGCAAAATAAGTTTCCTCAAGAATGAGTATTAGTGACAAACATCAACAGAGACAGCATCCTATGCATAAGCTAAGATTTTCTATCCGAAAATTTAACTGAGAGTAGAAAATTTTGGAGGGATGATGGATTGCCTCAGATTCACATTTTCAAACAGAAGAAATTAGATTCAACTGCGACTAGTGAAAGTGACTGGAACCTCTCTGTACGATCTTTGTCTATCATCATCTCAAATGAAAAACATGAAACTTGAAAACATAAGGTAGAATAACATAGAATCATTCAGAAGCTCAGGGGGCCAAAAGTTCTGAAACTGAAGACAAAATCGAAGGAAACCCAAATACAGAGAGGAAGAAGATTTGAAATGAGAATTGAGTACTGATACTTCACTGCCTAGTTGCCTCGTTTAAACATTTTTTTGTTGTCAGTTCATTTGACCGTTGTAATAGTTATCAGAAGCCAAGGCAACTTTAATTTGAATTTTTTTCGGGACGGTGGACTTCGCTGACCGTTGTATTGCAATTTCAGTGTGAGATATCAACCCTTCGAACGAAGAAAGCTTTGCTCGGATTGACTGAACTCCAAATCCCATCGCCAAAAATTTCGAAAAACAATTTAATTTGGAGATTAAAAACTTGGGGGCAATGTTTTATTTAGAAAAAGTCTTCACCGAGCTTAGGTTAGAGGCACATGATTTTACATTTTGGGGGAAAAAAAAATGCGAACACCATGTCTCATTTTCGAAATGAAATATGAAAACAAAGAGTGAATCCAAAATGCAAACAGATTAGTGTTTTTTTTATCCTAATACAAAACGGATTAATTTACCAAGTTTTTGCTCATACTGTATCACTCCTACCTTGTTTTGTTGATCTGACCATGGGTCTAGTACTGGTTGTTGTGGTTAAGATTTTGGTTCCTGCGAATTCATGCTATTGGTAAAAAAATTTTTTAATTCTTTAGAAATAGAATGTATTAGGGGGGGAAAAATGAAAGAAAGAGATTTGTACGTAATTTTCGTTACCTACTCAGGGCAACCAATTTGGCGCAACGGTTGTGAAACGGAATTTTACTAATTATTTTGTGAAAAACATATTTAATTTTGCGTTTGAAAGATAATTTTAAAAACTAACTTTTATAGTCAATTGTAATAATTAATGTGTTTGACACCTATGTCATGAATGTAATTTTAAATTACAAAATGTCAAGAAAGCCCCATATTAATTATTTAAGTTAGTATTTAATTAATCTAATTCATTAACACTTTCTTAAGAATAATTTCTTGCAAATCAAATTAATTTATTAAATCAAACTATCAATTATTATATCTAATAATTAAATATCATTTTAAAAGAGATAATAAGTTTTACATAGTAGGAAAGCAAGAACGAGCAAGAAAAGGTGAAGATGGTTGGCAGCTTCGACCAATTCAGATGGAACTGATGAATCATCGGTTCTAGATGTGCATGGTTCTAAAAAATTAAAAACCTTAAATAAAGCCTTAATTACATACCGTGGTTGGCGCTTTTCTTTTGTATTCCCTAAAACTCTGCTTGAATGGGGGGGATGAATTACCATTGTTTTGATACACATTTTGTGTGCTAAATCCTCAGTAAATGTCATCTGTAGCAGTTGCAAGAGGATGATTTGCCTGAACAGTAGAACAATAGATTACTAACCAGTGAAAAGATTTAGATGACTTCTAAGCTAGAGTAGAGGGGGAGAAGGGGTTGCGAACTTTACTCTAACAACTGGGAATGGGAAAGCTGTTTAGAGAATTAAAGAGTAAAGAAGATGTAGACTAACAGTAGGGTTGAGTATAGGAGACCAAATAAATAATGATATTCAAAAATTATAAATATGCGCTTAAATTTTTTTTAGAAAGAAGAATAGTAAAATTATAATAAAACACAATATAATATAATATACTATTATATATATATATATATATATATATATGTGTGTGTGTGTGTGTGTGGGGTGCTTTAAAAATAGTTCAAACCGCAACAATTTAACAATTTTAAGAATATCCATAACCAAACAAATCCAAGGCTAATATTGTAAAATTGATCTGGGCTAATGTGGGTCAGTTTGGTTTATACCCTAACAGGTGCTAAACGTTACACTTTCCCACCACACTACTCAACCACTGTACCCATGGCAACTCTTACTTAAGTAAGTTTTTCAAGAGTATGTTCAACCATATCTCAACACTCTCACATTAGGAATCAAAAAAGATCTACTAATATATTCTCCAATATTTGATACTCCGTAAGAAATTCTTTATCGTAAACCTCCAAATTATCACTCTCTTAGAGTTTTCGACAATTAGATTTATGTATACACTTGTACACAAAATAGACATGTTTGATGCTAGAAGTTGTCTTAGTGTTTATCTATGTCATTCTGCCAGCACTAAAGACTATTTGCTCCTGGACTTCTTCACTCGTGAAGGCATTTTATCCAGGAATGTTGTTTTCATTGAACACTATGTTCCTTGGGAAATAATCTTCATCTCGACAAAAATTTGAAAATGGAATATCTTATTGAAAAAAATTCGTATGTCCGGTGGGTAAATTTAAAAGAAAGATTTGAACATCTGAAGATGGTCATACTACCAATTACACGATATGAATGGTTGCACTTAAGGTTGCAAGATTTTAAAATCATGAATGAATATATCTCCGTCATGTATAAAATTATGCGGAGAAAAAGTTATTGAGGAAGATATATTGGAGAACACATTCTCTACCTTTTATGCCTCGAATATTATCCTGTAGCAATAATATCGAGAAAAAAGGTATACAAAATTTGCTGATTTAATTATTGCCCTCCTCATTGTAGAGAAAAATAATGAGTTATTATTGAAAAATCATGAAGCCAGACCTACTGGCTCGACAGCACTCTCAGAAGTGAAAGTTGTTGGCTCTAGCAGAAGCCATAGTCGTAGTCGTAGTCATGGCCGTGATCATGGTTATGGTCGTAGACACACTTAATATTTCTTTTATCACAGTAATAATTAAGTTGTGAGAAATACTGACCACCTGAAGTGGGAAAGAAAAAATAATAAGGGAAAAGAAAAAGAAATGCAAGAAAATTATGAGGATAAGTGTTATAGATGTGGCATGAAAGGTCATTGGTCATGTAACTGTCGTACGACCAAACATTTAGTGGAATTATATCAAGCTTTACTGGAAAAGAAAAATAAAAATGTTGAAGCAAATTTTTCTCAACATCCAGTTAATGATGTTGACGACGATGATATTGATCCAGAAAATCTTAATATCAATATTACTCATATGGATATATCTAATTTTTTCGAATACCCAGACGGTACGATAGATGTAACACGCCGCTACCTAGGCCCAACAGGGCCGGGAATGTCACCCCGTCTAAAAGACAAGGGATCTTTATAACTATGTCACACACAAACGAAAATAAAACAATACTTTAAAAATTGAACTTATTACAACCCAAAAATTCAAGATCAAATCCAAAATAAATTGTTCACTATCATCTCTCAAAGGAACATATAAAATAAACAACATAGAGTCTTCCAAGCATGCAACAAATCTAGCTACTCATCTCCATAGTAGGATCGACCTAAAAACATGGCATAAAAGGTGATGAAATAAAAATCTCAGTAAGCCCGTGTGTGCTTTGAGTGTTTCAGGTAAAACAGTTCATGTATGCAAATTGTATAAAAGAAAATGCTGGCAAGCAATAAATAAGGATTAAAATAAAGAGTGTCGTTTTACTTTTCAAACCATACATGTGCACAATAAATACAACCACTCAAATGGATAGTCATTGGCGACCACACGTTGGGCCCCATGACCATATAACAGTTAGAATGTCACATTTTGTGCAGACTGACAAAAAGGTAGGTGATCGGCCTACCAGATAAGATACTCCTCCTTCTCTACACCCAAACATACCGGTTGTCTACTCCAGAAACACACAGTCCACTTGACTGAAACTTACTAACTTGGACCGGCATGACTAAGTAGTACTGTCGCTTCTCTAAGTTGAGTTCATCTTCTGGAGGTGGCCTCCTGCCAAAAAACTCACTCTTGCTCTTCAAAACTAGTACTAGTAGCCTACCCTTATTGAGTACTCAACGTTGATTGTCCCACTTGGGAGAAAACTGATAAAATATTGCTTTACTTGGAAATAGTAATTAAGGGTTTCTAAAATTCGTGTCAAAGTAGGTTTCTAGAAAGAGTTTAGTATTTGTGCAAAACTGCTTGTTTGGTTTTCAAAAGATTTGTTTGACTGAACAAAAAAGGAAACAGTCCTTAATTCTAAAGCTAACCTAACCCCGCCTGGGGTAAGCACAAGTCATATGGTTATACTCAAGTTATATTCGCTTCCATAAATAATTCTAGTTCAACTTATTACAATCATGATCCTAATGTCCTAAGCTTTAGGGATAGATGATAAAGGTTTTTATAAAATAAGTCTAACTTGATAAGTGAAAATAACTAGGGGTTATAAAATAATTACTAATAAGTTATACAAATCTTGAGTGTTGCTATTAATAAATAAACTAGGGTTTAATTGATAAAGAATCTTAAGTCCTAGATGATATTATTAAGATAAATAATAAACTATTACTAATCTCTTATTTAATAATTAATAGATAGAAAATAATAAATAAAAATAATAATAAATAAATTTTATTAAATTTTGATCAATAGATAATAAATAAATTTCAATAATATTTATGAATATATGGCCTACAAGATTAATATTTCACCTACTATTACTATTTATATAAAAGGATTTATTTATTATTATTATTATTACATATAAACATTTATATTTATTATCTTTAATAAAAGATATCATTTATTTGGCTAAAATATTACTATTCCATCCTTCATAGGGTTTTCAAAATCTTTGGAGGAAATCATAATATTAATTTTAATTAATGCAATAAAATTGGCCAATTAAAATAGCTTATGATTAATAAGGTCATGATCATAATTTTTCTATTGCTAACAAGAATCATGAATATATACTCCAACATCAATCAACAAACTATTATATTCATGAGTAAAGGCTTAAATCCATACCTACTATCACATGGCCAGATCTCTACTAAGCATAATCATATTCATGGCTTCAATGAAAATAAGAACCTAATTCCCTATTCACCAAAGGTGACATAATACCTAGCATGCTTAAACATCCATACTCACTCAAGACATGAAGAACATGCATCGATCCACAAGAAATTTCATAAAACTTAACCATGGCAAAACATCCTCATGCTCTAATCTCAACTCCCTCAGACATAAGCACATACTCAAGCCCCAATCATATTTTATCCCTTTCTAACCATTTAAGAGACATGACTTTAGAATTAAAGAGAAGGTTAAAGAGAAATACTTGGTTGATGACTATCTCGATGAAGATTCAAGGAGATCCACACGCTTAGGAGGCTTGAATTGTCCAAGAAAGAAGAAGAAAAATAGCCATGGTTGTAGCAACCATTTCGGTAGCGCGCGCGCGAGAGAGAGAGAGAGAGAGAGAGAGAGAGAGAGAGAGAGAGAGAGAGAGAGAGAGAGAGAGAGAGAGAGAGAGAGAGAGTATTAGTATATCATGTTAAAAATTGAAGGAAAGAAGATGAACAAAATCGTTCTTGGTTACCTTGATGGTGTTCTTGAGGCTTCAAGAAAAATTCTGGTTTTTGATCCTATAGCAGATTTTTGTTTTCAATATTTGATGATATAAAAGCCAGAAATGGACTTTAGGAAGTGAGTAGACGTTATCTGGAGTTTTTGGAAGGGATTGGAGGTGTTTAGAGTGGTCTTAGGCTTGAAGAAAGGTAGTGTGTTCTTGGTGTTCTTGATATTTTTGGAGAAATTGAGAGAATTGGAGAGAAAGCTGGACGAAATGCTGAAGGGGTTTGGCTGAATGATTGAGGGATTCTTGTTGTTTGATTTTCAGATTAGGGAGAAGAGGGAAATTTGGTTATTTGAATTTCAAATGGAGTAATTGATGGAGTGTTTTAAGGTAGAAGATATGGTAATGTGGTTTGATTGATGGAGGTTCTTGGAAGCTACAATGGCCGACTGGTTTTGATGTGGTTTTGCTGAAATGAATGAGGGTTACAGGAGCTATAGGTTGGCCGAAATTCTGAGTGCAATGGTGGGAGAATTTCTGGTTTTTTGAAGCTTAATCCAAGGGAGTTTTCATGGAGAAATTGCTGGAATTTTGAACTTCAATTGAAAGCTTGATTTGAGTAATTGAAAGAGGAATTTAAGGAATGGCTATGGAGTCCCATCGTGTAGGTCAGTAGAGGGGGTAATAAAGTTCAGTTCATGGCTGACTAAGGTTAATTTCACAGAGATTTGAAGTTATTTTTGGACAAGGCTTGAAGAGATGGCAAGGCTGGAATTTTTTTAGTTGGATATACGAATGGTTTGCTGGAAATTATTGTGCAATTTTTTCTGCAATGTTCCAACTGATTTGCAGAGAGTTTGGAGAGGTATTGGAGGGTCCTTTAAGGCTGGTTTCCAGCCTTCTTTATGGAGGAAAGGCAGAGGTAATCTACTGATTTGAAGGGTAGAAGAAACAACTTGTTTTTGGACTGCTAAACATTGAAGCTGTCCATAATTTTTTTCTGGTTTGCACAGCTTTGTGCAGTCCGATTTTTGGCAAATGATTTCAGTCTACAAACTGAACAAGTTGGCCATTTTTCTGGCACCATTTGAGTAAGGAAAATGGTTGAAGTTTTCGAAGGCTAAACTGTCCAAGATCCTGGAAAATTTTCAGATTGCTTCCATGAAGAAGATGAATACTAAGGAGTGGAGTTTGAAGGTTCAACTATGGAGATTAATTCTCTTGGGAACCTTCCTTAACACCCTCCCTATTTTCAGTCAAAACTCTATCCTCTAAGAGCCATTTTCGAAATTCCAAGGTCAATAAAGCTTGCTGAATTTTCTAGAATTGAAATATAGATATGGATGAATTGAACAAACTTAATTGGTAAAGGATTTAAGGTAAGCTAGGGAATAAAAGGACATGAATCCCTTAAGAATTCTTGTAGGATATAAGGATAGGATTAGGATATTCCCTTCAGTCTCCCCTAAGACAACACTCCTATTTCTACTTATGGAATGCAAGGGATGAAAAATTCAATCCAAAAAGAAATAATTATAGCAAAAACTTAAATGATGTGATTTGAAATCAAGACTTTAGAGATTATTTCCAAAGCTCTAACCACTAAACCACAACAACTCTTGTTCTTATTTTCTCTCCCAAATATTCTTCCTATTAAATCATCAAGCTATCTCCCTATTTTGACCTCAAGAAAAATTAACATTTTATCCTTCCTACTCAATAAGCACAACTAAGTCTTCTAGACTATAAATTATAATTCTAAAACACACAAAATCATTTCAAAATATATTTATGCATGCAAGAAAATGTGATATGCATCTCGACCCCTTACTCTAAGGTTGGCTTTAAGTGGGGTTTCACAATAGACCATTTAATTGGTGATGACAGTGTCCAGAAGAACTAATGGCTCACCCTGATATTTTTGTAAATTTTTATTATATTCTAATAATATTTACATTTGCATATACATATTTTTGTTTAGATGGCTATTTTTAATGATGATGACATATGTATTATTTGTAACACCTCTACTAAAGATAGTAATGGAAGCATATCAATACCGGGTGTCGCCCCATCCAGTTTTCCGGACAAGGGGTCTTTATAATGAAAATAATAGAGTAAATACATATATATAAGATCTAGACTCAACAATATCCCCCACTAATGGCCACAAATATTGATATATCAGAAAATCTTATATATGCCATCTTTATCTATAATAGAATAGAGTACATGATCAAAAGGAAGCTGTCCAGACCTAAACCGCCGACTCTGTGGTATTGTCCATTTATCTGTAGGTCTGCTCGGCTTTGGATCCTACAAAGGGTAAGATAAAAGACACGTGTGAATGACGAATCATCCAGTATGTCCCATGTGTGCTAGTGCTTTATGAAAGAATATGATACATAAAACTTTTATAGAATAGCATATCATTTGTTCACTAGAAGCAATTTTGAAACTCTCTAAAGAAGAGTTTATTCAGAACTCAATCATTTTTAAAAAACTTTATTTCAGATTTCAAATCATTGCCCCAGTTTTCAAATCACATGCACTTCTCCAATAGAAGGTCGGCCTGTATGTAAGTCCCGTAGTCCTTACCTTCGGCGCCACGTATCATTATAATGAGACTACAGCCTCCAAAACTCAACTGCGCATTGCCAGAATAAGTACACCACAACGTACTTCTACTCAGGTATATCGCAACATATTTAGTGTACCGTAACATACAATCTTTTACTTGCCACCATAAGCCAAAGGTCCCAATCCTGACGTCAATCACTATCAAGGTGGCAAAGAGTCAAACGCGCCGAGTGTCCCCACCCGGTATCCAGCGAATAACTCAAAATAAGAAGTGCTCGCAGACGCAGCAATTGCCAAGTGCTAAACGGTTAGCCAGGACGACTTATCTCAATATTATGTCGCCCTGTTTGGAGTAAGACAATCCCTAGAACTAGCTAGGCTACTTGGGGTCATCTATCTCTAATATGAGATAGTACAAAGATCAAAGTCTTTGCTGAGTACTCAACGTTAACAATACCAATACTGTTTGACTAATCAGACAAGAGGGTTATCTGATCCCACAGAATTTTCAAATCAAAATATTTTTGGGGTAAAACAACAATTTTCAGAATTTGATCCCATGACTCGCAAGTTAGATCATTATTCACATAGGCTCCACAAACCAAATCAATTCGATCCATGGCACATCAGGCCAATAAAACAATTTTAGGGCTCAAAATGTTGTTTTGCAAAAATCAATCTCATCACGAGAAATCATTTTCCAAAATCACGTTGAAATAGGATAAAGAGTTTTATTCACACATCAAAACATGTTTCCAAGAGTATTCGGGTCGTTTTCCCCGTACTCAATCACAAAAGTTATTTTCTAAGGGCATTTTAATCATTTTACCTATACCCGATTCCAAAAGACTTTCTGAGGGCATTCGGGTCATCATATCCTAACCCGATTTGAAAAGTGTTCACAAAAGTCCCAATAAAGATATTTCGGTCATTTACCGAATACCCGATTCTAAAGGTTTTCATAAAACATTCCAATAAGAACATTTGAATCTTTTTCAAATACCCGATTTCAAAATGAACTCATTTCAAGAAATCTAGAATTCTAATCCGAAAAGAGGATTAAATTCAAAGTTTCCAAACACATTTCCATAAAATGTTCCAATAAGGGCATTCTGGTCAATTTACGAATACCCGATTCCAAAATTTATTATTTTCTGAAAATCCCAAGTATTTAATCTAAATAGAACTGAATTCACAAATTCATGCTTTAATCATCCGTTAAGGTTTCTAGGCTAACTATGAAATTCATTCAAGCCCAAAATGACATAAAAATAAATATTGCTCAAAGAAATCTTATACATATTTAGGGATTTTCTAAAACGGTATAAAACATAGCATTTCTTGGGAAAAACAAAGCACACTAGCCTCTAAAAAGATTTTACAAAAACCAAGGGACTCACCTCGTGTTCTAAGAAACTCTTTCCGTTCATAGCTATTTAACATTCATTTCTACTGTTTTTGACGTTCCGTTGGCCGTTTGTCATTAAACCTACACCAAACATCGTTTTCGGGTCAATTTGTGTTTGACTGAAAAATAGCCGACGGGTAGTCGACGTCCAACCGACATTTATCCGACGAGGCCGACGGTCAAAGAAAACGTTCAATTTCTATTCTCGTTGTTTTTTCATCGTTTGTTCGATTCTTTCATTTTTCTTTTTCCCCATCCTTTCTCCATTTATAAACAAGGGATTCACTTCAAATTTCTCCAATTATTTCATCCAAAATCACACAATTAATCATTCCTAAATTCGTCAATGTTTCGAGCAATATTCTGAAATTTTGCCGTTTTGACATATGATTTTGTTTTAGACATAACTTTCAACCTACAACTCCAATTTGGCTCTATGATATACCAACATGATCGTAAGACTCTTAACTTTAATTCTGCATTGGCCTTTTTAGAGTTATGATCCTCATGGCTCACTACTGGGCAAAAACAGCCCCAGTAGTTTTCTAATTTTTTTAATCCATTTCCACAAAACAACTTCACCTACTTGTGCTTCTTGATTCATAACACTTATTTAACCCTTAATCCACTTCAAATAACATTAATTCTTCAGATTTTCAGGTTCAAGAAAGCCACTAAGTTCTTATGCAAATAACATATAATTAACATCAACGTTCAAAAACAAATCATAATCTATTTTCTTTAATGTTTAACCCCATTTTTATCCCAACTCTACCATCTTTCTTCTCAATCATGAACAAACCTTTAAATCACCATTCAAATACGCTTATTCACTATACAAAATAGAACCTATGAATCCTTTATCCAACCGGTACACACACTTGCTCACACAAAGTCTCATATAGTACACAATAATCATTTTAATCATAAAAAATCTCATGTTAAAATTCATGTCAAAACAATCACCGTAATGAAATCTACAACTTTAATTCTTGAAGTATAGGACTTTACCTTGTGTATAAGGTGTTCTAGTTTAAATTTTCTCCAAGAATCTCCAACTTCTTCAAGAACAATATTTTCTCTCTTTTTCCAATTTTTCTTGATTTTTCCTTTCCTTTTCTTCCTTATTTCTTCCTCCCTTCTTAAGTTAAGGTCTTGGCTTGTTTTCCCACTGATTCCACCACCATTCTTGGTCAAAATAATGACCAATAGGATTTTACTCAATTAAATGAATGGTGGCTACTTTACACGTGTCGCGATCTCGCATTTTTCCATATTTTTCTTAATTGTTTTGCAAAACTTATTTAGGGAGCCTTAAATACATGAATATTTGATGCATCCTCTTATTATTTGACACTTGTCCTTGGCCACCAATCACAAGAAGCCACACGTCCCATTTTTCAACTGCATTTTCCTATTTTATTCAGAAATAATTAAAATCGGGTCCGTAACGAAAAAATATTTTATTTCACCATTCAACTTCAAAAATTCCACTGAATCCATTGATAACACTTAACTTATTCAATTATTTCTCTATTTGGTCAAATTTGCGGTCAAAGTCGCAAGCGCTGTCAAAATGACGAAAATGCCCTCGATACCCCGGGTAGCATAATTCACACTAAAACGTGCGTTTCATTGCACTGATCAATTTTTATTTTCAAAGTACTCTAAAATTCTTATTTTTTTATAATAATAATAGCCTTTCAAAAATTTAAGATACGGGTAGAACAAATCTAATAATTATATCCAGGTCCCAACAAAATTTTATTTCACCAAAGTATTCGTCTCAATACACTAATCAACTTTTGTTCTAGATATCAATACAAATTCTGATCCTATTACAAATAGTAGCCAATCGAAAGTAAAAAGGTGGGGTGTTATATTATTGATAGTAGAACTACACACACCATACTAAAAAATGAGAAATATTTTTCTTATCTCAAAATAGGAGAAATAAATATTTATACTATAAACGGTAGTACAAATTTGATTGACGACTCCGGAAGAGCTAGTATATTGTTGCTTGAAGGAACAACAATTAATATTGATACAATACTATTTTTCTCAAAATTCAGAAGAAATTTATTGAGTTTTAAAGAAATCCGCAAAAATGGGTATCATGTTGAAACAAATGAGGAAAATGGTATTAAGCATCTTTATATTACTTAAATTAATTTGGGTAAGAAATCTGTATCAGAAAAACTACCGTCTTTTTTTACTGGCCTATATTTTGCAAAAATATGTAGAATTGAAATTCATCATCTAGTAAACTATGAGTTTACTGATCCTACTACTTTTAACATTTGGCATGATCGGTTGGGTCATCCAAGATCTACCATGATGAGAAGAATAATTGAGAATACAGATGGTCATCCATTAAAAAATAAAAAGATATTGACATTAGAAAAATTCTCTTGTGTTGTATGTTCCCTAGGAAGATTAATTATTAAACCTTCACCAGTAAAAGTAGGAGCTGAAATTCTTATATGTCTTGAACGGATTCATGGATACATTTGTGGACCTATTCATCCATCATGTGGACCATTCGGATATTTTATGGTCTTAATTGATGCATCATCTCGATGGTCACACATGTGTTTATTATCTACTTGCAACCTGACGTTTGCGAAATTACTTGCTCAAATAATTAAATTATGAGAACAATTTTCTAACCATCAAATTAAAAATATCCGTTTCAATAGTGCTGGTGAATTTTCATCACATGCTTTTGATACATGTTGCATGTCAATTGGGATTCATGTTGAACATCCTATAGCTTACGTTCATACACAAAATGGTCTTGCTAAATCTTTTATTAAAAGATTTCAATTAATTAGTAGACCATTATTAATGAAAACAAATCTCCCAACATATGTCTGGGGACATGCTATTTTACATGCTGCAGCACTTGTACGTATAAGGTCAACTAGTTATCATCAATTCTCTCTTTTGCAATTAGCTTTTGGTTCAGAACCAAATATTGCTCATTTGAAAATTGTTAGGTGTGCTGTATATGTTCCAATTGTACCAAACCAACGCACAAATGTAGGTCCTTAAAGAAGAAAGGAGATATACGTTAGATATGATTCTCCTTCTATTATCAGGTATGTTGAACCCTTGACAGGAGATGTATTCACAGCAAGATTTGCTTATTATCATTTTGATAAATCATTATTCCCTAAATTAGAGGGAGAACATAAACAACATAAGAAAGATCTTGCTTGGACAACATCATTAAATTATCTTGATCCGCGCACAAATGCGTGTAAACTTGAAGTTCAAATGATAATTTATTTGCAAAACATTGCAAATCAAATGTCAGATGCTTTTGTTAATTCCAGAAGAGTAACAAAATCGCATATTCTAGTTATAAATGCTCCTATTTGAATTAAAATCCCAACAGAACAAAATATTATACTTATAGTTGCTGAGTCAAAAGCATTCCAGAAGCGTGGTCGACCTCTTGGTTCTAAAGATAAAAATCCTCGAAAGAAAAAAGGGTTAAATGATCCAGATGATCATATTGAAGAAAAGAATGACAAAGACCAAGAAAGAACTGATGAAAAAAATAAAAGAATCATAAGTTGATGAAAGTAACACTGAAATTTCTATCAATTATACTACTTTCGGTAGAAGTTGGAATCGAATAAAAATAGTTATTGATAATATATTTGCATACAATATATCTCTTGATGTTACATAAGATAATGATGATCATAAACCAATATCAATTGATAAATGTCAGCATAGAAAAGATTAGCTACAATGGAAAGATGTGATTCAATCGGAGTTAAATTCACATACAAAACGTGAAGTCTTCGGACCTGCAGTCCGAACACCAAAAGGTGTAAAACCTGTTGGCTACAAATGGATATTTATGCGAAAGCGCAATGAAAATAATGAAATCGTACGATATAAATCACGGTTAGTAGCTCAAGGTTTTTCACAAAGACCAAGTATTGATTATAATGAA
The DNA here is from genome assembly GCA_026120185.1 of Voacanga thouarsii. Lineage (NCBI taxonomy): Eukaryota > Viridiplantae > Streptophyta > Magnoliopsida > Gentianales > Apocynaceae > Voacanga > Voacanga thouarsii. The sequence goes on along the minus strand of JANUWF010002406.1, from coordinate 178,252 downwards.
ACTTCTTCTTTTGTTGTTGATGTTATTACTCTCTGATATCTTATCAGTTTGACAGTACATGAAAAGATAGATATACGCCTATTAGATGTTGTCACTGTTTACTTGTATGAAAATTTAGAAAATGATGTTTACATGAAAATCCCCAAAAGATTTTGCATGCCCGAAGCATATAAACATTATCCTCGTGAAAATTACTCCATCAAGTTACAAAAATCATTATATGGCCTAAAATAATCTGGACGCATGTGGTTCAATTGTCTTAGTGAATATTTATTGAAAGCGAGATTTAAAAATAACAAGGTATGTCCATGTATTTTTTGTTTAAAGAAATTTGGTTCTAAATTTATTATATTAGCTATACATATTGATGATATTAATCTTATTGGAACTCCAAAAGAGCTCCAAGAAATAATTGATTATTTAAATAGAGAATTCAAAACAAAAAATTTTGGTAAAACTAAATTTTGCATTGGTTTACAAATTGAATATCTGAAAAGTGGAACATTTATTCATCAATCAACATATGCGTAAAAAAGTTCTAAAAAGATTTTACATGGACAAAAGCACATCCATTGAGTATTCTAATGATCATCTGGTCATTAGATGTGAATAAAGATCCTTTTCGACCTCAAGAAGATGATGAAGAACTTCTTGGTCCTGAAGCACCATATTTCAGTGCAATTGGTGTATTGATGTATCTTGCTAATAATACACGACCTGATATTGTATTTGCTGTCAATTTATTAGAAAGATTTAGTTCTTCACCAACACGACGACATTGGAATGGAATTAAACAAGTCCTTCGATATCTCCAAGGTACAATTGATCTCGAATTATTTTATTCAAATAAAATCAGCCCAACATTGATAGGTTATGCGGATGCTGGTTATTTATTTAATCCACATAAAGCACGTTCTCAAATGGGCTATCTATTTACATGTGAAAATACTGCTATATCATGGCATTCTACAAAACAATCTAAACAGCTACTTCTTCAAATCATGCTGAAATTATAGCCATTCATGAAGCAAGTCAAGAATGTGTATGGTTAAGATCAGTGATTTATTATATCTGAGAAAGTTGTGGATTAGCATCTAGAAGAAATATTCCAACTTCTCTTTATGAAGATAATGCAGCTCGCATAACTCAATTACAAGGAGGATATATTAAAAAAGATCGAACAAAATATATTTCACCAAAATTCTTCTTTACTCATGAACTCCAGAAGAAAGGTGAAATTGATGTGTTACAAATTTGGTCATGTGACAACCTGATAGATTTTTTCACGAAGACTTTATCAACTGCAACATTTGTGAAGTTGAGATATAAAATTGGCATGCATCGGTTCAAAGATTTAAAGGGATCATCTCATCAGGGGAAGTAATAAGCAGACATATAGAATAGTGTACTCTTTTTCCTTCACTAGATTTTTTTTCCACTGACTTTTTATCTAGTAAGGTTTTAACGAGACATATTCTTTATGTAATGGACATCTAAAAGGAAGTGTTGTGAATACATTAGTGGATTAGTTGTGAATCCACTAATTTCATTAGTGAAAAAATGTATATAGATGTCCACCATTAACACCGCTAATACATATTAGTGGAATTAGTATACATAAATGATTAACTCCACTAACTCCACTAATAAAGATCTTCCCCAAGCTTGAGATATACCAATTATAAGAGAATTGTTAGAGAAAATTGTGAGAGAACAAAAAGAGAGAAGTCTGAAAAAAAATTTATGCAAATAATAGTCAAGATTTATTGTGTATATATTTTATTTTGACACTACCAAAACTTTATAACACAATCCTAAATTTGGCCTTTCCTCCCTGGTGTCATTTCCAAATTCGAACCACCCACAAAAAATTAGAATAATTGTCTTCAATTCCACTAGTAATTTCTCATCCATATGGAGCACATGGTAAGAAAACAAAGAAAAGAGGCAACCAAGAAAAAAAAAAAGCAAATGAGTAAGAGATATGGATATGTCGAAGCAATTGACAGTAGAGATGGCTATGTCCTTATGATGCTAAAGAATACTTAACTTTTGAATAAAGATGGTGAGGATCCTAAATGCTCTGGTAATTTTTGTTAGAAAATCGATAATGAAAAGCACAGATAGGCAACTTAACGGAATTGAACAAGCACCTCCTATACTCGACTAGGGCTTTAACAAATACAATTATCAACTATTAGTAAAGCCAACAAGACCAAATAGTCAAAATACAAAGTAACCTACCAAAACATAACAGAAAAAAGGAATAAGTCAGTAAACGGACATGAAGTGTAAACCGAAATACTTATCTCTTTATGACGCGTAGACCGAATCACCAGTTCAACATTGATTTACCTTTAAGAAGTTATTCACCCCACTTATTGGTACAATGGTTATAGCGACTCTTTTTGCAGGAAACGACTGACTCAGATCGCCATGGACTTACACCAACCACGATCACCTTGAAAGCCTCCTTAGTTTACCGGTCTCAACGAAGTTAAAAATATGGAACAGTAAGGGAGAGAGTGTTGTGAAAAACAGAGAGGCCATTCATTATTTTATTGTCTGTGAAAAAAATAAAATACAAGCCCTAGAAAAATTCGAAATTGATCCGGACTAGGAGACCTAATCCAACCAGTTAATTATTTTCTCCTATGGTTTGGATTTTCTGTACAAGTTAGAATTAATTGAGATAAATATAAAAAAAGAAGAGTATAAACTTTGCCAAGCCCGAGCCTGGGCCGGCCAGGTGGCACGCGTGTGTGTGGTAGTGTAGAGTACTACCTTGAGCTTTGTTTCAAGTTCATGGAAAGTCTTCTAACATATAATGGCTCCAATAATCCTCAACTTTCCTATGTGAGATTCATGTATAACATGTGCTTCGAAGTAGTTAAATACCCAACTTTAATGTCCTTTCATTATGGATTCCCACTAATAAAATGGCTTCTACCATAATCAAAGACAATCTCTAATATGACAAGAACAATTCCTACAAATTGTTTTAGGCTAACTAATCATAGGTTCAAAAATATGAACTCCCAAAGTTGCCATTTTCAACAATCCACCACATATCTATACTTAAAAACTATCTAGGATTGATATAATCTGCTTTCAATAATACTACCTTCTGATTTGAACCACTACCTAAGTTATCCAACTTATGACACCACAGTAATAGATGGACTTAAGCCTTGAATTTGAACCTTGAGTGTGATGGCATCCATTGGTAATAACAGACTATTGGCTATGGAGATAATCTTTAGGGTTGACACGTAATAGCCATGTGTCTTGAACCTATCTCATGAGTGTATTCAGAGAAGACCTAATTCCCTTTAGTTGCGGACACACAACACTACTCATATAGTTGGCCATCTCCAAGGATGTATTGCTAGCATTCTGTCTAAAAGAGTTGATCTTATTCAGAGTCAAAACTCTTACTTAACTTGCAGTAAGCACACCTTTAGGCTTTCATGGAAAGGACCTAGATACAAAAGCATCAAAATAGGTACTCGATTCACTTAGACAACTTGTTTATACCATATTGAACTTCCTTGTGGGATCTCTACTTGGTCAGATGGGTTGCCACTGTAGGTGAATCATTGATGAGTTATCAGTCACATTCCTAGCCTAGATTTAAGGAACAAATATGTTTCCAGTCCCTTAATTAGGGGGTCTGCAATGTTATCTTTGGATCCAACAAAATTAATAGACACCACCCCCTCAGACACTAATTCCCTTATAGATTTAGTTTAACTTGGATGTGTTTCTTGGTCTTTTGATTATACTTGACACTCTTTATCTTTGCAATTGTGCTTTGACTATCATAATGCACAAATATTGTAGTAACACGCTTGCTTATCATTGGCAAAGAGGACAATAGTTCATACAGCTATTCAGCTTCCGTTCTAATAGTATAAGGCATATAACTCAGCCTTGAAGGTTGACTGAGTTATCAAAGTCTATTTACAAAACTTCCAGGCAACTACTCCGCTAACTAAAGTAAAAATATATCTAGTGCAAACATTGCTGCTATAGTTCTTGGCAATCCTGCTTGCATCACTGTATCCTTCGAGTACAGCAGGAAATTTCTCATAATGCAGCCTAAGGTAAATAGTTCCGTTTAAGTACCTTATTACTCTATCTAAGCCTCCCAGTGGGTCCAATTTGGATAATTTGCATACCTAGCCAGCTTAGATATAGAAAATGAAATGTCTTGTCTTGGGCCATTTGCAAGATATTGCAGGCTACCAATAATTTGAGAATATCCTAATTGAGACACTAGGACATCACTTTCATTCTTGGACAAAGCTACAGAAGGGTCACTTAGAGTTTTAGCAATTCTACAATTCTAATAACCATATTTCTCAAGAACACTCTTAACATATTGTGACTGAGAAATAATTATCCCCTCAATTGAACGAATCAACTTCAGACCAAGAATTACATTTGCAACTCTCATATTCTTCATTTCAAACTTAAATTTCAAGAATGATTTGGTCTCATTAATTATCTCAATGTTGAACCCAAATAGAAAAATATCATCCACATACAAACATAGTGTACATGTATTACCCTTAATCTTGCAGTAGACACACTTGTCATTCTCATTTATGATGAAGTCAAATGATAAAACAGTTTTATCAAATTTTTCATGCCATTATTTTGGCTCTTGTTTTAGACCATGTAGGGATTTAACAAGTTTACAAATTTTTTGCTCATTTTCCTTGGTTACAAATTCCTTAGGCTAATCTATATATATCTTTTCTTCAAGATCACCATAAAGAAAAGTTATTTTCACATCCATTTGGTGGATAGTAAAACCATCTATGGTTGTCAATGCAACATGCACTTAAATTGTAGTTAAACGAGCAACAAGAGAGTAGGTATCAAAATAGTTTATTTCCACTTTCTGTTTGAACCCTTTGGCAACTAATCTAGCTTTATACTTATCTATTATTCCACCTAGTTTAAATTTATTCTTAAAAATCTTGCATCCAATTGTAGTATTTCCAAGAGGGAGATCAACTAATTCCCATGGCCGATTAGAGACAATAGAATCCATCTCGCCTTTAGTAGCTCTTTTCCCAAGCCCTGCTTCTAAGGAAGCCATGGCTTCTTGAAAGATTAAAGGTTCGTCCTCAACAATGTAAGTGACAAAGTCACTTCTAATGTTCTTGACTACCTTAGCTTTCCTACTCCTTCTAGGTTCTTTTAATATCTTGGTTTGAGTGTTGGAACTACTTGGACCTGCCCTCACATCTTTCACCCTTTCTACGTGATCAGAAATGAAATCAGATACTAAGGCTAAATCTAAAATAGAAACATCTTGAGGCAGACTAGTTTTTATGAGAAACACATCCTTAAAGAATATAACATCACAGTATTGGTTAATTGTGTTAAAATCTATGCCAAATATTTCAAACTTAACTACCCAAAACCTCATAGAATAGCTTGTTTCCATATAACAAATAAAGACGGCATCAATAGTCTTTGGCCCTAACTTTTTCCTCTTATGTTCAGGGATTAAAACTTTTGCAAGATAACGCCACACACATAAGTATTTTAAGTTAGGTTTTCTACCCTTCCAGACTTCAAATGGAGTTATCTCTTTAAGTTTGTGAAGGACTCTATTCAGAATGTGGCAAGCTGTATTCAAAGCCTTACCCCACATATACTTAGGCAATATAGAATTTAAAAGCAAACTGTTGACCATATATTTAAATTTTTTATTTTTTCATTTAGCAACCCCATTTGATTGGGGAGAATAAGAGAGTGTCTCCTCATGAATTATGCTATTACTTTAGCAATATTCAACAAATGGATTATACGCATACTCTCCACATCTATCATATCTTAACCTTTTAAATTTCTTGTCAGTTTGAGTTTTAGCTTCATTTTTAAATATGAGAAACTTTTCAAGTGCTTCATATTTATATTTAAGTAGATAAACGTGATAATATCTACTTCAATCATCAATAAATCAATGCAAGTAATGAAGTATTTCTTATGATCCCTATTCAACAAACTATTAAACTCACAAATGTCTGTGTGAACTAAAGTAAGTATTTCTGAGTCTCTTTCAATTGATTGGTAGGGTTTCCTGGTTGTTTTAGCTTCTACACACACTTGACATTTATTTTTCTTATCAATAGCATGTTTAGGAATCAAATCTAAATGCATCATCCTTTTTAATAGAATCTAAATTTAAATGTCCAAGTCTACTATATCAAATACCAGTAGATTCAATAGTACGCACCATATATAAACAGAATTTTCAACAGAAGAAGCTTTATTCAAATAAAAAGAAAATTGTTCAACTCTTAATTTAAATAAACCATCTGACAAATAACCTTTGCCAACAAAGTATTGTAGTGCATAAGTACTAATTTATTACATTTGAAAGTAAACCATAACCCTCCCAAACAAAACATGAACCACTAAGAATATTCATACGATCTGTTGAAACATGTTGCACCCTATGAAAAGAAAGAATACGCCCTGAAGGAAACTTTAAGTCGACACATTCAATCCCCAACATATTGGTTGTAGCTGAGTTCTCCATCCTCACATTTTTTTTTTCTTTTATTGACTGGTAAGACACAAAAGTAATTTATCAGCACTAATGTGCACGTTTGCTCCAACATCAACCAGCCATTCAAGTGGCTCATAAATAGTAAAGATTTTTTTGTTAACAGAAACATACCTTTTTTCAGCATTAGTAGTAGTGATGCCAGTCTCAGCCTCAATGGTACAAATCTTAGTAAGGTGTATACTCAAATTAGCTTCTATTTGACTAGTATCCTATACCACAACGTTGATTTATGCTTCAAAATTTGATCCTTATTTGACTTTGAACTTCTTAAATGAACAGTACTTAGCCCAATACCCAACCTGACCATAATTCCAGCAAGGTTTGTTTGCCTTTAGTTTCTTTTTGGCCTTATATTTTGTCTTGTTTATATTTTTAGAGTTAGAATTAACCCCCACATTCTTATGATCATTGCTCTTTTTTCTAGTAGTCACCACTTGGACGTTAGACTCCACATGTATAGTATAACTATTCTTCCTATGCTACTTTTCAATGGATATTGATTTTATCAGATCGTCTAGGGAAATTTTCTTCGTTTTGTGTTTGAGAGAAGTACCAAAGGCCTTTCAAGACTTAGGAAATTTTTCTACCACTGACATCACTTGGAACTTCTCAGAAAATTCCATATTCGCTTCATAGAGCGAGTGAATAATCAATTTTAGCTTTTAAGTTTGTTCAATCATCGACTTGCCTTCAACCATATGAAATTTCAAGAATTTAGAAACATAACACCTCTCAATACCTTGATCTTCGGTATTATATTTCCTATCCAATTTATCCCATAGCCTCTTCACTATGTAGGACTCAAAATAATAGACATCAAAGAGAGCATTTGTTAAAGTTGACAATACTGCCCCTCTGCCTACATCGTTCCGTTCATCCTATACAGCAATCTTAGCTACTCTAGGATATCTTTCAAGTGGTACTAGCCTGTCAACCTACACTACTGACAATAAGCCCCTTATGGTCAACTAAGTTTTCATGTATTGTTGCCCAATGCTTCAAATTTTACCGTTGACCAAATTTGTCCGGCAGATAATTCAAGTCAATCAAAGGCTTATACGCAGTAAAAGCGGTACCTGATGAACTAGTGATAGGGGCTAGAATCATAACTATTATCCTAGTTATTTAAGGTTATGTTGAGATACTTTTGTTGTAATAACTAGACATATTCCTTCCTATTTGACATTTTGCTTGTAAAAAGTATTTTGGACAAATTTGTGTACATTTGATTTAATTTTGAGAAAAAATTGGAGAATTTCTAGGACACACTTGGCACCAGGCCCGGCAATGGGACCAGGGCCAGGTCTATTCTGCCTAACCAAGAAAAACAAAGAAAAAACTCAAGGAAAACATAACACACCTGGTGCCAAGTGGGTCGACTAGACCCGGTGCCAGGTCCACTCTAGAGAAGCGAAATCCTATGTACAAATTTAGGAATTTTCTAAAGATTTTCGTATTTTTCGAATCCTACTCGGCCAAGACCCCTCAAGCAATGAATTTAGCATTAAAGAAGCCTATAAAACCAAGAAAAAAAATATAAGAAAAGGGTAGTGAATCCAAGGTAAAAAACTCTAATCACTCAAAGAATGAGAGATTCACCATTCAAGGAGGATTGTTCAAGAGAGTCTTCAAAGGAGAAGAAAGAGGCTTGTCTATGAGCGCTATTTTTTACCTTTATTTTCTTGTTCTTAAATAATGACGTATTTAATGTTTTATTTGTAATTTGACATTATTTCAAGATTTATGATTTTGTGTTAATTTAGTTATTTGATCAATTTTTTAGCATATTTAGTATTTGATTACTTGTTATCATTGGTTATTGATGCGCGTTTTTCTAATTGACTTTGGAAATAATGTTAGGAGTTCATTGCATTGATTTCATATTTGTCAAATCTTAATGGACTTGGAAAATAAAGTTAGGATTAAAGGACTAAAGTAATAAAAGATTAGTTGATTTCACCATGAGCAAAGGGTCATTGGCTAATTTCATGTTTATGAGGAATTGTGTTTAATGAAGGTTTTGGTTATGTAGGTTTGATTGGGAAATCTGCTACTTTAATCAAAAGATAGTGATTTCATAGATTGGGAAAGAAGTAGAATCTATTTAAGTGAATTCATGACCTGGAAAACGATTAAATTTTACTTTATATTCCTTCATAATGCCAAGATAATGATTACTAGATGATTCACTATCATGTATTCTAGGATAGTTGTCTAAGTTGTCTATTCCTACATCCTTGAGTTGTATATATTTCTTTATTTTTTCTTTTTATTATTGTATCACTTTTTTTAAGTCGGTTAAACAATGAATGAAAAGTTATTAGTATATACTGTTCTTTTGAGGATCGATACTCGTTAATTTCCTATACTATAATTGCGATGAGTATACGTGCTCGTATGTGTATTTTGGGATTAATGTTTTAATTAAAACTTGACTAAGGGATTGATTTAAATTTGATGATTTTTATGCACCCAAAATTTACGCATCAAGTTTTTGGCATCGTTGCTGGAGAACAATATCATGAAAGTTTGAATTTTGTTGATTTAACCATGTTCATATGTTTACATGTCTATATGTAGATATGTGAATATGTAGATATGTTCTTTGTATAAATAGGAGCCATATTTTGTTTTCTTGTATACTTGTACTTTAATGTCCTTACATGTTGTAATTTATGTAACTTAATTTGTGAACATGTATCTTAACTAACTAACTTGATTTGATATTGTACTCTACATATATGATACTAACAAGCTACTTTATGCAGGTGCTATGACCCATTGGAATATGGGATGGTATCCTAACATATCTCGAGGGATGACATCTCAACCATCCGACTCCACTATCTTAGAAGGGGTATTAGGAAAATTTGCTACCCATGTAACTAAACGTTTTCACGACATAGATGATACATTGGCAAAATTTGTGAACATGATTAGAAATAAGGAGAGACAAATTTGGTTTTTAACAGATCTAATGATAAAATCACCATTGGGGACGGAAACACAAGAAGATTCAGCTGCCATTACATTACAAAGTGGTAAGGAGCTACTTAATTCTAGCACGGAACTGACACCATCTAAAGAAGATGGGCTAATGCCAATCCCTCTTGGTGAGCCACTTGAAAAACAAGCTAAAAATCTATATTTTCAGCCACCAGTACCTTATCCCACTCAAACACAAAAAGTAAGAAAAGATACACAATTTGACAAATGTTTAGAAATATTCATATAACTGCACATAAACATTCCCCTCAGTGAGGCTTTGATACATATGCCTAAATATTCAAAATTTCTCAAAAAAGCATGCTTACCAACAAAAAGAGGTTAGAAGAATTATCCACTGTGGTTTTGAATAAGGAATACTCTGCCATCTTACAAGATTAACATACTTTGCCATGAAAAGAGAATAATCTAGGGAGTTTTTCTATTCCTTATCTTGTTGGTATTCTTATATTTTATAATGTATTAGCGGACTTGGGGGCTAGCATTAATCTTTTATCATACAAAACTTTTAAAAGCCTAGGCCTAGGCGAGCCCAAGCCTACTAGGATGAGTATTCAACTTACAAATAGATCTATTAAATATGCTAGGAGAATAATTGAGAATGTATTAGTTAAAGTGGATAGATTCATATTTCTTGTGAATTTTGTTATTCTTGATATGGATGAAGATTCTAAAGTTCTTTTAACCCTAGGTCAACCTTTCCTAACGACTGCCAAAGTATTAATTGATGTTTCATGGGGGAACATTGACACTTAGGGTGGGTGATGAAGAAGTCATTATCAATATCAATAAAAGCATGCAACATCCTATCTCTTATGATGATTCTTGTTTAAGGATTGATATTCTTGATGAGCCTATCTTTGATTTTGTGCAGGAATCATTTGCAAATTATTCCATGAACTTGATGGAACAATCTATTACATATTTGGAGGATTCAAATAAGGGACATGAGTTGGGGAGTTTGAGAAAATTAAAAAAAAAAAACAGTTTGGGAAGGATGAAGTCATCCATTGAGGAGCCACTGGACTTGGACCACAGAGACCTCCCCGAGCACTTGGAATATGCATTTTTGGCTAATAAAGAGAAATTGCCAGTGATTATTGCAAAAGACCCTACTTGTGATAAAAAAAACCAGATTGGTAAGTCTATTGGAAAAAAATAAGGAGTTATTGCATGGAAAATCATAGACATTAAGGGAATTAGCCCTTCCTTTTGTACTCACAAAATTTTGTTGAAGACCCATAGTACAACCCTAACATAGTTTGAACCCAAATATGAGTGATGTGGTAAAAGGTGAAGTGATTAAACTCTTAGATTCCGGCATGATTTACTCTATTTTTTATAGTATTTTTTTAAGTCCAACACAAGTGGTACCAAAGAAGGAATGAATGACTGTGAGGCCAAATGAAAAAAATGAGTCGATCCCAATAAAATTGATAATCGGTTGGAGGGTTTACATTGATTATAGGAAATTAAATGAGGCTACTAGGAAGGACCATTTTTCTCTCATTTTCATTGACCAAATATTAGAAAGGTTAGCTGAACATGAGTTTTATTATTTTTTAGATGATTTTTCCGGTTACTTTCAAATTTCCATAGCCGGAGGATCAAGAGAAGACTACTTTTACATGCCCTTTTAGTACTTTTGCATATCGATGTATGCCTGTTAGCCTTTGCAATAGTCCCGAAACTTTCTAAAGATGCATGATGGTTATTTTTGAAGGATTTATGGGTAACATCATGGAGGTATTTATGGATGATTTTTCTGTTTTTGGTTATTCTTTTGACTTATGTTTGACCAATTTAGAGAAGGTACTTCAAAGATGTAAAGAGACCAACCTTATGCTTAATTGGGAAAAATGCCACTTTATGGTGCAAGAAGGTATAGACACAATATTTCAAGGAAAGGTATTGAGGTTGATAGAGCAAAGATTGAGGCAATTGAGAAACTTCCTCCTCCTATTTCTATGAAGGCTATTCAAAGCTTTCTTGGTCATGCCGGCTTTTATAGGAGGTTCGTCTTGAATTTCTCAAAAAATTTTAAACCTCTTACCTCTTTACTTGAAAAAAGATGCTATTTTTTATTTTGATGAAAAACGTCTCAATGCTTTCAATGTGCTTAAAAAGGAATTGATCAATTCTCCTTTTTTAATTGCACCAGATTGGTCTCTTCCTTTTGAATTAATGTGTTATGCAAGTGATTATGTAGTAGGCGCGGTGATTGGACAAAGGAGGAATACGCATTTTCAACCAATTTACTATGCAAGCAAAACTCTTACGGCGGCACAAGAGAATTACACCACAAAGGAGAAAGAATTGTTTACAATAGTGTTTGCTTTTGATAAATTCCATTCTTTTCTTGTTTTGTCCAAAGCCATTGTGTATATGGACCATTCCATCCTTAAATACCTACTAACCATGGCTGATTCCAAATCACGATTGATAAGATAGGTTTTGTTGTTGCAGGAATTTGAGTTGGAAATTAGGGACAAAAAGGGAGCTAAAAATTTAGTTGCGAATCACTTATCTAGGTTGGAAAATCCAACCTAGAACCTTTGGCCAAAGAAGACATCAATGAAACCTTCCCGAATGAATAACTTCTACTTGTTGATGGTGAAATTTCTCAAAAACCTTAGTATGCGAATTTTGCTAACTACTTGATTGCAAGAATTATTCCAGAAGATTTCACTGTGTAACAAAAGAAGAAATTCCTCTCTGAGGTAAAACATTACTTTTTGGAAGATCCTTACTCATTTCAGTATTATGCGAATCAAATCATTCGAAGATGTGTGGATTCCGTAGAAAGTGCAAACATCTTGAAACATTGTCATGAAGGACCCGCTGGAGGCCACTACTAACAACACCACAAGAAAGGTGCTTAAGTTCGGATTTTATTAGCCTACATTCTGCAAAGACTCTCACAGGTTTGTTCAAAATTGTGATAGGTGTCAACGTACATGTAGCATTTCTAAATCTAATGAGATGCCATTGCAAATTTTTCAAACTTGTGAAATTTTTTATTGTTGGGAAATTAATTTTATGGGAACTTTTCTGAGTTCTTTGGGTAACAAATACATCTTGGTTGCGGTTAAGTATGAATCTAAGTGGGTTGAGGCACAACCCTTGCCTACTAATGATGCGCGGGTTGTAGTAAAATTTCTTTAAAAACTTTTCACCTAATTTGGAATGCCTAAGGTACTCATTAGTGATAGAGGAACCCACTTTTGTAATACTTAATTGGTTAAAGTTCTCAAATATTTAGTGGTTATTCATAAGTTTGCTACCCCCTATCACCCTCAAACTAGTAGCCAAGTTGGGGTGGTTAATAGACAGTTAATTTATTTTTTTTTTAAAAGTGGTTAATCATACAAGACATGATTGGAGTTTGAAGCTAGATAATACTCTTTGGGCTTATAGGACTACTTTTAAAACTTCCATTCGTACAACCCCCTATCGATTGGTGTATAGGAAATCGTGTCATCTATCAGTGGAAGTTGAACATAGGACTCATTGGGCAATTAAACTTGTCAATTTTGACATTCACCTTATAGGACAACAAAGATTACTTCAAGTGAATGAGTTGGAGGAGTGGTATAATGTTGCCTACTATAATTCACGGATTTACAAAGATAAGATGAAATGTTGGCATGATAGGTATATTCGTTCTCCTTATGAGTTTCAAAAAGGAGATAATATGTTAGTATTTAATTCTAGGCTTCAACTTTTTTCGGGTAAGTTGAAGTCAAGATGGTCAGGGCCATATGAGATACATCGAGCTTGTCTATTTGGAGTTATTGAGGTTTCTCATCTAACTAAGGGGATCTTTAAGGTGAATAAAAGTCGATGGAAACTATATTTGGGTAAAGAAATTAGCACTTTAGAGAAGTTCGATGTTACCCTTTATGAGTCATAACTGTCCATTGGTCCTTTGTAGATCTTTTTTCTTTTATTTTCCTTTTCTTTTTCTTTTTCTATATTTATGTTTTCTGTTTTTGTTTCTTTTGAGTTAGGTACCCTTGTGAATTCTCTAATGACTACTCCTTGTGGTAGATTCAAACACGTTGGACCTAATATGTAATAGAAGTCTTTTCTTCTCTTCATTCCTCCTCTTTATTTGTTTTGGTCTTCTTGGCTTTGCTTTCCTTATTATATTTATGGCCATTAAGGACAATATCCCATTTAAGTGCGGTGGGGGGGAGGGGGAATGTTGGATTTGAAGATATTTTCTATATTATTTTTGTGTGAAATTTTTCAAATTTTTTTTGTGGTTTTCATTGTTTCGCAAAGTTGTAGTTCTTTTTCTTACTTGGATATGAGTTTTGTCATTCATTTGATGAATTTGTATGAAATTGATTTATTGGGGAGGATATTGTTAAGACTTGAGAATTTGAATTAATCTTGTTTATTCATTGGTGTTTCAATATTATTTGACTCTTCTAGTTTGAATATAGAGAACATGATGAATGTGGGGAACGTTTATTGGCTAACTCTTGTATTATGGATTTAAATTTTGCTTAGCTTTGAGTTGTGATAATGAATGTGAGTTGATAAAAGATCTTTAAGTGAAACAAATTGTGAAAAATTCTTGTGAAATTGGAAAATTGAGAAAAATGAGTTGATTGTGGTTTCCTCTTTAAAGAAGCGAAAGTATTATTTTTGCTTAATTACGCAGGCCAATACATATAGTGAAGAGAAATCCACTTTCTTGAGGCTATGAATTCCTAAAAGTAAAAAAGAGGAAAGGTGTTGAAAAAAAGGATGAGTGATGACTAAAAAGGGGTCAATATAGTGTGTGAAGAGAAATCCATGCACTTGAGGCTATCAATTCCCTAAGTCATTAAAAAAATTAAGAGAAAAATTGGAGAACTTTTCTTACATCATGACTTGAGTTGTGCAATTTTTGAATTTATAATGCTTGAGTTGGCAAATAGCTTGACTTGTGTGTTTCATGTTATCTATACTTTCACTTGAAGGGTGAAATTAGTTTTTTAGACTAAGGTATACACTTGATTAATTTGACATCAAAAGTTTTGTGAAGTCTTGTCAAATGTTTCAAAGTTTAGTTGTTTTCAAAACCTTGATGAATGGCAAGAGTTGTATCTAAAGTTTGAAGGGAAGTTATAATTCTTGTTATGATTTAAAAATTCTTGGAATGAGTTAAGGTTTGTGTTTTCTCAATAATTTTCTTGGCTTAAGTGTGTTTGCTTGAGGACAAGTAAAAGTTCAAGTGTGGGGGTATGTGCTAAGAGCTAGAATCATCACTATTTTCCTAGTTATTTGAGGTTAAATTGAGATACTTTCGTTGTAATAACTAGACATGGTTCCTTTCACTTGCACAATAGCTCCATTGTTATCACAATACAAAGGTATTGGATCAACAATGCTAGGCACCACACCTAGGTCTATCATGAACTTCTTGATCCATTACCTACTTTGGAAGCCATTATACACTTAGCTTTAGTGGTTAAATTGTTAGTTGTATCCATTTTGGAACCTTTCCAACCAACTGCCCTACCACGTAAAATTGAACACAAAGCCTAATTGAAATTTGTAGTCATCCTTAGTAGATTGGAAACTAGAATCAACATTCCCTTTAACTTATCGAAGAGTAGAGACATCATCTCTTATTAGCAATATGTTATCTACATAAAGTAATAGGAAAACAATTACACCCCCCACTAAGCTTATTGTATACACAAGGTTCATTCATGCTTTGTATGAAACCAAACTCTTTTATTGTTTAATCAAAACGGATATTCTAACTCCTAGAAGCTTGTTTAAGTCTATAAATAGGCCTTTGCAGCTTACACATTTTTATGCTCTCATTAGATGTGAAACCCTTAGGTTGTGTCATGTACACTTCCTCAGTTAGGTTTCTATCTAGGAAAGCTATTTTCACATCTATTTGCCAGACCTCATAATCATAATGGGCGGCAAGTATTAGGAGTATTCTTATAGATTTTAGTATGGCAACTGGCGAGAAAATTTCATCACAGTTAATACCATGTTGTTGATAATAACCTTTAGTAACCAGTCGTTCTTTTTGGGTAACTATGTTACCTTCCATATTGGTTTTCTTTTTGAAAACTCATTTGCATCCAATAGGTTTACTTCTTTCGGGTGGATCAACCAATGTCCATACTTAGTTGTCATGGATATAATCCACTTCTGACTTCATGGCCTCATGCCATTTGTCAGATTTTGAACTCTTTAGAACATTCTTGTAAGTAGTAGGCTCATTTTTATCTATGAGCAATACTTCATGAAAAACCTTAGAGGGGGGGTTGAATAAGGTTTTTGACAAACTAAAAATTTTCAAATTGTCTGATATACAGAATAATGATGATCATCAAGTTTCTTAGACCAACTTTATGGTAACAAAGAAAGCTATGCAAGAACACTTTGAGATATATCCAGATTCAGACTAAAGTAAGAAATAGAATGCAGTCAATGAAGTATGGAAAGAAATGAGACACAGAATGTATAGTGGTTCGATCTACCAAGATCTATGTCCACTACTTTAAACTTATACTTAAAGATTTTCAACCAACTTTCGTTTACTCAACTTAATGAAATCAAACTGCACCAAATACAAGAGAGGATCACCACACTTGGTTTTCCATAAACCTCTCAAATAATTACCAAATCAAGGTTCACCCTACATGGGTTTTACACCATAACCTTCTACTACAAAAGAGATTGAATATGAATGAAACAGTAAAAGCTCACTTGTTTGAGTAGATGTTCACTAAGGTACAAAGCACAAACACTTTTACCTTTTCAACACAAAATGAATTCACTTTGAAGCACTTGATAAAAGGAGATTTTTGTATGCTATTGAGCAATAGTGTTTCTTAGAAGAATGCTACACAAATCTTATGTCTTATCGTGTGTAGAGGCTATATATAGAGCCAAAAAGTGAAGTACCAACGGCTATAAAATGGCTATAATTTTTCTGTTAAATTTACTTGTGTTTTGGACTCAAGTTTCAAACGACGATGCATCTAAAAGGTAAGTCCAAAATGGCACTTTTTCAGGCAGAAGCAATTCAAAAAAGTTTACAGGATTTTGGACGAATCTTTTGGATGCAAAAT
Source organism: Voacanga thouarsii (assembly GCA_026120185.1). Taxonomy (NCBI): domain Eukaryota; kingdom Viridiplantae; phylum Streptophyta; class Magnoliopsida; order Gentianales; family Apocynaceae; genus Voacanga; species Voacanga thouarsii. Next base: position 161,560 of record JANUWF010002406.1, on the reverse strand, counting down.
CATCCAAACTACTCAATCCAAAATACTGAAATTTTCAAAATTTTGAAATCTTTTTCTTTGTGTACTTCAAGGTAGAAATTAATTGAATCAAAAGGTAAAGAGAGATAGGAATTAATAAGAAATACCTTAATAACACTTCATAGTCTAAAGTTCTTTCATAAGGGCTTCTTGGTATACAAGCTCATAAACTTTGAACTTCATTTGACCTCCCATACTTGAATTCCATTACTCAAGAGTTGCTTAGCAATCATATTTGAATGCCTTAGAAGAACTGAGGTCAAATATGTCCTATCACATATAGATTACACAAGTTAGTTTACATCAATATTTGTCATAAGTCAAAACATAGGAGAAAGCTCTTAGGGCTAACAATCTCCCCTTTTTTAAGTGATGACAAACTTGATAGAAATGAGATATAAAGAACAATGATGTGTGTAGTATGAACATGATAAACCGAGAGAGATAAGAATATTTTTCATTGAAATGCAATCTCTCATAATCGGACTCAAAGAGTGCTTAGGAGATTTAAGATATATATAAAGAATAAACCTGGCTCAATAAGCCTATAGCCTAACCTATCTCCATATTCTTACAATTATTCCAAAAAGAAATAATGAGTCAATAAATTTTATAAAGGAGATATTGCAGGCAAGTTAAACGATGGGATGCTCCCCCTTAATATTTGCATTTTTCAAAATGAGAGGGAAAACTGAAATCAATTTTGTACATCCAAAGCGAATGTCCAAAACATTTGTGAAGGTATGTATAAAACCCTTATGGATTCGAGTTTTGGATGTCCAACAGGTGTGTGTCCAAAACAGTATGAATATTTGAAAAAGGATTTTTGGATCAAGAAAATATGAGTCCAAAACTCCCCCAGAGATAATGCACGAAATCATGGAATTTTTAGAATCTCAAAGAGTTTTAAACATAAAGAAAACATTCCTTCTGATTGAAAAAAAAAATTTTGCCACATAATCATATCAACATCTTATCAATCTAGTCTCAAAGATACCTTAAATATAAAAAGAGTAGTTTTAATTTTAAAAAAAATCATGATATGAAATTGATGTTTAATTTTAGATAACAACAAACTGAAATCAAATATTATCAGTACAAAGTTTCCTTCAAGTAAATTTGCAAAATTGTATGCAAAAATTTAGCCAAAAATTATCCCACTATTCCAAAAGTAGTTTCCAGTAATCATATGTAGTTAAGCAAACATTTTCAATCAGTTTCATATTTGCAGCAAATTCATAGTTTTAGTCATAGATAATTATTTTAGTAACTAACCCAAAATTTCTTAGACAGTATCATATCAGTTCAAGTAGAAACTTCCTAAGCATTCATATCAGTTCATATCAGTCTAATATCTTCCCAGTCATTCATATCAGTAGTCTAATATCTTCCTAGTCATTCATACAGTTCATATCAGTCTAATTTTCTCCCCCTTTGTCATCAATCAAAAAGAGTAATAACGAGAAAAAAAAAGTAGAAGAAATAGGGTATAGATAGATAGGAAATACTCAGAATTTAAGCAGTATGCAGGATTTAAGCAGTTAACCTTGTGCATAATTAAAGACAAAAAAGTAAATTGTTTAACTGAAAAAGAAAATAAATTGTTCATGATATTAGAGAGAATATCAACTGAAGATCATTTTGCCAAACTGGTCTTCTTAGGAAATGTGAATTGTTTCAGCTTTTGATCCGGCACCCTTTTTAGAGTGTTGACTAGCAATCCTATTAGATTTTCTTTTAACCACAACATGCTTCTGTCTCTTTTCAGATGAGACATGTGGTTTGGAGGATGCAAAAGGTTCTACAGCTTCCTTAATCGGGGATTTTTCCTTAGTTTGCTCAGTAGCATGCACTTCCTCCCCGGCAGGCAGTTCAGTTTCTTTTTCTATGACGGGTTCTTCTCTTGTTGTCATTTCTTGAGCAGACACTATGGAGATAGAAACTAGTTCATCTATTTTTGCTATCTTTTCTACTTCTATCAATCTATTTCCAAAACTTTGAAGCTCAGAATTGAGATTATCCAATTTCACAGCCAGTGAGTTGATAGCATCCAAAATACTTACAGATAGTCCCATGTCCTTTTCTTTTCCTTTAGCAGAGGATTCTCCCTAAGGATCTTCTTCAAGGTTTCTTTTTGTCCCAACAGCAGGAGCAGACTTTCCTTCTACTTTAATTTTCATCAATCTCTCTTTTTCTTTACCCTCAGTGTCTCTAAGCAGCTTCCATTCATTGCCCACTCTTACATAACCCATTCTCTCAAAAGAATCAAAGCTATAAACATTCATTTTTATCGGATCATAGGGAACAGTATTTAAAGCAACATTAAAATATCTGAGCACCATTTCCAAAAGGCAAAGCTTTGCTTGAGGTATTCCTCGATTGCAGCATTAACTTAGCAGCTAAAAACCCAAAATTAATTTACCTTCCCTCTGCCAAAGATAACATGATTACCATCTACAAAATGCTTATGGAGGTCTTATGACCATAGTTCGGAACCACCATAGTAGAAACTATATGGTGCAAGATCCTTCCAACTCCATTCAGCCATTTTGTACTTCTATTACCAGAGTTCCCAAAACTCTTTTCTCCAGCAAAGATTTTCTCAAATTTCTTTAATTCAGAAATGTCATTTCCCTCTAGAAATACATTTAACTCAAAATATTGAATTCCTCCATCCCTTACATCATAGATCCTATTTAGCAAACAGTGATCAAACTCAATATCTTTTTCTTTAACTCTTGACACATACCATCGAATCATAAAACCTCCCCCAGTTTCCTCAAGATGACTTTTTCTTAAATTGGCATAAAATTCCCAAACAAGTAGAGTATATAATTTTTCATCAATAGAAAGTAAACTACCACATCCAATGTATTCAAACATATCCAATACATTTGAGAGATTTAGAAAGGCCGAAGGATTAGCACGATATCCAAAAATAACTGTTCTGTTTCTTGAAACCCAATCATTGTAATCAAATTCACATTTAGAGTCAATAAAACGGAGTACCTGATTTCCGAAACTCACTTGTTCCGGTGAAGACTTTGATGAGTTATAGTGTGATGCCGAGAAGTCTGGTTCAAGGGAGACTTCTTTTCTTTTCGCTTTGCTTAAAGTTGAACCCCTCTTCTTCATTTTCAGAGATATTTTGTTCACCTTCTTGGTGCAAATGATTTCATTTTTGCCATTAGTAAGATTAGGGTTTTTGGACTAATGGTTTTTTTTGAAGAAGAAGAACACAGAGAATTTTGGATGATGTCGGTTACAAAGATTTGGAGAAAAACAAAGTGCTTTGAATGTCTGGAGAAATGTGATATAAAGTGTATTGAAAAGATAAATTTATCACAGAAATTTAGAGAAATGCACAAACCAACTTTTTGAAATTCAAAAATTGGAATATGGAAGGAGTTATAAATATATATATATATATATATATAGAGAGAGAGAGAGAGAGGGAGAGGGAAAGGGAGAGAGAGAGAGTATAAAAAAATATTTTGGATTTTGACCCAACCCGAAATAATCATCCAAACGAAATTTTTTTAGAAATGCATTTTGGATGAGGGATTTGAACTTAAATACTGTGTCCAAATAGTTGTTGGTGTGTTTTAGATACAAACAATGTGTCTAAAAACTTCATCTTCACTAATCCTGCAAAATAAAGAAGATTTATGCCCTACGTTAGTTATGAGATTTTTTGTAATTCCTAATCCTCTTCTCATATTGTTGAATCTTTTTTCAGCTAGAGATTTAGTGAAGATATCTGTAAGTTGTTCATCAGTTGAAATATATTCAACACACACATCGCCTTTGAGCACATGATCTCGGATGAAATGATGTTTAACTTCTATATGCTTTGTCCTAGAATGTTGAACATGATTTTTTCGTAGATTGATAGCACTTGTATTGTCATAGAATGTAGGTACACAATTAAAGTTAAGACCAAAATCAAGCAATGTATTCTTCATCCACAAAATTTATGCACAACAACTGCCGGCTACAATGTATTCAGCCTTAGTTGTGGATAAGGATACACAAGCCTGCTTTTTGTTGTGCCATGACACAAGAAAGTGTCCAAGAAATTGACAATGGCCACTAGTACTTTTTCTTTCAATTTTATAGCCTACATAATCTGCGTCAGTGTATCCTATAAGATCAAATATGTTAGTGTGATAATACCATATGTGCCAATTAGATATTGAAGTATGCATTTTATTGCACATAGATGTGATTCCTTTGGACAAGATTGAAAGCGAGCATAAAGACATACTAAAAACATAATGTCAGGTCAGCTAGCAGTAAGATAGAGTAAGCTTCCAATCATATCTCTATACTTATGTTCATTTACCTTCTTACTCTTTTCATCTTGGTCAAGTCTTATAGAAGACTCATAGGTGTGCAGATTTCTTTTACTTCATTCATTCCAAACCTTTTCAGCAACTTCTTGGCATACTTAGCTTGATTTATGAAGATTCCATCCTTAGTTTGCTTAATTTGCAGCTCGAGGAAGAATTTAGTTCTTCCATCATACTCATTTCGAATTCTTGCTGCATTGTCTTAGCAAACATCTTGCACAAAAAGTTATTAGTAGTACCAAAAATGATATCATCAACATAGATTTGAACAATTAGTAGATCATCAGAATTATCATATTTGATAAATAAAGTAGTATCGATCAAGCCTCTTGAAAAACCTTTTGAAATAAAAAAACCACAAGCCTCTCATACCAAGCTTATGGAGTTTGCTTTAATTCATAAAAAGCTTTAGAAAGTTTGAAAACGTGATTTGGAAAGTGCTCATTAATAAAACCATGAGATTGTTCAATATATACTTTCTCCTCAATAAAACCATCTAGGAATGCACTCTTAACATCCATTTGATAGAGTATGAAATTTTTTAAGGATGCAAAAGAAGAAGCATTCTTATAGATTCTAATCTAGCAACGGGAGCAAATATCTCATCATAATCAATACCTTTTTCTTGATTAAATCATTGTGCGACTAATCTAGCTTTATTTCTAATCATAACTCCATTTTCATGAAGTTTATTTCTAAATACCCACTTAGTGCCAATAACTGGACGATCAAGAGGTCTAGGGATAAATTTTCAAACTTGATTTCATTCAAATTGGTTTAATTCTTCTTGCATAGCAATAATCTAAAATTCATCATGCAGTGCTATATCAATACAGTTAGGTTCTATATTTGAGAGAAGAGCAAAGTTATCTATAAAATACCGTCTAGTTTTAACTTCATAATTTGGATCACTAATGATTTGTTCTTTGGGATGACCTATTTTGTATTTCCAATCTTTTGGCAATTGTTGATTCATAGAATCTTCAGTTTGTTCTTTTCCTTGTTCAGCTTGTTGCTCTTCAATTTCTTCTTCTTTTACATGAGTATTTAGCGGTGGAACTTTGAGTTGGTCTATTCTAACTTCCTTTAAACTTCCTACATCATCATCATCTTTCTTTAAAGAATAAATGTTAGATTCATCAAATACAATATGCACGGATTCTTCCACACAAAGAGTTCATTTATTGTACACTTTATATTCCTTTTTATTAAAAGAGCATCCAAGAAATATGACCCATCGGATTTGCTATCAAATTTCCCAAGATTATCTCGGGTATTAAGGACAAAACATTTACAACCAAACACTTTAAAATAAGAGATTGATGGAGTTTTGTCAAACATAAGTTCAAAAGGTGTTTTTCTCAAAAACGGTCTTAGCATAACTTGGTTTACTATATAGCAAGTTGTATTAACAACTTCAGCCCAAAAATATTTTGGAATGAAGTTTTCACAAAGCATTGATCTAGCCATTTCTTGTAAAGTGCAATTTTTTCTCTCAACAACACTATTTTGTTGAGGAGTTTTGGCTGTTGAAAAATTGTGAAATACTCCATTTTCATCACAGAAGTATGTAAATTCATTGTTGCAAAATTATTTACCATTATCACTTCTAATAGAAATTAGTTTGCATCTAATAGAGTTTTGGACGCGTATAATCAGTTTTGAAAATTCAAAAAAGGCTTCATCCTTTTGTCCAAGAAATAAAGTCCAAGTAAATCTAGAGAAATCATCAACTAGTACATATGCATACTTTTTACCTCCAAGACTAACAGTCCTCATTGGTCCAAACAAATCCATATGAATTAATTTGAGAGGTTTTGAGGTTGAAATCATTTTCTTCGGTTTAAAAGAGGTTTTGATTTGTTTTCTAAATTGGTATGCATCACAAATTTTGCATTTATCAAATTTCATTTTGGGCAGTCCCCTAACAAGCTCTTTTGAGGACAATTTATTTACTTAATCAAAAGATACATAACCTAATCTTCTATGACAAAGATAACCATCATTGTTATGTATGGATAGACATCTAATACCATTAGCTATAAAGTCATCCATATAGAATACATACACATTTCCAACACGTTTGGCAATAAAGATTGTTTCAAGATTTGAGCTATCCATTATAGCACAAGAATCCTTTTCAAAGATGACTTTGCAGCCATTATCACATAGTTAACTAATGCTAAGTAAGTTATATTTCAAATAATCAATTAGTAGCACTTGTTTTATAATGGTTGATGTACCTTTACCAATATTACCAATGCCAAGAATCTTTCCTTTCTTTTTGTCTCCAAATGTAACAAATCCTTCATTTGTGGTTTATATATCCTCTAACAAAGCTGCATTTCCGGTCATGTGTCTTGAACAACCGCTATCCAAGAACCACTTGGTGAAGCTCAAAGAATGTGCCTATACATGAGAATGAGGAATGATTTTTGGTACCCATACTTTCTTGGGTCCATGAAGGTTAGTAAAATTTCCTTTGATTTTCTGGAAAGTTATTCCACCAGATTCCATTTTTCTTTTAATAAGACATCTCGATACTATATGCCCTAGTTTTTCACAATATGTGCATGCTTTGTGTGTTGGGTAACATAAGGCAAATTTAGCAAATTTAGGCTTGTGAATTTTGTCCTTATTCTCATGTCCATATCTTAAGCCATTTCGATTTCTAACTTTAACAAATCTAGGCTTGTGAATTTTGTCCTTATTCTCATGTCTATATTCTAAGCCATTTCAATTTTCAACTTGATGTTGAGTTCCAAGTAATTTTTCCAGATTTCTTTTACTATTTGTGAATTTTTCAATACATGTGGTAAGGTCATTGACTCTATTTTTCATGTCATCAAAAGTGCTAACCACACCTTCAAGAGTTTGAATTCTATCACACAAATTTCTATTTTCCAGAGATACATATTGTAAAGTAGTCATGATCACATCTTTTTCAATAATAGCACTCAAATATAACTCAGGAGACATTTTGTTATCACTTAACAACATTTCATTCTCATTTATCAAACAGTTAATCTTCAACTTCATTTCTTTATTTATTTATTTTTTTTGGATAGTTTTTTTAGTTCATGAAACATATCAATTAATAGCTCATTCAGATCATCATGCTTTTTAGTCATAGATATAAGCAAATTAAACGTGAAATTAGTTATAGTAGAGTTTACCTCGTTTTCCATGGTCATGAAGCATATGTTCACAATATAATCATGAATTAGAAGCCCCAATTTTGATTCTTTAACTTAGTTTGTCTCCTCTTGGGTGACTTCAAGTAATTTCTACATTTCATAGGCTGAATCACAATCACTAACTCGATTATATTCAATCACATCAAGTGCACAGTATAAAATGTTCATAGCCTAAAAATTTAAAGTCATCTTAGCATTGTCTTCAACACTAAACTCGTCATTTTGTTTAAGTAATTTTATGCTATCAACAACTTTTAAACGGAATAAAAAGACCTTTCTCTATCAAATTCCATAACTCAAAGTTGATTGCACACATAAATTTTCATTCTATTTTTCAGAATGTGTAGTTGTTTCCATTGAATAAAGGAGGTCGATTTGTTGAACATCCTTCAACATGTGGAAGAGAGGATGAGCTTGTCATGAGAATCTTTTCTACAAGGTTGTCAAACAAAGAATACGTAGACCAAGTTTTGATACCAAATGAAAAACCTTAGAGGGGGGAGGGGGTGAATAAGGTTTTTGGCAAACTAAAAATTTCCATATCGTCTAATATACAGAATAATAATGATCATTAAGTTTCTTGGACCAACTTTATGGTAACAAAGAAAGCTATCCAAGAACACTTTGAGATATATATAGATTCAGACTAAAGTAAGAAATACAATGTAGTCAATGACGTATGCAAAGAAATGAGACACAGAATGTATAGTGGTTCAATCTACCAAGATCTACGCATACTACCTTAAACTCACACTTAAGGATTTTCAACCAAATTTCATTTACTCAACTTAATGAAATCAAACTGCACCAAATACAAGAAGAGAATCACCACACTTGGTTTTCCATAAACCTCTCAAACAATTACCAAATCAAGGTTCACCCTACATGGGTTTTACACCATAACCTTGTACTACAAAAGAGATTGAATATCAATGGAACAGGAAAAGCTCACTTGTTTGAGCAGATGTTCACTAAGATACAAAGTACAAACACGTTTACCTTTTAGACACAAAATGAATTCACTTTGAAGCACTTGATAAAAGGAGATTTTTGTATGCTATTGAGCAATAGTGTTTCTTAGAAGAATGCCACACAAATCTTATGTCTTATCTTGTTTAGAGGCTATATATAAGCCAAAAAGTGAAGTACCAACAGCTATAAAATGGCTATAATTTTTCTGTTAAATTTACCCGTGTTTTAGACTCAAGTTTCGAATAATGATGTATCCAAAAGGTAAGTCCAAAATGGCACTTTTTCAAGAAGAAACAATTTAATATTGTTTATAGGATTTTGAGCGAATCTTTTGGATGCAGAATCATCCAAAATACTCAATCCAAAATGCTGAGATTTTCAAAACTTTGAAATCTTTTTCTTTGCGTACTTCAAGGTAGAAATCAATTGAATCAAAAGGTAATGAGAGATAGGAATTAATAAGAAATACCTTAATAACACTACTTAGTCTAAAGTTCTTCCATAAAGACTTCTTGGTATACAACCTCATAAACTTTGAATTTCATTTGATCTCCAATACTTGAATTCCGTTGCTCAAGAATTACTTAACAATCATATTTGAAGCCTTAAAAGAACTAAGGTCAAACGTGTCCTATCACATATAGATTACACAAGTTAGTTTACATCAATGTTTGTCATAAGTCAAAACATAGAAGAAAGCCCTTAGGGCTAACATGTCATAATAGTCACTTATGAGAAATCTATATCTCTCAGCTACTACACGTATCTTACTCAACTAGCGAGGTTCGTGTGTAGACGAAGGTTCATGTGTAGATGAAGGTTCATCTATTCTCACAATAGATGTGGGTTCAAACAGTTGATCCATATTTGTTTATACTTCTTGAACTTTATTAAATTTAATTATACTCTCACTGTCCCTTTCAAGCATGTGTTCCTTCTCTAAGAACACAGCATATTTCGAAACAAACACTTTGTTTTCAGACAGAAGATCAAACTAATATCGGAATGATTACTTCAGATATCTAACAAACAAACACTTGTCAGACTTTCATTTAAGTTTGCTTAACTGTGGCCTTTAAACAAAAACTGGGCAACCTTATATTGTGAAGTAAGATAACTTTAGTTTATTATCAAAGAATAACTCAAATAGGGTAATATCAACCATTTTTTACGGAAGTTTAGAATATAAATAGCAGTTTCCTGTACATATTCCCAAAACGATTTTGGAAGATCTGCAAAAGCCATCATGGATTGAACCATATTTAATAAAGTTTGATTCTTTCTTTTGGATACACCATTACATTGAGGTGTATGCAATAGAGTCTATTGAGATAATATCTCATTATCTCTTAGATAACCTTGAAACTCTTGGCTTATGTATTCACTTCCTCAATCAGATCTTAGAGTTTTAATTGTTTTGCCAAGTTGTTTCTCTACTTCATTCTTGAAGTCTTTGAATTTGTCAAAGGCTTCTGATTTGTATTCCATTAAATACAAATACCGGTATCATGAATAATCATCAATAAAGGTAATGAAATATTGATAACCTCTTCTTTCTTGTATTGACATTGGGCAACATACATGATGCGTAAATTTTGGGTGCATAAAAGTCATTAAATTTAAATCCATCCCTAGCCAAGTTTTAATTAAAACATTAATCCCAAATTACACATACGAAAAAGTATACTCATCGCAAGCATAGTATAAGGAATTAACAAGTATCGATTCTCAAAGGAACAAATACACATTAATCACTTTTCTTTTATTATTTAACCGACCTAAAAAAGTAATGAGAAAATAAAAAGAAAATTAAAGATAAATATATACAACTTCAAGGATGTAATAATATGCAATTTAGACTAATACTTTTGAAAACATGATAATAAATCACTTAGCAAATAACATAATCAATTATCACATTGGTATCATGAAGTATTTAAAATAGACCTACTTCGTTTACAATCTATGGAATCACTATCTTAGTTGCAATTTTGGATAAATTGGTTGAGACAGAATGTGTTTACTAATTTAAAATAGACTTACTTCGTTTGCAATCCATGGAATCATTATCTTCTAGTTAAATTAGTAAATATAATCTATCTTAACCAATTTATCCAAAAAATGCATTAAAATCAAACTGCATTTAAACCCCTATACTCTAGGTGATTTAAAGCATGAAATTAGTCAATAAATCCATATTCTAGCAATCATAAACTAACCTTTGATTACCCAAATTCTTAACAATTAATCTTTTTTTTTTAAGTAAGTTGAGAGATAACAAATATGAAATTAATTAGTTGAAGTCATTATCAACTCTTTTTTCAAGCAAGTTAATAACAAAAATCAATCAATCAACTTCGTAATAAAAACAAGTAATCAAATCCTAAGACAAATAATCAATTGATCAAGATTTCTAAATTAACTCAAGAAATCATGAGTCCCAAAAATAATGTCAAATTATAATGAAAATATGAATTGCATCATTATTCAAGAAAAAGAAAACAAATGTGCAAAAAAGAACTTATAGACAAGCCCTTCTTCTTCTTCTTGAAAACTTTCTTGAATAATACTCCTTGAATGATGAATCTCATCCTTTTTATAAGTGATTGGCAACTTTGATCGTTAGATTCATATATTTGTCTTATGTTTTTCTTGTTTAAATAGGCACCCAAGAGGCCAAAATTTGTTCCCTAAAAGTTGTGGGCCGAGTAGAGATTGAAAAATACCAAAACTCTTGGGAAATTATCAAATTTGCACTTGAAAAGAAAAGCCCGCCGATGTTGGACAGTCCAGGGCCAGTGCCAGCTCCGCTTGGCACGGTCGGTGCCAGTCGTGCTTTAGTCGGCCCGGTCGTGCTCTGTTTTTCTTCCCGCAATTCCCCTATTTCCCTAGTGCTAGCCGTGCTTTGATGGCGACGGGATTTTTTGCATTTTCATCATTTTCTGCAATAAAAAAGCTAAAACACATTTTCAAAGGTAAAATATCAAATATGAAGGAATATGACTAATTATTGCATCAAATGTATCACAAACATCCTTAAATAACTAAGAAAATATAGATGAATTTTGCACCTATCACATTTCCCCACACTTGAATTTTTGTTTGTCTTTAAGCAAAGCCCTTTAAAACAAGGAAAAACAAGACAATCCTTCAAAAAGTTCACTTAGAACAAAGGCACAATTGCCTTTCAAACTTTAGATATGTTCTTGCCATTCTTTTAACCCTTTGAAAACATTCACAGAGTAAAGTACTAAATAAGACATATCAAGGCCCTAGAAGTCAAATTAAAGAAGTTTATACTCTAGTCTAAGAATATTATTTCACCCTTCAAGCAAAAACATAGATAACATGAATCATACAAGTCAAGCTATCTAGCAACTCAAGTATAATAACTCCAAAAATTGCACAAGTGAATGAGTCATGATTTAAGGAAAACACTCCAAATTTTTTTCATCTCATTTTTTTCAATGACTTAGGGAATTGATAGTCTCAAGTAAATAGATTTCTCTTTACGCACCGTATTAGCCCCCTTATGGTCATTATTCATCTTTTTTACAATAATCTATCTTTCGTTTTTTTGCTTTAGGGAATTAATAGCCTCAAAAAAGTAGATTTCTCTTCACTATCTATATTGGCCCCCATAATCAAGTAAAAAAGTGCTTTCTCACCCTCAAAGATGAAATAAAAATTTCTCAACTTATTGTTCTCATTTTTCAACTCACAATCAGTATGTTTTTCAAGCTTTCCACTCAAAGATTTTTTTCTCACAATCTTTATCACAACTCAAAGTAAGCAAAATTTAGATCAATAATACAAAAGTTAGCCAATAATTTTCCCCACATTCATCACATTATCTATATTCAAACTAGATAAGTCAAATAATACTTACTAATGCATAAATAAGATTAACCCACATTCTCAAGTCTTTACATATACCATCTAATAAACTAATTTGTTGATAAAAATTCACCAAGTGAATGACAAAACTCATATCTAAGAAAAAACAACAACGATAACCTTGCTAAAGCAATGAAAATCACAACAAATGTGAAAAAAATTTCTGCTTTCTGCCAAAATATATGTATATAGAAAATATCTTCAATACTAAACTCTCCTCTCACACTTACACTGGACATTGCCCTCAATGCCCAAAAATATAATAATGAAAACAAAGCCAAGGAGACCAAAATAAATAAAGAGGAAGAATACAGAAAAGAAAATACTTCTATAATGAAGTAGCTCCAACATATGTGAATCCATCACAAGAAGTCATAGGGAAAATTGCACGTAGATAAAACATACGAGAAACAAAAGCAAAAAACATAACTCTAGAAAAGGAAAAGAAACAATCAAAAGAAAATTAAAGATAAAAGAAAATTCAACTAAAAAGAAAGCTGAAGAAAAGTCATGAAAATATAATTAGAAAAGAAAACTAAAGAAAAGAAATACAGATTAGTAGAAGAATGCTCAATCCTCATCATCATCATCATCCTCCGCATCATTAGCCCCATGGCTACCATTACCTCCTTGAGCTCCAGGAAATCTTTGCATCATTTGCGCACATTATTATTCCTGAGCATATTGCCTCCTAGTGAGGGCAGTCATGGACTTATGAAGCTGTAGCAATATCTCTATTTGTGTCTCCATGCCAACTCTCAATTGCTCTAATTGATCTCTTACCTCAACCTCAAAGTCATCCCTAGATTATGATTGTGAACTACTAGCACGAGCTCTAGGTGGTGCTATAGGATGCTCCTCTTCCTCAGGTGGAAGATCGGCTTGTCCTGAGTGCTGCACATCAAAAGGCCGTAACCAACGTCTCACATTCGTACTATACTGATAACCACAGCTAGCTAGTATTTGCTCAATAACTAGATCACCCTCCGTTGTGGTTTTAGTAAGTTCACCCTCCAAACTAATGCTAACGACTTCTAGAATTTTCATTATCACTAGGGGGAAAACAAAAGCTTTGGTGGAAAGGCAAGAATAGACCACATCTCACATGGATTGGACAATTAAAAGGGTAAGCGGGATGGGCTAAGTGAGCACCATCCTATGAAGAATATACAGGTCAATCACATGAGACTCATTGAACCCACTAGCCTCTGGAACAACACTGTAAGCAAAGATATAGACTAGGGCATGTAAGTTGGTTTCAAGATCATTATTAGAGTAAAAACCTACTTGCCTTATTGGACCTCTCTTGTACATCCTCAAGGTAGCTCTAGTATCATTTACTTTCCACTCGAGATTAGACAGTATCTTTTGATTGTTGTGATCTATAGCTACCAAGGACCTTCATTACTAATACGAAGGATGGCAGCTAGTCTCTCTCAATCTATAAAGATAGGGGTTCCCTTTACCCTAATCTCAATGATCTCAAGATGCTTATTATGTTTTTGGACCGTATTAGATAAAAAATTAAAACAGGACAATAGGGTCCGTTCAATTGAACTATTAGTCCACACCCCAAGCGTCTAAACATGAGTCCTAACTTGAGGGCACGGTCTAAAGAGGGTGCAAATGTGCGTTCTATAATAATTTTGTTAGTAGCCCTCTTAGTGTACCAATCTTGGCAAGAAGAATCAATAGAATCAACAAGGTGTAGGAACAAGGGGTCTATGGATGTAGGGGTAGAGGATGATGAGGCTCTAACCCTTTTAGAAGATTGGCCCCTCTCTCTAGGCATGATGAAGGGATATGAATATGGTTAGCAATAAAGAATGTGAATGAAGCACCATCCCAATATAACAACAACTCTCAATAGGATTAAACCACCCCAACACAACACTACACACAATCCTCAACACTCCACAATTTATAATCACACCACAATAACCTTAATCCACAATACCAATAAATCCCAATCCTCTTTCAAAACCTGCAAAAAGAAATAGAATGCCACAATTCAAACCATAACATGATCCCCAACGAATACACAAGCTGATCAGAGCATGAAAAATATATCCATATCCCAAGTCAAGAAAAATGCATCATGGCCATGCACATTATCCATTTATCATGAATTTATTAACAAGACAATTGTGATAACCCAAAAATAGCCAACCTATGATCACAATATGGACATGTAGTTGCAAAAATAATTCGTGAATCATATTCCCATGCTATTCTTGTTATAATAATACCATCAATTCAATCAAGTTCAACAAATAATTCTAATTTATGCAATTTACGTCCAAAAATATGCCCAAAAATAGGAAAAAATCAATGGCAAGAATTTAACTGTAAGAATGCAAGAAAAATCATCCGTTTGTGTTCTCCAATGCATGGGCAAGCAAAATGTAAAATCTTTTTGAAGAAATCTTTACTTGAAAAGAGAGATTTGAAAGTAGGCTTTTGAATAAAAAGTTGATATTTTTTAAATTTTGATCCGTAGATTTAACAAAAACAAGAAGATTTTAAGTTGAATTGATGTTTTAGAAGTTAAGAATGGAACCGGTGGTGTTTGGGGATGAAGAAATGGCGTCAAGTGAGAGAAAAATTGAGAGAATTTGGAAACAAATGGCTAAAATCGGCCATTTTAGGAGGCTCCTGACAAGAGCCGATGCAGAATCCGTGAGGCAGCGCCGGCGCCGGCGCCGACCATGGTCTGTCCAGGCCAGATTTTTTTATAAAAAAATTAAATACTACAAACACAATAATGAAAATCACGAAATCATGAAGAAAATGCCATTATTCAAAAAACTAAAAATAAATGAAAGTACACAAAAATTAAATAGATGTCCCAAAATCAAAAACCAAATCAGTGAATATCATTTTTTTTCCACGGTCATGATCGGATTTGTCTTAGTAGTCCCTGGAAGAGATCCCATTTGATGATCTCCAAGAAGTTTGGCCAATTGCCCAATTTGATTTTTCAGATTGTGCATAGACGCCTCCGAATTCCTCGTGGTTGCATCCACTCCTTGAAACTGTACTTCCGTGGTACTTACCATTTGGTTAACTAAGTCCTCCAATGATGGCTTAGGCGGTGGTGCATTATAAGGCAATGAGGGTTGAGTCCTTTGATTCCTTCCAAAATTAGAAAAAGTCTGCCTAGGTTGGTTTTGGTTATTTCATGAAAAGTTGGGATGGTTCCTCCAACTAGGATTGTAAGTGGTACTATAAGGATTGTTACCTTATCTTCTATTGTCCACAAACGCAGCTTGTTCTAAGGACTCCTACGATGACCCCATACTTTGAAACTCATGATTTGGATGCCCTTTCCCACAAAAAATCGCAACTAACATTTATTACCTGTCCTTGGGAAGGAAACATCACCATTTGTTCCATCTTTTGTATAAATGCCTCCACCTTAGCCTCTACAGTTGCCATTGCATCCACATTGTATACTCTATGAACACAAGCTTTTAATCTTGAACTATCCCATACATAGTTGTTTGTTGCAAGATTTTCAATTAGATCAAACACCTCCTCCGGGGTCTTAGAATTGATAGAACCACCTACAAATGCATCAACCAATTGCCTTGTAGTAAAGCTTAAGCTACTTTGAAAGATTTGCATTTGCATACCTAGCTCAAACCCGTGATGAGGACACTTCCTAAGCATCTCCTTGAGCATTTCCCAACACTTATAGAGATTTCAGATTCTAACTGTTGGAAGGCAAAAATGTTTGTCCTAAGCTTGGATGTTCTCACCGGGGGAAAATATTTTACAAAAAAATTTTTAGCCAAAACATTCTAAGTGGTGATGGATCCAGCTGGTAAAGACTTTAACTAAGATTTAGCTCTATCTCTCAAGGAAAAAAGAAAAAGCTTTAGTTTGATAGTATTTTCAGAAAAACTATTCATCTTAAACGTGTCATAAATTTCTAAAAAACTCACAAGGTGGGCATTAGGATCTTTCTCAAGTAGCTCATCAAATTGCACCATATTTTGAATTATCTGAATAATGTTGGGTTTAATCTCAAAATTATTAGCATCTATCCTAGGTCCCATAATACTCGATCATGTACCCGAGATTGCGGGCTTAACAAAATCATCCATAGTCCTTATGTTATTGCCACCATTATCACCATTGTTTTGTTGGTTAACCTCTAAGTCATCTCTTATCCTTTGTCTAACCACCCTTTAGATCTTTGTTAGAGTCTTCTTGATCTTAGGATCAAGACTACTATGTTGTCTTTAGATCGTCAGGTCATACACTAAGGGTTAGATCTACAGTGAAAAAAAGATAATGAGATTATAGAATTTACATGTTAAGCCCTTACTACACACTCATGAATTACAATATATAGTAAAATTAGGAAATTAAATTACAATTGTACCAACAACAAAAATATTGCACCTTTTTGTACAAGGAACATATATATATATATATATATATTTACATATATATACATATAAATATAATTAAATCAACAAAATCCAAGATTTCATGATATTATTCCCTGGCAACGGTATAAAAAACTTGATACATAAATTTTGGATGCATAAAAATTTTTAAATTGAAATCCATACCTAGCCAAGTTTTAATTAAAATATTAATCTCAAATTACACATACGAGCAAGTATACTCATCGCAAGCATAGTATAGAAAATTAACAAGTATCGATCCTCAAAAAAATAAGTGCACAATAATCACTTTTCATTCATTATTTAACCGACCTAATAAAGTGATAAGATAATAAAA
Source organism: Voacanga thouarsii (assembly GCA_026120185.1). Lineage (NCBI taxonomy): Eukaryota > Viridiplantae > Streptophyta > Magnoliopsida > Gentianales > Apocynaceae > Voacanga > Voacanga thouarsii. The sequence continues at coordinate 144,369 of JANUWF010002406.1, read as the reverse complement.
AATAAAGAAAAATATATACAACTTTAAGGATATAAAAATATGCAATTTAAACAAATACTTTTGAAAAATATGGTAATGAATCACTTAGCAAATATCACAATCAATTATCATATTAGTATCATGAAGGATTTAGAATAGATCCACTTCGTTTGCAATATATGGAATCACTATCTTCTACTTAAATTAGTGAACATGTTCTACCTCAACCAATTTACCCAAAAGATGCATTAAAATCAATCTTTATATAAACCCCAATATTCTAGGTGATTTAAAGTATGAAATTAGTCAATGAATCCATATTCTGGCAAGCAGCAACTAACCTTTGATTACCCAAGTTCTTAACAATTAACCCATTTTTCAAGTAAGTTAAGAGATAACAAATATAAAATTAATTAGTTGAAATTATTATCAACTCCTTTTTCAAGCAAGTTATTAATAAGAGTCAATCATAATAAAAATAATGTCAAATAATCAATTGACATTAATCATAATAAAAATAAGTAATCAAATCCTAAGACAAATAATCAATTGATCGAGAAGTCTAAATTAACTCAAGAAATCATGAATCCCAAAAACAATGTCAAATTACAATGAAAATATTAATTACATCATTATTCTAGAGAAAGAAAACAAAGGTAAAAGAAAGAACTCGTAGACAAGTTCTTTTTCTTCTCTTGAAAACCTTTTTTAATATTGTTCCTTAAATAATGAATCTTCTCATTTTTATAAGTGTTTAGCAACTTCAATCCTTGGATTCATACCTTTGTCTTGTGTTTTTCTTATTTAAATAGGCTCTCAAGAGGCCAAACTTCGTTCCCTAAGAGTTTTGGGCTGAGTAGAGATTGAAAAATACCAAAACTCTTGAGAAATTACCAAATTTGTGCTTGAAAGGAAAAGCCCACCGACGTTGGATAGTCTAGGGCCGGTGCTAGCTCTGTGGATAGTCCAACTCCGGCTGTGCTCTGATGGCGACGAGATTCTTCGTTTTTTCATCGTTTTCTTCAATAAAAAGCTAAAACACCTTTCTAAGGATAAAATATCAAATCTGAAGGAATATGACTAGTTATTGCATCAAATGTATCACAAAACATCCTCAAATAACTAGGAAAATATAAATGAATTTTGCCTCTATCAATATATTAGTATGTATGAGTTCTAATAACTCTTTGGCCCTTTTCTTTTTTCCAAAAAATGGTGTTTTAGGCATTTTTCAAGTACACAAGACCCGCATATGCCATATGATTCATAATCAAATGACCGTAAGTCACTAAACTTGTATAACTTAGAAACGCGATTTTCATTTATATGGCCTAAATGACAATGCCATAAGTAAGATGAGATTGAGGTTTCTTATTGTTTATGTTGAGAATAGAATCATTCATGTTTAGAACATGCAAACCACTTATAAAAGTTGTAGTACCATATTGAACATCATTTAATGAAAAAAAAAACCTTTATTTTTTAAAATTAAATGAAATCATTCATATTCAAAAAAGTAAATGAGATAATGTTCTTAAGTAAAATAGTTACATAATAACAGTTTGTAAGTTCTAAAATCAATCTAGAAGGCAACTGTAGATAATAAGTCGCCAGAGCAAGTGCAAAAACTTTTGCTCCATTCACAGCAGTAGGTCCACATTGTTAGTGTTGTGCCCTAGAGGTAATCAATTGTATATTGTATATGATATATTTTATTTTAATAAAAGGAATTATTTATCTTACAGTTTCTTTGTTTACTTTTAAGTAATATAACTGTTTGATAAAGTCCCTAGTACAACACTGTGTTAAGGAAATCATGATAGAGATCATAATATGAGATTCCTACTATACTGTATAGTGTTAGTACTTAAATAGTCTCTAGTCATAGTATTAATGAGACGGGACATCATTAATGCATTAAGACTAGCATGTGTTAGACTTCCTGATTTGATCAGGCGGTGGTTCTCATATCCGTGAGTATTGAGATACTCAAAGTTAACGCATGGATGCTTGTTAATGGAATAAGTTTATTGGATGACCTAGCTATAAGATAATCACATGAATAACTATTTAGTACCAGTGATATAATCTCAATATAGCAAATGTGCAAGTATTCTTAGACTTGAGATCTCCAAGGTACTTTGTTTGCTGAGCATTGTACTTTAATTTCAATCTTTGGAGCTCGATCGAGGGCCGCCTGTGGGATGGATATTGGGTACATTATGAGGTAAACGAAAGTAGTTAAGAGGGTCAATAAATGATTCACCACTCTGATAGGGGCTAAATTAGTCATATTTTTCCTAGTTATTTGAGGTTCTTTTGGATATATTTTGTTCAATAACTAGTTATATTCCTTTATATTTGAGATTTTACCCTTGGAAATGTATTTTGTTCTTTATTTCAGATTTTTAGGGTAAAACAAAACGAAAACACCGACTCCAAGAGTCAAGGCGGTGCCGGCTATGTCCTAGAGTTAAGGCGGTGCTTGATTTTTTTTAACGCAATTTTGATAATTTGAGGAGTTTTAGTAGCTTCTAACTTCTACTCGGCCAAGAACTTTGTACCTACGAGTCTAGGCACTGTCTAAGCCTATAAATAGATGAAAAACACAAGGAAAATGGGAGAATTCATTGATCATCATAGAAAATTACTCAATCAAATGAGGAATTCTTCAAGTTCAAGGAGGGTTGTGCAAGAAGGTCTTCAAAGGAAGAAGAAGGAGGCTTGTCTATGAGTGCTTTCTTTTACTTTGTTTTCTTTTTCTTGGACAATGATATGTTAATTGTTTTATTGTAATTCGACATTGTTTTAGATATTCATTATATTTAGAGTTATTTGATTTTTTGATTAGTTAATTGTTCTTCTTGGTATTTAGTTACTTGTGCTTATTACGAAATTAATGGGTTGTTTCTTTCCGTTAACTCGCTTGGAAAAGGGGTTAATGTGGTTTCGATTCATAGATTTCATATTTGTTGTCTTTTAACTCGCTTGGAAAAGGGGTTAATTGCTAAGAACATAGTAATTAAAGGTTAATTGATGTCTATCAGGAATGGATTCATTAGTTAATTTCATGTTTTAAATTTGCCAGGAATGAAAATTTAATCAAAGGATTGTGTTTAATGCATCTTTTAGGTAAGACTGGTTGAGACATGAATGTGATGCTAAGTTGCCTAAAAGATAGGGATTCATGAATTGGAAAAGAAGTAAATCTATCTTAATCCTTCATAGTGCCAAAAGAATAGTTGATTATGATAAAGGTTGGGTACTTTAAGATTATGGTTGTCTAAACAATGGTTGAACTACATACTTCTCCATCCTTGACGTGTATATATTTTTCTTTTATTTTTATTTTATTTTTCTTTTATGTGTCTTTTTATTTATTTTTCATTTTATTGAGTCGGTTAAACAATGAAAGAAATGTAATTAATATCTACTTGTTCCTGGAGGATCGACACTCGTTTGAATCCTATACTCGGTTAATGATGAGTACGCTTGCTCATATGTGTGATTTGGGTTGAACGTTTTAATTTAACTTAATTGGGAATGTGCTTAGTTTGTGTATGATTTTTATACCCAAGTCCGAATACATCACACTCCTAATAGTAGGGGCGAATATCTCACAGCCACTTGTAGGAATTACTACTCGAGAAGTCCTTGGCCAATGCGATTGTGTATTAGAAATAGTTCCAATTAATACACATCTAGAGTAGTGGGTTCCTGGTACAAATACTATTGTATTTGGGCCAAAATTAATTCTGGAGGGAGTTGGCACTAATTCCGTACTCCAAACCGAATGAGATATTATATGGTAAAAGGAGTTAATTGCATTGTAGTTTGTTATTGAAGGGTTCATTTCAAGCTGCTTGACTTCCTGGACTCTTAGGTGGTCATGATATGTTGTTAGATACCGCTCATGATCTGGGAATATGGGTTTATTAATTGATGAATTAATAAACTAATCCTGATTAGAATTAATATGATTAATTCTAATTAATTATGGATTATTAATCTCAAAGACGTTTGGATTAATTCATATTCGCTACCAATTGGTTGGGAAACCTAATAGGTTACACACAATAGAGGATTATATACTCAAGATATTATTTGATAATATAGTGGGGTTAATTGCGAGAAAGAGAAGTTATTGTGGTCAAATTATAATTAGTTATAATTAATTGTCCAAATTGTAATTGTGAGAACTTAATATTTCCAATTACAATTAGGAAATTCTAATTATTTTAGAATTCTGAGATTTGAGTATATTTTGAGCCGGATTTTTCATGTGATATAGAGATACACTCGAAACTCTAGCTGATTTTGTGCAAGATACAAAAATAGGTCCAAACCCTAATGCACACGATTTCTCTCTTCTCTCTCTCTCACGATTGTTCTTGAGAAACCCTAGCCGCCATCTTTTTCTGCTAGCACAAGAAATTTTGGTGTGCTTGAGTATTCCTTTGTGTGAATTACTGTTAGAGATAACCACACACTGTAATTATAGTGGTTAGACGTTCAACTCTCGTGGAGTTTGATTAAGAGGATTGCTGGATCGCACCTCGACTTGAAGAAGAAATTTTTATTCTTCGGACGATCAAAGAAAGGTAAAAAGCTATTACCTTTGTTATCTTTATGTCATGTTTTTCACACATATGCGGGTCTTGGGATGGTATCTCGTTTTATTCTTCCGCTGCGCCGTATAGTATACGAGCCTGAGATACCCATCACACATCACCCTTTTCAAGCCTTCTACTATCCTTTAGTCCCTACAAATTTTGCACAAATAAGAACCACATTCTTTTATCCAATACCCATATATCATTTTTAAAGGTAGTATTAGTTTCAATCATAAACATGTCAGGAGTGGAAGTAGAAGTGCTTGCGAGCTTCTCCTTCTTCTTTCTTTCTTTGACGGTCTTTAGGTAGGCCTTACGGTTGTGCCTCCAATGACCCATATTGCCACAATAATAATATGGTCCTTTGGGGCTACTTCTTTTTTCTTCATGCCACATTTGGGCTTTGTGAGAACATTCTTCTTCTTCTTGGGAACTTTCATCTTAGAAGAGGAAGAATCTACCAGCGTTACTGCATTGTCTTCTTTCTTCTAGGAATTTTCTGCAATGTTGAGCAGGTTGACTAACTTAGGTAGTGCGGTTTCAATCTTATTCATTTGATAGTTAATCACAAAATATGAAAAACTACTTGGTAAAAATTATAAAATTAAGTCGACACTTAATTCATGATCCATTACAAACCTAAGTGACTCGAGCTTCTCAATCAAGCATAGCATTTTCAGCTCTTGAGTGGCTACTAAATCACCCTCTATCATTTTAGAACAAAATAACTCTTTAGAGATCTCATATCTCTCCATTCTTACTTGTTGGTCAAACAACTCCCTTAGATGGAAAATGATAGAGAAAGCATCTATATGCTCATACTACTTTTGCAGCTCAAAGTTCATTGACGCCAGCATGATATAAGATGCTATGTCAGCGTCCTTGTTGCACTTCTTTTGTACCTCATGCTCATCAACAGGAGCATTTATAGTTGAAGGTGGCGGAATAGGAGTATCTAACACATAGAGTAACTTTTCCGACTTAAGAACAATTCTCAAATTTTTATAACTGTCCAAAAAATTGGTCTTGATAAGCTTGTTCGTTTCCAAAATGCTACGTAAGTTCAATTTTGTTTTCATGATGCAAATGACCTAGACGAAAGATAAGAAATATTAAACTATGTATATGCACATGTAATGCACTTTATTAGGTCTTTAATTAAGAGAATAATTATTCCACTATTTTACTCAAGTTAGTAACCCCTACTATTGATTCGGGAAAATCCGTTGGAAGTTTTCTTAGCGGACCGGTATCCAAATTCCATAAGAATGACCTTGGTTAGGCTAACAAACCATTCTTAAGTTCAATGGTAGGTATCTAATACTAATTATATCAAATGTAATTACCGGATCATTGGGTGATTAACATCTTTTAATCTTAAAGCTTTTAAGCCAGCCTAATTTTGCCTCTAATTTTCTTTATGCTTGAGTTAGCCCAATAAGGATAAAGAAATTAGTTAAATCCAACCCATTAATCAGGAATTTAAATTTCATAGCTCGAATATACTTGATGTCATGTAGGTTTAGGTCTACCCAACAACCTGGTCTCGAAAAAGATCTCTCGTTTTTACAATATTAATGGAAGGCATTATGTTTAATATTAATTGAGGGATTTGTTATATTAGTGCTCTCATACATTTGGCATGCATAAATATCAATACACTGATAATATTGTAATAGACTCAATTATATGGCTTGATTATAAGCTTTTCTAGATTAATTTCCTTGAGCTATGTAGGAAATTAATTTTAGTCAAGCCTATGTGTTCATGCATGTTTTGAGAAGAAAATCTTAACATCTTCTTGGTTTGTCTTGGTCACCACCTCCATAAACTCGTAAAATAATTTTTATTTCTATCTAATATATGTACTCTAATTACATAAATTCCTAATGAAGAAAACTCGAGTTACATTCAAGGTGATTTAGATGGAAAGAAAAATTACAAGAGAATTATAGAGAAAGACAAGATACGCATGCCCTATTTATTCAAAAAAAATAAAATGCAAGAAACAAAATTAATTAATTAAAATTAATTGGTCTAAATTCATAACCAAGCCAACATACTAAAATCATTCTTAAAATATATTAAGCAAAACAAATATATATGACATATAAATTTCCAGAATCATTATTGTGAAAAAAATAATTTTTTAGTCCCAAAATCAAGTTTTAAGAAAAATTCCCTTTTGGGTCCTTAATAAAATTAGAAATGAAAGTGTTTTTTTATAATTACTGTGTAAGCCCAACGTGGCTTGCACTAGCCCCGCGCCGGCTTGAGCACAAATCCCATGCGTGATTGCTCAAGCCCCGCGCGGGCTTGTGAAAAGGAAAACGTTTGCATTGCAATTGCAAATTGTTGCAATTCCAGAATTGCCAACCAAAAAAAAAAAAAAAAAAGTCACGGAATTGCTAAGCAATTTCATTTTTTTTTTCTTTTCGCTGGCAATTTGCAATTCGGAATTGCAATTGCATGGCCACCGACATGAATAAGCAATTTTTTTAATTTATTTTCTGGAAACAACTATAAATTCCTAATAAGAAAACAGCAATTTCCTTTTCCTTTCCGAAACAATTAAATTTGAAACAATTTTCAATCAAATTTCGAAACAATTAAATTGCAAACAATTTCCAATCAAATTTCAAATTTCCATTAAGTGTTTTCCCTAACAATTTTTGTTACAGAATTAGAAATCTACAATTTCTAAGTCAATTTTGATCACAATCAAAACATTTTTTTTTTAAATTTTTCTATAAACAAACTTCCTAGGATTCCACAATTCCTTTTACTGAAATCAAATCCAGTAATTAATATGTGGAAAAATAATAACCCACTAAAACAAAATTTTCCAAAATTAAAATATTTTTGAAACAATTTCACTTATCCAAAATTAATTTTTGAAACATTTTCAAAATTCAGAATATTTATGAAACAATTCATAATACCAAATTTATTGTGAAATAATTTCAAACAATAATAATAATTAAACTCGTAAAACACATACGAAATGTCTATGATACCACTGTTGGATTTCAATCATGTAAAAATGATTTATGTGTGGCGAAAATTAAAACGAAATCTAAGTAACAGGATCACTTGTATGTAATTAAACGAGTATAAAGAGGAAAGAAATATTTATTATCTCAAGAACCTAACTTTTAAAATTGTTCATTCGCTCACACAAAACTCTTCCGTAAATTTGTCCAAGCATGAACTACCAAAGTTCCAAGTGTAAGAATTTCTCTAATAGTATACACATGAGTAACCGTACACTACTGATGCCAAGAACCAATGCTAGTGGGTTTTATTTTGACAACACTTTGGATTAATTAGAGAAAAAGAATAAAAGGCTATTGTGTATATTATGTGGTTTTTCAACAACCCTTGGTGGTTTCCTAGATTTTTCTATATATACAGAAAAAATCACCACCTTTAGAAAACTGAAAACCCCTACGCCTTATTTCCTAAAAACTTTTAGGAAGTAATTATACAAGCCTTTACATACAGAGGCTTTGTTTTCTAATCCTATTAGGAAGCAATTATTTAGCCTTTGGATTGTCAACCCTTGGGTTTCTATAATTGCAATAAGGCTTATTAAATTATAATTAATTTATAATTCAGCCACAAACCTTTTAAGTAATTATAATTTCACCTAATTAATTATAACACTTTATAATTAGCCCATAATTATTATTTTTCTCACAAATTAACCACATAATATTATCATATAATATCTTGAATATCAATTCCTCTATTGTGTGTGACTATTGGTTGTCTAGTCAATTGGTAGCAAAATATGAATTAATTCTATTATAATATAATTAATAGTTCTTTCATAATTAGAACTAATTTATTAATTCTAATTAAGGTTAATTTATTAATTTTTTAATTAATAAATTCCTATTTAGTTTATCATTAGTGGCATTTAGCAATGCATTATGACCATCCAAAAGTCTAGAAAGTCAAATGGTTTAACGTGAACCTTCCAATAGCAAAACGTCAGTTCAACAAACTCCTTTTATCATACTATATCTCATTCGGTTTTATAGTATGGAATTAGTACTAACTCCTACTAGAATATAATTAATTCTAATCCGAATTTATTAGTACTTGTTTCAGAATCTATTACTTAACATGTGTATCAATTGAAACTATTTCTAACATTTAGTCGCCTTGGCCAAGGACTTCTTAAGTAATGATTCCATATAAGTAATCGTGCAATATATGCCCCTATTATTAATAGTGATAAATCCTTTATTGATCATTTGAACTACTTTCGATTACTTTACGTTGTACCCAATATCTATCCTATAGGTGGCTTTGTAGGGATTCCAGAGATTGGAGTCAAAGTGCAACACTTAGTAAACAAAGTACCTTGGAGATCTCAAGTCTAAAGATACTTATACATTTACTATAATAAGATTCTATCACTAGCACTAAATAATTATCCATGTGATTATCTCATAGTTAGGTCATCAAATATGCTTGTTCAAGTAACAAGCATTCACATATTAACTTTGAGTATCACAATATTCACGGATGTGAGATCTACTACTTGATCAAATCAAGAAGTATAACACATGCTAATCTTAGCACATTAATGATGTTCCATCTCATTAATATTATGACTATGGATGGTTTAAGCACAAGTACTACATAGTCTAGTAGGAATCTCACATTATGATTTCTATCATAATTTCCTTACTACTATGCTATGTGCTCGGGGTTTTATCTATCATTTTTATACACAGATTCGTGAAATGTTTAATTAAGCTGAAAGATAAAGATTCCTTTTTATTAATAAATGTGCAAAAATGCATTATATGAATGATTGGCTCTAGAGCACAACTCTAACATTCTAGGATCAGTATTAATGATGATCTTCTCTCACTTCTTGGCACTAGAATTATACAATCCGATGAACTCACCAGCCTCCACCTTCCCAAAAAATGATCTAGTGCTTCTTCTTCCTATCTACTTAAAGACTACACCAAGTTCAAGGCTTTCTGTAGGAGTTTTATGGGACCAAGTTTGGCTTTGAAAATCAAGGTAGGCTCATGAATACATAGGCTAGAGAAAGTGAAGATGCAAAAATCCCGTAGGAATTGCTGATGCCTAGAATTGGAGCCACATTTTCTTTTGAAATGAGTATAATGAGGGGAGAGAGAGAGAGGAGGTCTGGCGGCGAGTAGTAAGGAGTGAGAGACAGAGTGAAGATAGCAAGAAATAGAGTAGTGGGGAGAGTGCCTAGTATCCAGTCGACATTAGCAATCGGGAGGGAGATACTGACGGAGAGAGAGAGAGAGAGAGAGAGAGAGAGAGAGAGAGAGAGAGAGAGAGAGAGAGAGAGAGAGAGAGAGAGAGAGAGAGAGAGAGAGAGAATTTGGCATTTGGTGTTTTGCTAATTTTGGCAGAAGATTCCAATTTTTTAGATGCCAATTTCACCAATTCGTTAACCATGACTAAGGTTAAGGAGAAAAAAATTGAAAAATATCAAGTTAGGAATAAAATAATCAAGTCGGACATGTGTTGCCCACATTGGCTGGATTTACCTAAAAACTGCCTATCAAATTAAGCTATATCAATTGCCCAACTGTTGGGTTTCTCTACGCCAAATCCTGCAGTATCCTATGTGTTTTTCACCCATATATATCCTTTGAAATAGGGACGGAACAAGAGACTTGGCATTGGAGGTAAGATATATTAAAAGATATGTTATAAGAAAAATTAATGATTTTGGGAGGGAAAATATACAATTCTAAAGGATCTTCTTATAATAATTTTTAAGGCAAATTATAAAGTTTTAGAAAATTTTGAAAGGGCAGGGAGTGGGGAGCAAAATATAAAATTTTAGAGGATCTTCTTATAATTTTTAAAATTTTTAAGTCAAGTTATAAAATTTTAGGGGCTTTACTTTTTCTGGATTTCGCAGCCAGAAATTGAACCTATAAACACCGACATCTACAACTTGTCTTTTTCTGCTGTGTTATATATCAAAATACAGATCCGTCTAAACAAAGTACCTTGTTTGGAATAGTTTTCATACTTTTTACTGTATTAAAGAATTAATAACAATACTTTTTTATTTAGGTTTAATCATCTTTATTGATGTGAGATGTATTCGAATCACAAGATGAATTCACATGTATAATTCATCTAGCGGTATTTTGGATGGGTAAAATATACAGTCGTTCTTGATTTTTTTTTTTTCCCCCAAAAATCTCAAATTTTCCATTCAACTTTTCAGAGTAACAATGTACTATTCACATGATATTTTTCAAGAGTAATTCGGTCCAATGTTTGAGGGACGAATTGTTGCACTAAAAGTTGAATGCGGGTTTGAGATTTTTGAAAAAAGCTCTTGCGCAGCTGAACTGGACGGAAGGGTCACAACCATATGTTTTAATCAGTTGGAAGGTAAATTTGTTGCATTAAAAAGTTGAAGGTTAAATTTGAGATTTAAAAATAAAAATTAAAGAGCGATTAGTGTATTTTACCCTTTTTAGATTATGCTGATATCTTTAGTTTAATTTGTTTATGAGAAGAAATGATGTTTTGTAATCACTAAATCTTAATGTGGATTTATTTTTTGCGAGAGATAGTAAACCACGTGGAGAATAAAAAGGCACATGCCGAACAATAAAATTAATTGCATAGCACAATCAGGGAGAAGTCCTACTGTGACATTTTGGTTCCCAAAAGTGCTAGTGTTGGTGACTCCGTTTTGACTGTTGGCCGATTGAACAGGGCAACATAATTATGCCCGACGGTTGCTTTAACAATTGACTATGGTTCAAGTTTAAAACCGTCAACTGGAACCGACCTAAACAGCCCAGTTAAGGTTGAGGATTTTCTCTAACTGTCAATCCACTATTCAACCATCGGTTGACCTCCTTTTAAAATAAAAATAAACAACATTCCAAATACTCTTTTTGTCCCATGTAGATCTCTTTCAATTCGCTCTTGAATCACACTATTCTCACTGCAAATTCTAATTGAAGTCTTTAATTCTAAAAAAAAAATCACATTATTAGTAATTATTTATGAATTTTTTTTCATATTTTTGTTAACATGTAGAGCGGAATTTACTCATTATGAATTGTTTATTATTATTTTTAAATTTTTTACATATTGAATACAAAACTTTAATCCTGTCATCGTTATCTTTTAACCTCTTTCACATTTTGGCAAAAATTATTTTTTTTGGAAAAAAAAAAGTACTTGACAGTTAACCAACCCAATTGGTTGAAAATTAAAAGTTAAAGTTAAACATTTTGGCCAACCTTCAACTAACAACCACCGGTTTTTCAAACGTAGTCATCCCTGCGCAAGAAAGCCATTTAATGTCTGATATGATTCGGGAAGTGATTGGTTGTTAGCCTGCAATTATTTAGTGGATAATTTGTGTAACCAAGATAAGCTAACGAAGGCATATAGCGTGCTTGAAATAATGCAAGAAAAAAGTGTTCTTCAAAATGCATCAGCATTTGAAAAGGGTTGTTCAGGCAGCAGATAAATGATGGTTATTCAATCTTGGAAGAGTCAAAAGGTACTAACAGCCATACAAAATAATAACAGCTTGGGGTAATATATTTAAAATTTAAGTGCATAAATCTAGAACTCGTTTGATAAAATAAAAATTTGAAAAAGATAATTTGAATATTTAAATATTTAATTTTAAAAATTAATATTTAATTATTAAAATTTGAATATGATATTTGAATTAATTATAATTAATTTTTAGTATATATTTTTATAAAAATTTAGATTAAATACAAAAGAATATTAAAAATTAAAGGAATATTTAATATTATTTAGAAATTAAATTTAAATGATTAGTTCATTTATCAACTTAGTCGAAGTCATATTAAACTTGTCTATGTTATAGTTTAATTTAAACTAAGAGTACGAATTTGGTAAATTCTTAAGAACATGTCAATTGAGTGCATTTTAATTAATTAAATAATAATAAAAATATGTTATCAATTTTTTTAATTAATTAAATACTTAAGATTATTCATTATCAAATAATCTTATAAATTAATTAATTAATTAAACTACCAGACATAACCTTAGTCTCTCTTTTTAGCCGTCCTCTTTAAAATTTTGTGCGTATAAGAAGTGTTTCCTTGAGTTCCCTTATGCCCTTATGTATCGATACGAATCCTCTCCTCCAAATCTCTCTCCTATTCTCTTCCCAACTCTTAAAGATTCGTCAAGTGTCCTTCTTATATTCTCTATTTATTTTTTCTCTAAATAAAAAATAAACTTTTATAATCTAAATAATAAAATTTTATTGGAAATAAATAAATAATAAATCTAAATAAATTCTTTGTAAAAAAAATAAATAGAAATGATTGGAAATACACTTAGCAAATTCCTGAGAGTTGGGGAGGGATTTGGTGAAGAGGATCTTGGGGCCACAGGGAAAGTATGGTGGGCTAATGATGCGGATAAATTTTCATTTGAAGTGATAATTTTTTTCGTTTAAATGTATGACTGATCACTATTAGCTTTAAATATTTTCCGCATGTACTTCATTAGAAATTAACCATTAAAATTGGCAAAGATACCAAATTGAATCACTATAGAATTTTATGCCACATCCATTAAAAGAAAGTTGCAGTTTGAATGAATGGCAATGTAGAAAAACTGCACAATTTGGGAGTTTTTCCAAAAATAAATAATATCAGCCAAAAGTGCTCCTTCAAAAAAAACTTGTCAAATTAATACCCATGAAAGAAATCAGAAAATTAAAACCACGTGATATGAGATCATTTGAACAATATTTAAAAATACAATAGATAATAACAAATTCACCTAATTCTAAATTCCTTCTCCAACATCTTCAAAGAATATTTTCAAAATCTTGTCTGAGGATCGATCTTCTTGCATTCACTATGGGAAAATTTGGATTTTGCGACGGCTAGATGACCGTCACTAATTGTGAGGGTTTTGCGACGGCAATGAAAATCGTCACTAATTGTGACGGATTTGGGACGGCTATTGCAAAACCATCGCTAATTGTGACGGATTTGCAACAGCTATCACAAAACTCTCACTAATTGTGATGGCTCAAAAAAATTGTTGCAAAATCCTCACAAATTAGCAACGGCTTGATAATTATTTTTTTTTCAAAAAAAATTAATAAAATCATCGCAAAACCCTCGCTAATTAGGGACGGTTTTGCGACACCTCAAAAACCCTCGCTAATTGAGACGGATTTTTGACGGTTCGATAATAAATTAAATTTTTTAAAATTTTTTAAAAGAACCATCGCAAAACCCTCGCAAATTAGTGACGGTTTTGCGACGGCTTAATAATAAATTTTTTTATAAAAAAATTTAATAAAATCGTCGCAAAACCCTTGCTAATTAGCAACGGTTTTGCGACGCCTCACAAAACCCTCGCTAATTGTGACGGATTTGCGACGGCCCGATAATAAATTTAAAATTTTAAAAAATTTTAAAAGAACTGTCTCAAAACCATTGCAAATTAGCGATGGTTTTCCAACGGGTTAATAATAATTTTTTTTAAAAAAAAGTCTTAATAAAATCGTCGCAAAACCCTCGCTAATTAACAATAGTTTTGCGATGCCTCGCAAAACCCTCGCTAATTGCGACGGATTTGTGACGGTCCGATAATAAATTTAATTGCACAAAATTTTTTAAAAGAATCATCGCAAAACACTCGCAAATTAGCAATGATTTTGCGACGGCTTAATAATAAAATTTTATAAAAAAAATTTAATAAAATCGTCGCAAAACCCTCGCTAATTAGTGACGGTTTTGCGACACCTCGCAAAACCCTCGCAAATTAAGATGGATTTGCGACGGCCCAACAATAAATTTAATTTTTTTGAAAATTTTTAAATGAACTGTCGCAAAACCTTCCAAATTAGTGACGGTTTTGTGACGGCTTAATAATATATTTTTTAAAAAAAATTTTAATAAAATTGTCGCAAAACCCTTGCAAATTGCCACGGATTTGCGACGGCCAGATAATAAATATAATTTTTAAAAATTTTTTTAAAAGAATTGTCGTAAAACACTCGCAAATTAGTGACGGCTTAATAATAAACTTTTTTTATAAAAAAATTTAATAAAATCGTCACCAAACCCTTGCTAATTAGCGACAGTTTTGCGACACCTTGCAAATCCCTCGCTAATTGTGACAGATTTGCGATAGCCCAATAATAAATTTAATTTTTAAAAATTTTTTAAAAGAACCGCCGCAAAACCCTAGCAAATTAGCAACGATTTTGCGACAGTTGAATAATAAAATTTTATTAAAAAAATTTAATAAAATCGTCGCAAAACGCTCGCTAATTAACGACGGTTTTGTGACGCCTCGCAAAACCCTCACAAATTGCGATGGATTTGCGACAACCCATAATAAATTTAATTTTAAATTTTTTTTAAAAGAACTGTCGTAAAACACTCGCAAATTAGCGACGGCTTAATTTTTTTAAATTTTTTTAATAAAATCATCACCAAACCCTCGCTAATTAGAGACGGTTTGCAACGCCTCGCAAATCCCTCGCTAATTGCGATGGATTTGTGACGGCCTGATAATAAATTTAATTTTTTAAAAATTTTTAAAAGAACAGTCGCAAAACCTTAGCAAATTAGCAATGATTTTGTGATGGCTTAATAATAAAATTTTATTGAAAAAAAATTTAATAAAATTTTCGTAAAACCCTTGCTAATTAACGACAGTTTTGTGACGCCTCGCTAATTGCGATGGATTTGCGACAACCCGATAATAAATTTAATTTTTTTAAAATTTTTAAAAGAACCACCACAAAATCCTCGCAAATTGCAATGGATTTGCGACGACCAGATAATAAATTTGATTTTTAAAAATTTTTTAAAAGAATTGTCGCAAAACCCTCGCAAATTAGCGATGGCTTAATAATAATTTTAAAAAATAATAATAAAATTGTTGCCAAACCCTCGCTAATTAGCAACGGTTAATTTAATTTTTTTAAAAGAATTGTTGCAAAACCCCCCACAAATTAGCGGCGGTTTTGCGACGGCTTAATAATAAATTTTTTAAAAACAAAATTTAATAAAATCATTGCAAAACCCTCGCGAATTAGCGATGATTTTGTGATGGCCAGATAATAAATTTAATTTTTTAAAAATTTTTAAAAGAATCGTGGCAAAACCCTTGCAAATTAGCAACGATTTTGCGGCTTAATAATAAATTTTTAATTTTTTTTAATAAAATCGTCGCAAAATCCTCGCTAATTAGTGACGATTTTGTGACACCTCACAAAACCCTCACTAATTGTGACGGATTTACGATGACCCGATAATAAATTTAATTTTTTAAAATTTTTAAAAGAACCATCGCAAAACCCTCGCAAATTAGCGACGATTTTGTGACGGCTTAATAATAAATTTTTTAAAATTTTTTTAATAAAATCGGTGCAAAACCCTCGCAAATTGCGTCGGATTTGCGACAACTCGATAATAAATTTAATTTTTTAAAAATTTTTAGAAGAACCGTCGCAAAACCCTAGCAAATTAGCGATAGTTTTGCGATGACTAGATAATAATTTTTTTAAAAAAATAATTAATAAAATACTCTCGCTAATTAGCATTGGTTTTGCCACGCCTCGCAAAATAATAAATTTATTTTTTAAACTTTTTTAAAAAAATCCTCATAAATTAGCGACAACTTATAAAATCCATCGCAAAACCCTCGCTAATTGCGACTGATTTGCGAGGGATTAGGGATTCACGAAAACCCTCGTTAATTGCGATGGATTTGTGAGGGATTAGGGTTTCAAAACACTAATCCCTCGCAAATACGTCGCAATTACCGAGGGTTTTGCAATGACTTTTATCCATCACTAATCTAAAAAAATCTTTAAAAATTTTTAAAGTTTGGTTTTATACATACATACATACATACATACATATACATACATACATACATACATACATACATACATACATACATACATACATACATACATACATACATACATACATATAAAATATGTGTTAAAATAGTAGAATGTGCGAAAAGACATTGTTAAGTTGAAATATTTATATATATAATATTATTATGTGTATATACATATAAATATGTATATATTATTAAGTAAATATGTATTAATATATATATATATATATATGTATATGTATGTATATTAATATCTATAGACATACACATACTAACATAAATAAAATATATTAATTTGTATTAACATATATATATATATATATATATATGTAAATATGTGAGTGTGTGTGTGTGTGTGTGTGTGTATACGTGAAAACATGGGCCAAGTCCAAGCCAAGCCGGGCGGGCAGCGAGCGTGTGTGGCATCCTCCATACCTTGGGCTTTTCTATCAAGTCTATGAAAAAGCCTTTTAGTATATAAAGGCTTCCACACTCTTCGATTTTTCCCATATGGGCTTTATGTCTAACATGAATACCCAAATGGTTAAATACTCAACTTTAATGACATTTAATTATGGATTCCCACCATAAAAATGGCTTCTACCATAATCAAAACGATGTCTAACATATCAAAAACAACTCACATTAATTGTTTTAGGCTAACTAATCATTACTTAAAAGTTATTAACTTCAAATTAAAGTTGCCATTTTCAACAATCCCTCACAAATCCATAGTTAAAGACTATCCAAGATTTACATAATCTGCTTTCGATAATGGTACCTTCCGGTTTGAACCACTACCTAAGTTATCCAACTTATGCCCCCACAAGAATAGATGGACTTAAGCCTTGAATCTGAACCTTGAATATGATGGCGTTTATTGGTAACAATAAACTATCGGCTATGGAGATAATCTTTAGGGTTGACACGTTATGGCCATTTGTCCTGATCTTGTCTTATGAGTGTATTCAGAGAAAATCCAATTCTTTTTTGTTGCGGCCACACAACAACATTCACATAGTTGGCGATCTCCAAAGACGTACTACTAGCATCCTGTCTAAAAGATTTGATCCCATTCAGAATTAAAACTTTTACTAATTGCAAAAAATGCACCACAGACTTTCAAGGAAAGGATCTAGATACAAAGGTATCAGAATAGGTGCCAGATTCACTCAAATAGCTTGTTTATACCACATTGAATTACCTTGTGGGATCTCTACTTGATAAGTTGGGTTGCCATTGTAGGTGAATCATTGCTGGGTTATTAGTCTCACTCCCAACCTGGATTTAAGGAATAAGGATGTTTCTAGTCCTTTAGTTAGGGGGTCTGCAATGTTATCTTTGGATCCAATAAAGTCAACAAACACCACTCTTTCAGACACTAACTCCTTTATAGATTTAAGTCTAACTTGGATGTGTCTCTTAGCCTTCTGATTATACTTGGTACTCTTTATCTTTGCAATTGTAGTTTGACTATCACAATGCACAGATATAGCAGTGACAGGCTTGCTGATCATTGGCAAAGAGGACAATAGTCCATACAACCATTTAGCTTTCATTCCAGTAGTATCCAAGGCACATAACTCCGCCTCAAAAGTTGACCGAGTTATCAAAGTTTGTTTACAACACTTTTAGGCGACTGCTTCACCACCTAATGTAAACACATATCCAGTGCAACTATTGCTACCATAATTCTTGGCTATCCAACTTGCATTGCTATGCCCTACAAGTACAACAGGAAATTTTTCATAATACAACCCAAGGGACACTGTTCCCTTCACGTATCTTAGTACTCGATCCAAGGCTTCCTAGTGAGTCCGATTTGGATAACTTGTATATTTTGCTAATTTAGATACAGAAAATGAAATATCTAGTCTTGAGCCATTTGCAAGATATTGCAAGCTACCAATAATTTGAGAATATCTTAATTGAGACACAGGAACTCCACTTTCATTCTTGAACAAA
The DNA here is from genome assembly GCA_026120185.1 of Voacanga thouarsii. Lineage (NCBI taxonomy): Eukaryota > Viridiplantae > Streptophyta > Magnoliopsida > Gentianales > Apocynaceae > Voacanga > Voacanga thouarsii. The sequence goes on along the minus strand of JANUWF010002406.1, from coordinate 125,899 downwards.
GCTACAGAAGGGTCACTTGGAGTTTTAGCAATTCTACAATTTTGATAATTATATTTCTCAAGAACACTCTCAACATAGTGAGTTTGAGAAATGGTTATCCCCTCAGTTGAGCGAATCAACTTTAGGCCAAAAATCACATTTGCTACTCCCATATCCTTCATTTCAAACTTCCTTTTCAAGAATGATTTGGTCTTATTAATTATCTCAACATTGGACCTAAATAGCAAAATGTCATCCACATACGGGCATAGTATAATACATGTATTACCTTTAACCTTATAGTAAACACACTTGTCATTCTCATTTATGATGAAGCCAAATGATAAAATAGTTTTATCAAATTTTTTATGCTATTATTTGGGTGCTTGTTTTAGACCATATAGGGATTTAACAAGTTTACAAACTTTTCATTCATTTCCTTTGGCTACAAATCCCTCAGGTTGATCCATATATATCTCTTCTTCAAGATCACCATGAAGAAAAGCTGTCTTCACATCCATTTGGTGGATGGTGAAACCATATATAAAAGCCAATACAATTAGCGCTTAGATTGTAATCAAACGAGCAACAAGAGAGTATGTATCAAAATAGTCTATTCCCTCTTTCTGTCTAAACCCTTTGGAAACTAATTTAGCTTTATACTTATCTATAGTCTCATCTAGTTTAAGTTTCTTCTTAAATATCCATTTACATCCAATTGTAGTGCACCCAGGAGGGAGATCTACCAGTTACTATGTTCCATTGGAGATAATAGAATCCATCTCACTTTTGACAGCTCCATTCCAATGCCTTGCTTCTGAGGAAGTCATGGTTACTTGAAAGGTTAAAGGTTCGTCTGCAACATTGTAAGTGACAAAGTCACTTTCAATGTTCTTGACTACTTTAGCTCTCTTACTCCTTCTAGGTTCTTCCAATTTCTCAATTTGAGTGTTGAAACTATTTGGACCTGCTCCTACATCATTCATCCTTTCCATATGATCATGAATATAATCAGATGTTAAAGTTGAATCTAAAGTAGAAGCAATTTGAGGAAATCAGTTTTCATGGGAAACACATCCTCAAAGAATGTAGCATCATAGTATTGAATAATAGTGTTAATATCTATGCCAGGTATTTCAGACTTAATTACCAAAAACCTTATGGCATAGCTTGTTTCCACATAGCCAATAAAGATGGCATCAATAGTCTTTCGTCGTAACTTCTTCCTCTTGTGCTTAGGGATTAGAACTTTTGCAAGATAACCCCACATATAGAAGTATTTTAAGTTAGGTTTCCTACATTTTCAGATTTCAAAAGGAGTTACCTCTTTATGTTTATGAGGGACTCTATTCAGAAAATGGTAAGTCGTATTCAAAGCCTCACCTCATATATACTCAGGCAATCCAGAATTCAAAAGTAAACTATTGATCATATCGTTAAACGTTCTATTTTTCTGTTCAGCAATCCCACTAGACTAGGGAGAATAAGGGAGTGTCTCCTCATGAATTATGCCATTACTTTGGCAATATTCAACAAATGGATTAGACTCATACTTTCCACCTCTATCAGATCTTAACCCTTTAAGTTTCTTGCCAGTTTGAGTTTTAGCTTCATTTTTAAATATGAAAAACTTTTCAAGTGCTTCATTTTTATGTTTAAGTAAATAAGCATAGTAATATTTACTGCAATCGTTAATAAAAGTAACGAAGTATTTCTTATGATCCTTAGTCAACAAACCATTGAATTCACATATGTCTGTGTGAACTAAATCAAGGATTTCTGAATGCCTTTCAATTGAATGATAGGGTTTCCTAGTTATTTTAACTTCCACACACACTTGACATTTGTTCTTCTTATCAATTGAATGTTTAGTGATCAAGTCTAAATTCATCATTCTTTTAACATAATCTAAATTTAAAGGTCCAAGTCTACTATGCCAAATATCAGTGGATTCAATAATGTGCACCATAGGATAAACAAAATTCTCAACAAAAGAAGCTTTATTCAAATTAGAAGTAAATGGTTCAACTCTTAATTTAAACAAACCATCTGACAAATAACCTTTGCCAACAAAAGAATTGTAGTGCATAATCACACAACTTTATTACATTTGAAAATGAATTCATAACCCCCTCTAACTAAATATGAACCACTAAGAATATTCCTACGAACTGTTGGAACATACTGCACCCTATAAAGAGAAAGAATACGTCTTGAAGGAAACTTCAAGTCCACGCGTTCAATCCCCAACACATTGGCTGCAGCTAAGTTCCCCATCTTCACAATTTTTCCTTTAATAGGCTGATAAGGCACAAAAAGCAATTTATCAGCACAAACGTGCACATTTGCTCTAGTATCAACCGGCCATTCAAGTAGCTAATAAATAGTAAAGACTTTTGGGTTAACAGAAATATACTTTTCATCATCATTAGAAGTAGTGATGCCAGTCCTAGCCTTAATGGTACAAACCTTAGTAAGGTGTGTACTCAAATCAGCTTCCACTTGACTAGTACCCTTTACTACCACATTGACTTATGCTTCAGAATTTGATCCTTGTTTGACTTTGAGCTTTTTAGACGGACAGTCCTTAGCCCAATGTCCAACCTAACCACAATTCCAGCAATGTTTTAGAGTTTGAATTAACTCTCACATTCCTCTAATTATTGCTCTTCTTTCTAGTAGTCACCATATGGACATTAGACTCCATATGTACAATATGACTATTCTTTCTATGTTGTTCCTCAATGGATATTGATTTCATCAGATCATTTAAAGAAATTTTCTCCATCTTGTGTTTGAGAGATATTCCAAAGTCCTCCCAAGACTTAGGAAATTTCTCTATCACTGACATCGCTTGGAACTTCCCAGGAAGTTCTATATCCGATTCATGAAGAGAGTGAATAATCAATTTCAACTCTTAAGTCTATTCAATCATAGACTTGCCCTCAACCATCTGAAACTTCAGGAATTTGGAGATATAATACATTTCCAGACCTTAATCCTCGGTATTATATTTTCTATCCAATTCATTCCATAGTATCTTTGCTATGTATGACTCAGAACAGTAGACATCAAAAAGAGCATTTGTCAATGCTAACAGTATTGCCCCTCTGCATATATTATTCTATTCATCCCATGCAGCAATCTCAACTACTCTAGGATGCCTATCAGTTGGTATGGGCCTATCTAACTGCACTGCTGACAATAAGCCCCTTATGGTCAACTAAATTTTCATGTGTTAGTGCCAACAGTTAAAATTCTGCCTTGGACCAAATTTGTCTGGCAAACCATTCAAGTCAACCAAAGGCTTATACACAGCAGATGCAATACCTGACGAACTAGCAATTGCACATAAATAGATAATTGCAAAACAACTTCTTAAAAATTGTTAGAAATAGGGTACCTACGAGCACAAACAGGCAACTCAACTGAATTGAACAAGTATCACCTCTACCCGATCAGGGCTCTAACAAATGTAATTATCAAATATCATTAATGCCGGTAAGGCTAAACAGTCCAAGCATAAAGTAACTAAATAGAATTCAAACTTAACAAATAGGTCAGTAACCGACCTGAGAGACTTATTTGCAGTTCTGCCAGAATGTACTTGGTGCCAACTCCAGTAGATATACCCAGCGCCAGCTCTCTTCTAGACAAGCTGCGATGCAATGTACAGTAATGCTAACCGAATCATTAGTTCAATACTGGTTTGCCTTCAAGAAGTTATTCGCCCCATTCCAGTGCAATGGGTATAGTGACTCTCCTTGCAGGATAAGATGGTTTCAGATCGCTGTCGACGCACACCAACTGCGATCACCTCGAAAATCTCCTCAGTTCACCGGTCTCGTTTAGTTAAAATACTATGGATCATGGTAGGGAGAATGGAAGAGGCAATTTTTCTCTTAAGAAAGTAAAATACGAAAACCCTTAACCTTAGCAGCGGCTCTGTTCGTTTCCTTTTAATCTCGCCTAAGGGAAAATCAAAACCCAATCAGAATTAGGAGACCCTAATTCCAATCAGATTTTATGTTTCCTTTTTCTTCTCAAGTTAGAGTTAATTTGGGCCAAATAAAAAATAGAGGAACATGAAAACAAGGGCCAAGCCCAAGCTGGGTCGGGCCGGCCGGGCGGCGCGCGCATGTGGTATCCTCCATACCTTGGGCTTTTCTATCAAGTCTATAGAAAAGTCTTTTAGTATATAAAGCTTCCACAGTCCTTAATTTTTTCCGTGTGGGATTCATGTCTAACACAAGTTCCCAAATAGTTAAACATCCAACTTTAACAATATTTAATTATAGATTTTCACCATAAAAATGGTTTCTACCATAATCAAAACAATCTCTAATTGTCAAGAACAACTCCTATTAATTGTTTTAGGCTAACTAATCATGAGTTAAAAGTTATTAACTGCCAAAGTTGTAATTTCCAACAAAAACATCCTAACGAAGGATGTGCGAGCACTTCTAGCTGTGAACACCATGGCATAATCATCCCCTTTTGCTCCAATTCCCCTATACAACTTAACTTATCCTCTCCTTTCTCCTTGACACCATTTTCCTTATCTCGAATCACCCACAAAAATGGCCTACCATTCTCTAACAGTCCTCTTGCAATCTTCTTCATTTGCTGTTTTTGTAAGTTTAATAAGTTGCTAAATGATACACAAACAACAGATTCTGCAGGCTTTGAATATAGCCATTCCGTGTAATCTTTTGGTTTTTGGATAAGGTCAGCACCAGAGGATGTATCTAATGGATCTTTCCCATCCAAGAAAGTGGAGGGAACCAATGGTCCAACTCCAACCATATTGTACTTCTTGTTAGTGTTATGCCCTAGAGACAATCACTTGTATATTGTATATAACATATTTTATTTTAATAAAAGGCATTATTTATCTTATATTTTTTTTGTTTACCCTTTATGTAATATAACTGTTAGATAAAGTCCCTAGTACAACACTGTGTTAAGGAAATCATGATAGAGATCATTATATGAGATTTCTACTACACTATATAGTGTTAGTACTTAAATAGTCCCTATTTATAGTATTAATGAGACTGGACATCATTAATGCATTAAGACTAGCATGTGTTAGGCTTCCTGATTTGATCAGGTGGTGGTTTTCATATCCGTGAGTATTGAGATACTCAAAGTTAATACATGGATGCTTGTTAATGGAACAAGTTCATTGGATGACCTAGCTATGAGATAATCACATGGATAACTAGTTAGTGCTAGTGATATAATCTCAATATAGCAAACGTGCAAGTATCCTTAGATTTGAGATCTCCAAGGTACTTTGTTTGTTGAGCATTGTACTTTGATTCCAATCTCTGGAGCTCGATCGAGGGCCGCCTATTGGATGGATATTGGGTATATTATGAGGTAAACGAAAGTAGTTGAGAGGGTCAATAAAGGATTCACCACTCCTAATAGTAGGGGCGAATATCTCACGGCCACTTGTAGGAATTATTACTCGAGAAGTCCTTAGCCAAGGCAATTGTGTATTGGAAATAGTTCCAATTGATACACATCTAGAGTAGTGGGTTCTTGATACAAGTACTATTGTATTTAGGCCAGAATTAATTCTGGAGGGAGTTGGCACTAATTCCGTACTCCAAACCGAATGAGATGTTGTATGGTGAGAGGAGTTAATTGCATTGAAGTTTGTTATTGAAGGGTTCATGTCAAGCCACTTGACTTCTTGGACTCTTGGGTGGTCATGATGTGTTGTTAGACACCGCTCATGATATGGGAATATGGGTTTATTAATTGATGCATTAATAAACCAATCCTGATTAGAATTAATAGGATTAATTCTAATTAATTATAGATTATTAATCTCAAAGACGTTTGGATTAATTCATATTCTCTACCAATTGACTGAGAAACCTAATAGGTCACACAAAATAGAGGATTATGTATTCAAGATGTTATTTGATAACATAGTGGGGTTAATTGCGAGAAAGAGAAGTTGTTGTGGCCGAATTATAATTAGCTATAATTAATTGTCCAACTTGTAATTGTGAGAACTTGATGTTTCCAATTACAATTAGGGAATTCTAACTGTTTTAGAATTCTAAGATTGGAGTCTATTTTGGGCAAGATTTTTCGTGTGATATAGGGATAACACACGAAACCTTAGCTAAAAAGTAAGACATGAAAATAACTCCAAACCTTAAGCCATACGATTTCTCTCTTCTCTCTCTCTCTCTCTCACGATTGTTCTTGAGAAACCCTAGTCGCCTTCTTTTTCTGCTAGCACAGAAAATTTTAGTGTTTGAGTATTTCTCTGTGTGGATTACTGTTAGAGATAATCACACACTATGCTTATAGTGGTTAGACGTTCAACTCTCGTAGTGTTTGATAAAGAGGATTGCTGGATTACGCCTCGACTTAAAGAAGAAAAATTTTTATTCTTCGGACGATCAAAGAAAGGTAAAAGCTGTAAATTTTGTTATCTTTATGTCTTATTTTCCACACATATGTAGGTCCTGAGATGGTATCTCATTTTATTTTCTGCTGCGCAATATAGGATACGAGCCTGAGATATCTAACACTTCCCAATAATTTTACAGGCCCCAGGCTCAAGAGCATCGAATGTATTCATGAAGATAGTTGGTTTTTCTTCATCATCTAGTGCATCTAGCTGCTATTTGAATGTTGGAAGAATAATACTGTAGACGTCCATGTCCGACTTCAACGAAAGTATAAAAGAATGAAGATCTCGGATTTCGAGTAACGGAAGCCCCAGAAACTGAATCGTCCAGTTCGGATAAGTGCTCTTATTTTTGATGTTATCCTCAAAGCCATTGAAATAATAGTAATATATGTCCAATACAGAGGCTGATTGAATCCAAAGAAGCACGGATGGGATCTGACTTTCACGCGCCATTTCTGATGCCCAAGGAAGGAGCAGAGTATAGATAAGAAACGTTATGGGACGGCCTTGTTTAGCACAAGCGTGAATAACATCTCTGAGAGTGTTCGATCCACGTCTCCTGAGCTCATGATAAGGGGTAAAATCATCATTGTTTTCCTAGTTATTTGAGGTTAATTTGAGATACTTTTTATATAATAACTAGTTATATTCCTTTCTATTTGATATTTCCCTTATAAAAATACTTTTTTGTAATTTTATACAAGAATAGGTGAAATTTGGAGCTAATTGTATAATTTTCCAGCACAGACCCAGCACCAGGCCAAGAAAGTAGAGCTGGCGCCGGTCTTACACTGGCATAGTAGAGGATTGCAGAGGAAAAAGAATAAAATGGGACAGAGCAATTGCAATTGAAATTGGAAAGGAAAAGAAAGCAATTGTCACTAAAGGACAAAAGTAATACATTTGGAAGGAAAGAAAAGCAGAAGGACAAAAGCTAAAGAAATTCGGTAGCTTGTCCAGATTTGGTTGTTGGCTCAGCAAGCCGATAGCAAGAAGAAAGGAAAAGCAAGAGCAAGAAAAGAAATAAATTCAGTGGGCCAATATGAAGACAAAGTCCACAAAAACAGAAAGCAAAAGGATAAAAGGAAGAAATTGGATTTTGGATGGTTTGTGGCTCAATTGAATCGACACAACAGCAAGAGAAAAGGATTTTTGGTGGCTGGACAACTCCATGTGGCTCGGATGTTCACGACTCAGTTGAAGGAGATTTCAACGTTTTTAGTGGCCCAATTGGAAGCCAAATTTTAGCCAGTTTTGATATTAGTTAATGTCTTCAGTGCAAGAAGACAAAATCAAGTCCAATTCAAATTCTCAATTGATCAAATTCAAAGGCGGTGGAATTTCTTTATATTTCTTGGAATTTTATTTAGATTTTATTACTCCTTTTTGGCTTTGGATTTTTAGGTAATTACTTATTCTTTACTTATGATTCTTTTAGGAACCTTGTAAGCCTATATATAAAGGCTATTTACCTTAGAAAATGGAGGTGCACAATGTAGAGACTTAGATATATTTTAGAGTGCATCACCAATATTTTATCGAGAGAAATAATTCAAGGAGCATTTATTCTTGGAGGAGTTTTCATTGGAAATTGAAAGGCTTGTCTATGAGTATTTATCTCTTTCATTTGTTTTCTTTTTCTTGAACAATGATGTATTAATTGTTCTATTGTAATTTGACATTGTTTTCGGTATTCATGATTTTTAGAGTCACTTTGATCTTTTGATTAATTGATTGTTATTTTTGGTATTTAATTACTTGTGCTACTTACGAGATTAGTTGATTGTTTCTTTCCATTACTTGCTTGACCAAAGGGGTTGATGGTGGTCTTAATTTACTAATTTCATATTTGTTGTCTATTAACTTGCTTGACCAAAGAGGTTAATTGCTAAGAATTGGGTAATTAAAGATTAATTAATGTCTATTAGACCATGGATTCATTGATTAGTTTCATGTTTTAAGTTTGCTAGACCATGGAAATTTAATCAAGGATTGTGTTTAATGCATCTTTTGGGTGAATTAGTTGAGATAGACCATGTGATACTAATTTGTCTAGAAGATAGTGATTTCATGGATTGACAAAGAAGTAAATCTATCTTAATCATTCATGATGCTAAGAAAATAATGAGTTATGATAATGATTGGGTACTTTGAAATTATGTTTGTCAAAATAATGGTTTGAGTTACATAATTCTCCATCCTTGACATGTATATTTTATTTTATTTTATTTTATTTCTTTTTCACTTTGTTGAGTCGGTTAAACAATGAAAGAAAAGTGATTAATGCATATTTGTTCCTTGAGGATCGATACTCATTTTAAACCCTATGCTATGCTTAATGATGCGTACGTTTGCTCATATGTGTAATTTGAGGTTAACATTTTAATTTAACTTGATTGGGAATGCACTTATTTTTATATGATTTTTATACCCAAATTCGAACACATCGGCTCACTCACGTAATGCTGTGGATCAACCTTCTTTGTGTGGTAGCCATCATCATAGCCATCTAAGAAAACTTCAAAATTCAAGCCCTTCAGGGCAATAGAAGTTTTCGTCATCTGGCGGTGCGTGAAAAGACTGGTGGCGAAGGTCACCTCTATGCCCAATCTGATCAGCCTCTTGGCGAATTGGAGGGATGGATTGATATGGCCTGGTATTAGATATGTTATTAGAAGAACATGGCCATATCGATGCCGCATTTCTTCAAACGTAAAAATTTTTCAAAACAAACAATTTTCTCTGATGTTTAGATCGAGAATGCGTGGACTGTGCTACGCCAATTTGTTGTATATATTTATGCCTTTGTATGTTTTTAGCACGTGTTAAATTTTGTTGATATTGTTGACGTCATTTTTAGTTGATCCAGTGCAACGGTAACTTTCAACTGTAGCCGATATGAATTCTGCCAAACGGATGGTGACGTAAAAAAAAAAAATCTTTAGTTGCTGTACTCGATTAATATCGGAACCAGGAGCCGATGAGCTGTCACCCTCACATCACGGCACGATTGGTAAGACACTACCGTTATTAAGCTCTAAGGACGGGCCACGAAGCGAGATTCTCTCCATGTTTGGAAAGTTGGCAACTATGCCACAGTAAGTATAAAGCAAGTAGGGATCCAATATTGAAGGACCCCAACAATAATAATCTCAAACTAAATTACCAAAATTTTTTTTTCCAGTTTTCAATTCCCTTTTTCTGCATTTTCTTTACCACTTTCGTTTACAGCTTTGCTTACGGATTTGTTTACATTTTATTTACAGTTTTCTTTACTCCTTTGATTACAAACTTTCCGTTTTATGTTGTTTTGACTACCAATTCTAGTGTTTTGTGTTCATTCATCATTTAAATCAAAATTCACCGCGTTCAGTTCTGCTTTACTTTCACATGCAATATTTTTACTTTCTTGGACGCTTTCTATAGTAAGTTTAAAAAATCCACATCTTTTAAAAGGTCCGACTCAATTATTCATCTTTCTATCGGCCTGTTTATGTTCATCAGAAGAGTAGCTAATTAACAGTTCCATCGGCTCTCCTTTTCATAAGGCAACATAAATTAGCATGCTTGGTGGGACCACAAAGGTAGTTGTTGCATGCAATTGCGTTCAGGATGCATTATGGCTAATTCTCAGTAGCAAGCCACAGGCCCTTCGTCTGAATCCTCTGATCGGCCTATGGCTTGGACTTTACGGGGAGCGTTTGATCCTGCAATGACAACGTCCTGCAACAGGGGACATAGTCTTCGTCTTCTCCCTAGGTGTCTCAGCTGGCACCTACTTCTTTAACTGCTATACGGCAAGCAATGGAGCATTGTACGGGCGAGCTCATTCAAAGTCTTATTCCTTAGTTCACCATGGTGTTCCGACCTCTGTTGCAGAACAAGTTTCATAATTTTGAACAATGCTCACGGGACATCTTAGGTAGGTGTGTATCCTCCCTTCTCATGCATTATTGCACTTTCTTATGGGTCAGTACATTTGCTGCACCGAGAGCAGTCTATGCCAATACCTAGGGTCACCAAGGGAATTTGGGATTAAATGCGCCTGGCATGGTTCTTATGGAAACTTTTCTAGGAAGAGCTCCACTATATTCGGTAACAGGGACCTAGGCGCCGATGGGGGCACAAGTATTCTTTGACCAGAATGCTGCTCCAAATAGAAATGTTTATTTTTCGTATAGAGGATCCCAAAGTTACATGGTAGCTATCCCTACTGCGCACCCCATCAGGGTAACAGCTTACCTAGTGCAAGGGGCAGAATATCCTGAGATGGTTTTATTCCTCGCACAAGGTTCCCAATCGGCTATCACAAGATCACCTATGCAGAATCATCATCCAGTACCACCGGCTGATGTCAGCTCAATGACGGAGGGATTGTGTCGAATGGCCAGAGATCAGCCAGTGTATCAGAAGCCCTACCTAGAATGGGTAGATTCTATAGCAGTACTACCACGAGGATTTAAGTTGCCTGAATTTTTTACATTCTCGAGAGAAGATAACAAGTCAACTGTGGAACATATAAGGAGGCTTATATTACAATATGGAGAGTTCAGAAATATTGGCTGGCATAAATTGCAATTATTCTCTTTGTCTTTAACAGGAGTAGTGTTTACTTGGTATGCAAACCTAATATCTAGTTTCGTGTACTCATGGGTCGATATGGAATGAATCTTTCTTGAGCGTTTCTTTAAAACAACCCCTGAGGTCTTTATAGCGGATCTTTTGGCAGTTAAGTAAAAGTCGTCCAAAAGTATAGTGAAATTCATCGAGCATTTTCGGCAAACTAAAGCCAAATGTACCACCCAGTTACTGGAAATAGAGTGTGTCAGGATAGCCATCAATAGAATGCATCTGCAGCTTAAAGAATGCCTTATCCTCTAGGATTTCTTTGACCTATCCCGACTATTGTCCTAGGCCATCAGAATAGAAGAAATGATTAAGTAAAAAGAGAAAAGGCATTCAGTAAAGTTTTCTCAAGAGTAAACCATGATATCAGTAGTGGATGACATTGCCGATAATGAGGAAGAACAATTACTAGAAGTGATGGCAGCAGAACTAGTGAAAGGTACATCTTATACTTGTCTTTTTCTGAAACTCGGCAAAGGGAAGAAGGAAGCTTCCCATGCAGGACCATCCATATACACATTCAATGTGTCAAAGGTTGAGCAAACCTTTTATCAAATGGTAAAAAATAAACAGATTCGTCTACCTTTCGGCCATAAGGTTCTGGGACCAGAGGAGTTGAAGGGTAAGAAGTACTGTAAGTGGCATAACTAGTTTTCTCATAGCACTAATAGTTGTGTTATTTTCATGAACATAATACAAAAGGCTTTACAAGAAGGAAGGGTAAGATTTGCTGACAAACGAGAGGAAACTCTAGTTGATACAGACCTGTTCCCAGCAACAGATGTAAGTATGGTACAGACATGCAAGGATAACATGGAGCATGAGCCGGGAGATTCTTCAGTCAAGAAGTAGTCCAAGATTTTGGATAGGCAAAGACCAACATTTTAAAAGCTAGACAATTGGCCATCAGTTTTCACTCGGCTCACAGTTCCGACCTTCGTGGCTCATTTTCAAAGGAAATATGAGAAGTTTACAGTGCACGTGCCATGTAAAGAGCCGTTCTTCTCGGGGCATCGTTCCCATCTTACAAAAACTTAGAAACGATGGGAACAGAGGAGACGGGCTTAGTAGAAATAGGCGTTAGAGGAGTGGTCGGATAAACAGGTATATGCTTCCACAGGTCAAACATGCTCCGCATTCTCCTATCATAGTTCCAAGCAAAGGCTGAGCAAGAAACGTTAGAAGAAGATTACTATGCAATGGAAGAAGCGACCATAGAGCTTATTGAGTTTAAAATGCCATCGGAAGGGATGTTTTTTCCGATCCCCACGACAGAGCATACGAATCACCTCAAACCGTTGTACATCAAGGTGCATATCAATGGAAGACCTTTTTCTCAGGTTTTCATCGATGGAGAGGTTGTACTAAATATGATGCCGTTGGCAACTTTAAGGCATTTAGGCAAGGACCAACATGATCTATCTCCTACAGACATCCAAATGTTGAATTTCACTAGGGAGGCAACCAAAGCAAAAGGGGTTATCACTTTTGAGGTGGCTGTCGGATCCAAGGTTAGTAAGACTGTCTTTTTTGTAATCACTGCAAAATCGGCGTATTCTGTCTTATTAAGTAGGGATTAGATTCATGCAAACTATTGTGTGCCATTAACGCTTCACCAAATGATACTGATTTGGGATGGAGAACGTGTAGAAAGGATACCAGCCGACCCCAATTTATTTTCTGCAGAAGTTCATATGAATGAAGTTGTGTTCTATTGTTCTACCTTTGACTTGAGCCATTACTCCAAACTCACCATGGCTCATAACCAGATCACAACAGAAGGGTTGGAAGATCAATGTCTAAAAATAGAGGACTTGACGTTCAGCATTCACCCAGTTTCATAGCTCAGGACACGTTAACAGAAGTGGAAATCATGGAACCTAGGGAGAGCAGAACTACAAAGGTGAGCTCAGCGAAAGGCTCTAATGGTACTGACTTGTAGGTACAAAAACTGTTTTGCATGGGATTATCATGATATACTAAGGCTGGATAGAGGTATTGTGAAGCACTGCTTGCCGATTAAGAAAGGTTTCAGGCCTCATAAGCAGCCTGTCTGGCATTTTAATCCCGCATTGTTACCCAAGATCAAGGAAGAAATTAAGAGGTTGCTTCGGTGTGGTTTCATCTGTACCTGCTGATATGCAGACTGGGTGTCCAATATTATGCCGTTATCGAGAAGAATGGACAACTACGGGTTTGCATTGACTTCATAAATATGAATTTGGCCATGCTAAATGATGGATACACCATGCCGATGGCTGACATGTTGGTGTCAGGTTGGTGGACTTGGCTACAGGAAACTAATTCTTAAGCTTCATGGACGAATATTTTGGGTATAACCAGATATTCATAGTCGAAGAAGGCACCAGGAAGATAGCTTTTCATTGCCCGGGATCTATCGATTTATTCGAATGGTTACTCATACCTTTCGGATTGAAGAACGCTGAGCCACTTTCCAGAGAGCCATGAACCTCATTTTCCATAATCTCATCGGCAAGACCATGGAAGTCTATATTGATGATTTAGTGGTTAAGTCACTCACTTTTTCACAACACCTACAGTGGCTGGAGTAGGCCCTCTTTCGAATGCGCCAGCACCAGTTAAGAATCTACCCTGCCAAGTTCGCCTTCATAGTTTCAGCCAGTAACTTCCTCGGGTTCCTGGTATATCGGAGAGGGATTGAAGTGGACTGGAACAAAGCAAGAGACATTTTGTACGTAAGGCCACTACAAACCAAAAAGGAGCTCCAAAGTCTCTTAGGGAAGATCAATTTCTTACGATGTTTTCGGGCAAACATCGCAGGTAAGCATAAGGCGTTCTCTTCTTTGCTTCAATTAAAGTTTTCTTTGGAATTTCTCTGGAAACTAGAGCATGAGGATCCTTTTGATTAGATCAAGGTAGCTTTATCACAACCACCGATCTTGGTACTGCCATAGGATAAAGTACCCTTGAAATTATACATTTCATTGGCTCCGGAGTCTATCAGTTGCCTGCCAGCTCAGGACGACGTGCAAGGGGTTGAAAGGGCAGTAGACTACCTCAGTCAGAACTTGATGGACACCGAGACCAGGAATTCCCTTGTTGAAAAACTATGCTTGTCTTTATATTATGTTTGTGTGAAATAAAAACATTATCTACTATCTAGGGAGGTGCAAGTCTTGTGCAAAATTGATCTTGTTAAATATTTGCTAAATCGCTCATTACTGCAAGAACGGTTAATGAAATGGGCTATTAAGTTACATACTTTTTTCCTAACTTACTTACCTTTGAAAGCAATGAAAGGTCAAGCCATAGCCGATTTCTTAGCCGAGACCCATGCTTGGAAGTGCCCAGTCCAGAAAAGGAAGAAGTACAAGGGTATATTTCACACAAACCATGGAAGTTAGAATTTGATAGATCAAGCACTCAGGATAAGGTAAGTGTCAGGTTGGTTATAGAAGCCTCTTGTGGACAGCAAGGAAAAATCTTGTTTGAATTAAGCAAAAGGACGTTAAATAATTAGGTTGAATATAACACTCTCATTTTGGGATTTCAAATCCTGAAGGCTTTGGACGCATGCATGACCAATATAACAGGGGATTTTTAGATTGTCATCTGACAAATTTTAGGTGAGTACAAATTCACTAACCCCATGATGTCCGACAAGTTACAGGAAGTAAGAGCATTGTTGCATTACTTCACGGAGGTTATCTTAACTCATGTTCCTCAAGTGGAGAACCAGGGGGTAAACGACTTAGTTCAAATGGCTTCAGGTTTTAAAAAAAGAATCGGGATGGTAATGTATTGGTAGATATCAAAAGAGAAACATGAAAAAGACTGGCATTCCGATATTGTTTCATACCTATGGAGGTGAAAACCCATAGAGTGGGGTGAATAAGATTTTTGGCAAACTAAAATTTTCAAGTAGTCTATTATACAAAATATTAATGATCTTCAAGTTTCTTGGACCAATTTTATGGTAGCAGAGAAAGCTATCCAAATAAATTTTGAGAAATATCCAGATTCAAACTAAGGTAAGAAATACAATGCAGTTAATATTATATGTAGAGAAATGAGACATAGAATGTATAGTGGTTCAATCTATCAAGTGTTGGGATGTATGCCCTCTTAGACTAGATTTCTGATGTAAAATTCAATGTTTTAATAAAAGAATTTATTCTCAAAAATTGTTTGTGAATTTACAATTTTATTTGTACACAATTATGTTTGGAAAAAACCCATTGTGTTTAAGTAAGTGGTCCATGTAAATGGAGGTCTTTCACAGTAAGGTATGGATCACGGGTTACTTAACACATAAACTTTTATTCTTAACCGATTGATGAGAACGGGAATCTCATCATGTCTAGGTTATTATGTTGTGAATTCTAAATGGGGAATGACTTACCTTTAGCCAGTGAGTAGTCCACTCATTTCATGACATAAGCGTATTTCGAACACGTAGAACATGACCTGTAGTAGTGGTTTCTAAAAGTACTGTATGGTAGAAACCTAGACTACTACCGCTACAGTGTGGACTAGTACTCTACGACTTGAGTATGAGTTGGTGGTCTGACGAAGCTGGAAGCATATACTTTGATATGCTATAGTCAAGGTTCTATCTAGGGCCAATATACTTGTATGTTGGGTATGTGTGACTAGTTAGTTAAGACAGACTTGTACAATATAGTTTCTATACTATATCGCCCTTTGTGGTTGTCTGAATGATCTAATATCCAGTGCCTTGGGAAACATAACTTGGATGTTTACTTTAGGGCAGCTCCCTTGGAAAGTGAAAACAATCCAGGAAGTCGTGGATCATTGGACTAGAGGCCTAAGGATGGTAGATGTCATTTAGAGAGGTATTAGTACACTTTTTCCTCTCTAAATGTACGGCGATGTATAGATGGGTATTTTAGTCATTACGCCTGTAGGTCGGAGACTTTGCTAATGTAGCACTATCCTTGGGGTCAATATTTCCTTTTGGTGATATTAGAAAACATTTAAAATGCAAAATACAACTATTTAAATGGCAAGGGTATTTTGGTCATTTTAGTAGCCAAGACGGTATGTCTTTTGGTCCCTAGTATAGACCATGAGTCCTAATTAAATACGAGCTAAGGAATTAAATTAAATTAAATAGAATTTATTTTATTTAAGTAGCCTGATTTAATTATTGGGATAAAATAAAATAAAAGTCCATGGAGAGAGAATTAATTAAATTAGTTTGGTAGGTTAATTAATTATTCAGGGCTTTGGTCCAGTTTGAATAATTAGGGATTAACCTGGGACTAAACTGATTTAGACTTATTTAATTGGACTACTTTATTTGTGCTGGAAAATTAATTATTTGTTGGGCCATTGATTTGGTTCTAACTAGAATAATTAATTAAGCCCAATAGGTTAAACCAAGAGTCTAATAGCCTAGTCCAGTTTAACCTAGGGTTTTTTATTTAGGTTAAACATGAGGATTGGAAACAACGTGGTTGTGATAGAACACTCAATCTAAGAGACGGCTTCTTTTCTGTGGAAAAGGCCAAGCGTCTCTCTCTCGCTCTCTCTTCAGAAAATTCTCTAGCCTGTTAGTTATTCACCAAACGGTAGTTAAGCAGGCCATATACTGGAAGACCGAGAGTTAGGCATTCACATACATGCAAAGGCGGAGTAGGAGGCTTACAGGAATCGCACCAGAGGCTTCTACCAGCACACCTACCCCAGTTGCGCACGTTCCTGTCCAACCACCTTTGAGAACCAGAAGGAGAGGTAAAATTTTTAAAACCTCGGGATTGGGACAGGACGCAACTGGTGCCGGCTAGGGCTGCCAGAGCCGGCGCCAACCTTGCCCTGGAATCCGTGTTCTTATTTTTCTAGTTTTTTAATGTTCGCTTCCGCTGCGTGCCCTGTGTTTTCCTGATTTCCACGCCTTCAATTGGTATCAGAGCATGAAGGTTTTGTGAAAATATTGGGAGCATGCATCTAGATTAATAAAACTGGACACATATATGTGATTAAAATTGTGATCCTTCGTTGTTTATGGTATGGATAGATTCTCTGTTACACCTCGCGGGTGGAGGTATAGGAGATTAATTTGCTGTTTTTCTTAGCAAATCGTGTAAACCCAATGTTTATGGGTATAGACGGTTGTTGGTTTTGGTTAATTTCATTGTATTTGGATTGGAATCGGAAAGCCATGGATACCAGAAGCTGTGCAGAAAACCAGGGGAAATTTGCAGAAAGAAGCTACAGGATCCGACATCCAGAACGGAACCGGTGCCGGCTTGGAGTGCTGGAACCAGCGCCGACTTGGCTCTAGAAGGCCGGTCCTCGCATTGGTTTCTGGTGGGTCCTAGTTCTGTGCGGCGGGTGTAGTGGACCACAATGTAGATGGGTGGCTGATCCAATGCGGTGGGTGTAGTGGACCAAGGAAATTTTTTAAAATTTTTCCTTGTTATTTTTCTTGCAATTTCTTTTGGTTTTGGGGTCCATACTAGGCGAAGTTAATATTTTGCAATAGTCAATATTCAAGGAATATTTTTGCAGGAAAAATATTAGTAAGGGATTTTAGGATTAAACAAGACCATTAATTAATTAATTAATGTATTTAATTCTATTATCTGGGTACTTAGATTTTAAAAAATAGAAGAGCATGAAAACATCTACTGTTTTCTAGCATGCTATTTATTTTTTGTACCTATGTGCATGTTTTCTCAAAGACCAAAGTCTTTGGGAATGTTTTTGACAAGGTAAACATTTTTCTACAAATTAAATGGTTATTTTAACTTGAACAAATATTAATCCCAGGATATTTTCTCAAAGGATTTAATCCTTGATATAGAAAATATATTAGATTTAGATATTTTTGTAAGGTTAAAATAGAAAGCCATTTTTGTTTTAGTTTGGCACAAGAAAAATTGTTTTGTCAAATAAACTTGAGACCAAAGTCTCTAGAAAGTTTAATTGGAAAATTTTTGAAATCATTAAGTTTTTAACTTAAATAAAATTAGTCCATGGGAAAAATTCTCAAATGATATAAACCTTGACATAGAGAATAGTGGTTTTGAGGGAAAACTTAATGGAAATTTTCAAAATGATATTTTTTAGAAAACCCTTATTTTAAAAGGCTAAGTGGGAGAGGGGTTCCAACGGCCCCACAGCTTCCATCACGATCCTCATTAGAGATCGTGGATCCACTTGCGTCACCCTGGGGTGAACCCGTATAGGATGGAGATACCACAAGGATTTAGATCTAATGGAGGGATGTAATTAAGCTAACGGGACCAAACTATGTGGACTAGAAAAGGAACTTGGACATAATACTTACAACGAAAGAGTATAAGTATGTCCTTTACGAAACCTGCCCTGTTATCGGGGAGGGTTCCACTGCCAAGGAGCGTGAGGCTGAGAAGGCATGGAAGAAGGCCGATGAGATGGCTCGTTGTTACATGTTGGCCTCTATGTCTAATGTGCTCCAATCCAAATATGAGCACATGACCACCGCGTATGACATAACCCAATCATTAGCCACGATATTCGGAAATAAGAGCCGGCTCGCAAGGCAGGAGGCTATTCGAACTAGCATTAACACAAAGATAGTTGAGGGAGCATCAGTCAGAAAGCATATGCTCAAGATGATTGCTGCTTTTGAGGAGGCATAAATCTTAGGAGTTGTCATTGACCCCAAGTGCCAAGTGGACATAATTCTCGAATTTCTACCGGGTTTCTTTACTTAGTTCAAGTTGAACTATAAGATGAACAAGTTGAACATGGACTTGACTGAGTTGATGAAGGAGCTCCAGATGGCGGAGAAGGTCATGAAGCCACAATCTAAGGCTATGATTGCTAAGGCTTCATCTTCTAGAACTGGGCCCAAGCCTAGAAAGTTTA
This sequence comes from Voacanga thouarsii, assembly GCA_026120185.1. Classification (NCBI taxonomy): domain Eukaryota; kingdom Viridiplantae; phylum Streptophyta; class Magnoliopsida; order Gentianales; family Apocynaceae; genus Voacanga; species Voacanga thouarsii. The sequence continues at coordinate 106,992 of JANUWF010002406.1, read as the reverse complement.
AGAAGAAGAAGGGGAATGCAGCGATCCAGCCCAAGACCTAGCCCAAAGACAAACCTAAGGGCAAGTACTTCAAGTGTGGACTGAAGGGACACTGAAAAAATGAGTGTCTAGATCTTCAAGCTAAGAAAAATCCCACAGGTAATGTTTTGTATCTAGAGTCTATATCAATGGTTGGATCAACTTCCACTTAGATTATTGATTCAAGAGCTACTGATCATATCTGTAACTTCTTACAGGGGTTTAGAAAGATTAGAAGACTCCAGAAGGGCGAACATGAACTACGTGTGGGAAATGGAGCACAAGTTTAGGCCCTTGCAGTGGGATAGCTGGATCTTGTATTTAATTGTAATAGAATAGTGGTTTTGAAAAATATTTTATATGTCCCTGGATTTAGACAGAATTTGATTTTGATTGCGAAACTAATAAATCAAGGATATTCTGTATCTTTCCATTCTGGTATGTCTATCATTAGAGATGGAGAAATTTTATGTACTGGGCATATGTATGGGAATCTATTTTTCTTAAACCCTATTAACAATCAATTAAATAACACTCGATCTGAACCTTTAACAAGGAAGAGAAAGACCAATGCCAATGACTCTTATCTTTGGTATCTAAGGTTGGGGTATATCAACTCAACCAGGATTTAGAGGTTGATCCATGATGGGCCCTTGGGCTTATTGAGATTCGAAAATTGGCCTCAGTGTGAGTCTTGCCTAATGAAAAAGATGACCAAAAGGTCATTTGCCCCTAAGGCGGATAGAGCTAAGGAGGTATTGAGTCTTATTCACACTAATGTGTGTGGTCCCCTGTCTACACTAGCTAGAGGAAGTTTTGAGTACTTCATCATTTTTACGGATGATTGTACAAAGTTTGGTTATGTTTACCTGATGAGATGTAAGTTTGACTCTTTTGACAAGTTTAAAGTGTTTAAGGCTGAAGTGGAGCGTCAGACAGGTAAATTGATCAAGACTTTACGATCGGATCATGGTGGAGAGTACCTCCTTGGTGAATTCAAGGATTACATGGTACATCATGAGATAGTATCCCAACTCTCTGCGCCGGGGACACCCCAGCAGAACGGAGTAGCTGAGAGAAGGAACATGACATTGATGGAAATGGTCTGAAGCATGATGTCTCTTGCTACTCTTTCAGTGTCTTTTTAGGGATATGCCTTGAAAATAGCAGCATATATTCTGAACTTGTTACCTTCCAAGTCAGTACCAAGGACTCCCTATGAAATGTGGACTAGGCGTAAGCCAAGTTTGAATCATCTTAGGATATGGGGTTTCCAGCTTATGTACTGGTTAAGGGAGACAAGTTGCAAACCAGGATTAGAATTATACTATTTTGTTGGGTATCCAAAGGGGACAAAGGGTGGTTATTTTTATCATTCTAAGGCGTAGAAGGTATTGGTTAGTACCAATGCTAGATACTTAGAGGATGATCAAAGTACTTCCACGAAAGGTTCAACTAGGTTGGAACTAGTGGAGAAGTTATCTTCGAAAGTAACTTTTTCTGACCTGATTGTGGAACAAGAAGAGGCACAGCCTCAAGAGCCTATACATATGGAGCCTTGTCGTAGTGGGAGCGTGTCTAGGGTTCCAGAGATATGGACTGGAGAACCTTTTGAGCTAGTCTCTAACCATCAGGAACAAGACCCCATTAGATACGAGGAGGCTATTGTGATGCCGATGCAAATCTATAGCATGAAGCAATAAAAGCCGATATTGAGTCTATGTATCTCAATCAGGTTTGAGATCTTGTAGCTTCACCTGAAGGGATAAAACCCATAGGGTGTAAGTGGGTATACAAGAGAAAAAAGGGAAGTAGATAGGAATGTGGAAATCTTCAAAGTTAGGTTTATGGCGAAAGGGTATACTCAGAAAGTGGAAATCGACTATGAGGAAACTTTTTCCCCGGTAGCCATGCTTAAGTCCATCCGTATCCTTCTTGCCATCGCATGTTATTATAACTACGAGATATGACAAATGGATGTTAAGATGGCATTTTTAAATGGCCATCTTAGTGAAGACATCTATATGTCCCAACCAGAAGGCTTTATTGCTAAAGGCCAAGAGCATATGGTTTGCAAGCTTAAGAAGTCCATTTATGGACTTAAGCAGGCATTAAGGGCATGGAACATTTGTTTTGATGAGACTGTAAAGTTTTATGATTTTGTTCAAAACAAGGATGAACCAGCGTGTACAGGAAATTTGAAGGCATTAATATGGTTTTTCTTATCTTGTATGTGGATGACATTCTACTCATTGAAAATGATGTAGGGTCATTGTTATCTACAAATATTTGGTTATCTAGTCAATTCAGTATGAATGACTTGGGAGATGTTAGCTACATTCTCGGGATTAGACATCATAGAAATAGGAAGTAGAGAATGTTGGGATTATCCCAAGCGGCATACATTGACAATATGCTGGCCAGGTACAGCATGGACTCATGCAAGGGAGCTCTAATTCCTTGCAGACATGGCTTGTCACTTTCTTCCAGGGACTGTCCTAAGTATTAAGAAGAAAAGGACAGAATAAGTAGGATTTCCTATGCTTCGGCTGTGGGAAGTCTCATGTACGCCATGCTGTGTACTAGGCCAGATATCTACTTTGCCGTAGGATTGGTTAGCAGATATCAGTCAAACCCTGGGGAGGTTCATTGGCAAGCTGTAAAGCATATACTCAAGTACCTCAAAAGGACGAGATATTATATGCTGGTTTATAGAGCTGATGACTTGATTCCTACAGGATACACAGACTCAGACTTCCAAGCGAATAAGGATGAGAGAAAATCCACTAGTAGATATATCTTCACCTTGTCTGGAGGAGCTATTTCATGGAAGAGTATCAAGCAATCTTGCATTGCTGACTCAACCATAGAAGTTGAGTATGTGGCACTTCGGAGGCATCCAAAAAAGCAGTCTGGCTTCGGAAGTTCCTTTCAGAACTTGGAGTCATGCCACACATGGTCAGGGCGATTGTGATGTATTGCGACAACACTGGAGTTGTATCACAATCCAAAGAATCTCGAAACCACAAGAAGGGGAAGCATATCGAAAGGAAGTACCACATGATCCGGGATTTCATCCCGAGACGGGAAGTCATGGTGGAATAGATTGCCTCCGAGAACAATCTAGCAGATCCATTTACTAAGCCTTTGGCCGAAAGAATCTTCAAGAGACATTTAGATGCCATAGGGGTGGACACCTACGGACTTACTTAATCTTAGAGTGCAAGTGGGAGATTGTTGGGATGTATGCCCTCTTTGGGGTTAACATTTTGATTTAACTTGATTGAGAATGTGCTTATTTTTATATAATTTTTATACCTAAATCCATATGCATCAACTAGGTTTCTGATATAAAAAAAAATCGAATGTTTTAATAAAAAAAATTATTTTCAGAAATTATTTGTGAATTTACAATTTTATTTGTGCACAATTACTTTTGGAAAAGACCCATTGTGTTTAAGTAAGTGGTCCATGTGAATAGAGGTATTTTATAATAAGGTATGGATCACGAGTTACTTAACACATAAACTTTTATTTTTAACCGATTGATGAGAATGAGAATCTTATTATGTCTAGGTTATTATATTGAGTTCTAAATGGGGAATAGCTTACCTTTAGTCAGTGAGTAGTTCACTCACTTCATGGCATAATCGTATTTTGAATACGTAGAACATGACCTGTAGTAGTGGTTTCTAAAAGTACTATATGATGAAACCTAGACTACTACTGTTACAGTGTGGACTAGTACTCTATGACTTGAGTATGATTTGGTGGTCTGACGAAGCTGGAAGCATATGCTTTGATATGCTATAGTTGAGGTTCTATCGTACGGCCAATATACTTGCATGTTGGGTATGTGTGACTAGTTAGTTAAGATAAACTTGTACAAGATAGTTTCTATACTATAACGCCCCTTGTGGTTGTCTGAATGATCTAAATATCCAGGGCCCTGAGAAACATGACTTGGATGTTTGCTTTAGGGTAGCTCCCTTGGAAAGCAGAAATAATCCAGAAAGTTGTGGATCATTGGACTAGAGGCCTAAGGATGGTAGATGTCATTTAGAGAGGTGTTAGTACACTTCTTCCTCTCTGAATGTACGGCGATGTATAGAGGGGTATTTTAGTCATTATACCTGTAGGTCGGAGACTTTGCTAACGCAGCACTGTCTTTGGGGTCAATATTTTCTTATGGTGATATCAGAAAATATTTAAAATGTAAAATACAACTATTTATATGGCAAGGGTATTTTGGTTATTTTAGTAGCCAAGGCGGTGTGTCTTTTAGTCCCCAGTATAGACCGTGAGTCCTAATTAAATACAGGCTAAGGAATTGATCTTCAATTAAATATAATTTATTTTATTTAAGTAGCTTGATTTAATTATTGAGTTAGAATAAAATAAAGGTCCATGGTGAGAGAGAATTAATTAAATTAGTTTAGTGGGTTAATTAATTATTCAAGGCTTTGGCCCAGTTTAAATAATTAAAGATTAACCTGTGACTAAACTAATATAGGCTTATTAATTGGACTAGTTTATTTGGGTTGGAAAATTAATTATTAACTGGGCCATTAGGTTGGTTCTAATTAAAATAATTAATTAAGCCCAATAGATTAAACTAAGAGTCTAATGGCCCAGTCCAGTTTAACCTAGAGTTTTATTTAGGTTAAATAGGAGGATTGGAAACAACGTCGTTGTTACAGAACACACACTCTCAGAGACGGCTTCTTCTTTGTGAAAGGCCAGACATCTCTCTCTCTCTCTCTCTCTCTCTCTCTCTCTCTCTCTCCAGAAAAATTCCCTAACCTGTTAGTCATTCACCAAACGGTAGTTAGGCAGGCCATATACTGAAAGATCGAGAGTTCGGCGTTCACATACATGAAAAGGTGGAGTAGGAAGCCTGTAGGAATCGCACCAGAGGCTTCTACTAGCACACCTACCCCGGTTGCGCACATTTCGGTCCAACCACCTTTGAGAACTAGAAAGAGAGGTAAAAATTTTAAAACCTCAGGATTTGGACAGGGCGCAACCAGTGCCGGCTAGGGCAGCCGGAGCTAGCGCCAGCCCTGTCCTGGAATCCCCTGTTATGTTTTTCCTATTTTTTTATGTTCGTTTCCGCTGCGTGCCCTGTGTTTTCCCGCTTTCCGTGCCTTCAAAGACGTCCTTTCCTTAGATTGGCATAAAATTCCCAAATAAGTGGGATAAATAATTTTTCATCAATAGATAGTAAACTACCCCAACCAATATGTTCAAACATATCCAACACATTTGAGAGATTCAGAAAGGATGATGGATTAACACGATACCCAGAAATAACAGTTCTATTTCTAGAAACCCAGTCATTGTAATCAGATTCACTTTTAGAATCAATAAATCAGAGTACCTTGTTTCAGAAACTCACTTATTCCGATGAAGATTTCGAAGAATTATAATGTAATGCCAAGAAGTTTGGTTCTGGTGAAACTTCTTTTACTTTGTTCAACGCTGAATCCTTCTTTTTTGTCTTTGGAGATAATTTTTGTGCCTTCTTGGGTTTTGGTGTAGATAATTTTGTTTTTGCCATTGAGAAGATTAGGGCTTTTGGACTGTCAGTTATTTTGGAGAGAAGAACTCAGAGAGTTTTTGGAAGATGGAGTGTCTCGGCTACAGAGATTGAAAGAGAGAAGAAACGAAGTCCTTTGAATGCCTAGAGAGTTGTGATAGAAAGCACTTTGAAAAGGCAACTTAACTCATAGATTAAGAGAAACTGTGTTGAGAAAAGCATAAACCCTTTTTGAAATTTAAAAATTAAAATATGGAAGTAGTTTTTTTTTAAAGGGAAATATGAAGTATAAAAAATAGTTCTGTTTTGGATTTTGACCCAAATCAGAACTTTTTCAAAAATGAGTCTTGAAGGTGGGTTTTGGACTCAAATATTGCGTCCAAACACTTTGTTGGTGAATTTTAGATACAAAAACTGCTTCCAAATACGTTTGTTGGAGCATTTTGGATATAAACATTGCGTCCAAAAACATCGTCTTCACTAATCCTGCAAAATAAAATAAAAAAACTTGTGCAACCAGGTTAGTTATGTAATTTTTGTAATTTCCAAACCTCTTCTCAGATTGTTGAATTTTTCTTCAGCCAGAGGTTTTGTAAAGGTATCGGTAAGTTGTTCATTAGTTGAAAAATATTCAATACACACATTGTCTTTAAGCACATGATCATGGATAAAATGATGTTTAACTTCTATATGCTTTATCCTAGAATGTTGAACAGGATTTTTTATTAGATTGATAACACTTGTATTATTACATAATAGAGGTACACAATTAAAATTAATAATAAAATCAAGCAATGTATTTTTCATCCACAAAATTTGTGCACAATAATTGCCGGCTGCTATATATTCAGCCTTAATTGTGGATAAGGATACACAAGCTTGCTTTTTGGTGTGCTATAACACTAGAGTGTATCCAAGAAATTGACAATGGCTAATTGTGCTTTTTCTTTCCACTTTGCATCCCGCATAGTCTGTATCAGTGTATCCTATAAGATCAAGCATGTTAGTGTGGGGATACCATAAGTCATAATTATGTGCGCCGATTAGATATCAAATGATGTGTTTTACTGCACATTAGGTGCGATTCCTTTGGACATGATTGAAAATGGGCACAAAGACATACATAAAACATAATGTCAGGTCGGCTAGCAGTAAGATAGAGTAAGCTTTCAATCATACCTCTATAATTATGTTCATCTACCTTCTTACCATTTTTATCTTGGTCAATTTTTATAGAAGTACTCATAAGTGTGCAGATTTCTTTGGCTTCGTTCATACCAAACCTGTTGAGCAACTTCTTGACATACTTAGCTTGATTTATGAAGATTACATAATTGGTTTACTTAAGTTGCAGCCCCAGGAAGAAGTTTAGTTCTCCCATTATGCTCATTTTGAATTCTTACTACATTGTCTTAGCAAACATCTTGCACAAAGAGTTATTAATTGCACAAAAAATAATATGATCAGCATAGATTTGAATCATTAGTAGATCACCGAAATTATCAGATTTGATGAAAAAAGTGGTATCGATCAAGCCTCTTGAAAACCCTTTTGAAATCAAGAATCCACTAAGCTTCACATACCAAGCTCATGGAGCTTGTTTTAACTTATAAAGAGCCTTAGAAAGTTTGAAAACATGATTTGGAAACTGCTCATGAATAAAACTAGGAGGTTGTTTAACATATACTTCCTCCTCAATAAAACCATTTAGGAATTCACTCTTAACATCCATTTGATGAAGCATGAAATTTTTAAAGAATGCAAAAGTAAGAAGCATTCTTATAGACTCTAGTCTAGCAATAAGAGCAAATGTCTCTTCATAATCAATGCCCTCTTCTTGATTGAATCCTTGGGTGAGCAATCTAGCTTTATTTCTAATTACAACTCCATTTTCATCAAGTTTATTTCTAAATACCCACTTGGTACTAATAACCAGATGATCAAGTGGTCTAGGAACAAGTTTCAAAACTTGATTTCTTTCAAATTGGTTTAATTCGTCTTGCATAGCAATATTCCAAAATTCATCATGCAATGCTACCTCAATACAGTTAGGTTCTATGTTTGAGAGAAGAGCAAAGTTATGTATGAAATACCATCTAGTTTTAACTCTATAGTTTGGATTACTAATGATTTGTTCTTTGGGATGACCTATTTTGTATTTCCAATCCTTTGGTAATTGTTGATCCGTAGAATCTTCAGTTTGTTCTTTTCCCTGTTCAACTTGTTGTTCTTCAATAAGTTCTCCTTCTTCTTCATGAGTATCCAGCGGTGGAGCTTTGAGTTGGTTTTTTCTTACTTCCTTTGAACCTCCTACATCATCATCATCATCTTTCATTGGAGCATAAATGTTAGATTCATCAAACACAACATGTGCGGATTCTTCCACAAATAGAGTTCTTTTTATTGTACACTCTATATGCCTTTTTATTGGAAGAGTATCCAAGAAATATGGCCTCATTAGATTTGCTATCAAATTTTCCAAGATTGTCTCGGGTATTAAGGACAAAACATTTGCAACCAAACACTTTAAAATAAGAGATTGATGGAGTTTTGTCAAACATAAGTTCAAAAGGTGTTTTTCTTAAAAACGGTCTCAGCATAACTCAATTTATTATATAGCAAGCTGTATTAACAGCTTCAGCCCAAAAGTATTTTGGAAGGGGCGTTTTCACAAAGCATAGATTTAGCCATTTCTTGCAAAGTTCAATTTTTCCTCTCAACAACACCATTTTTTTAAAGGTGTTTTAGCTGTTGAAAAATTGTGAAAGACTTAATTTTCATCACAAAAGTGTGTAAATTCATTGTTGCAAAATTTTTTACCATTATCACTTCTAATAGAAATCAGTTTGCATCCAATAGAGCTTTGGACGCATTTGATCAGTTTCAAAAATTCAGAAAAGGCTTCATCCTTTTGTCCAAGAAATAAAGTCCAAGTAAATCTTGAGAAATCATCAACTAGGACATTTGCATACTTTTTACCGCCAAGACTAATAGTTTTCATTGGTCCAAACAAATCCATATAAATTAATGCAAGAGATTTTGAGGTTGAAATCATTTTATTAGGTTTAAAGGAAGTTTTGATTTGTTTTCCAAATTGGCATGCATCACAAATTTTGCTTTTATCAAGCTTCATTTTGGGCAGTCTCCTAACAAGCTCTTTTGAGGAAAGTTTATTTAGCAAATCAAAAGATACATGACATAATCTTCTATGCCAAAGATAACCAACATTGTCATGTACGAAGAGGCATCTAATACCATGAGCTATAAGGTCATTTAGATAGAATACATATACATTTCCAACACAGTTGGCAACAAAGATTATTTCAAGATTTGAGCTATCTATGATAGAACAAGAATCCTTTTCAAAAATGACTTTGTGGCCATTATCATATAGTTGGCTAATGCTAAGCAAATTATATTTCAAATCATTAGTTAGTAATATTTATTTTATAATGGTTGAGGAACCTCTACCAATATTATCAATGCCAAGAATATTTCCTTTCTTCTTATTTCTAAAAGTAACGAATCCTTCATTTGTGGTCTGTACATCTTCTAACAAGGCTGCATCTCCAGTTATGTGTCTTGAACAACCACTGTCCAAGAACCACTTGGTGAAGCTCAAAGAATGTGCCTATACATGAGAAGGAGGAGTGATTTTTGGTACCCATACTTTCTTGGGTCCATGGAGGTTAGTAGCGTTTCCTTTGATTTTCTAAAAATTTATTCCACCTAATTCCACCTTTTTTTAATAAGACATCTTGATGCTATATGTTCCAATTTTTCATAATATATGCATGCTTTGTGTGTCGTGTAATATGAGATAGGTTTAACAAATTGAGGCTTGTGAATTTTGTCCTTATTCTCATGTCTATATCCTAAGCCAATTCAATTTCTAGCTTGATGTTGAGTTCCAAGTAATTTTTCCAGTTTTCCTATTTTTGAATTTTTCAATACACGTGGTAAGGTCATTGACTCTATTTTTCATGTAATCAAAAGTGCTAACCATACTTTCAAGAGTTTGAATTCTATCACACAAACTTCTATTTTCTAGAGATACATAGTGTAAAGTAGTCATGATCACATTTTTTTCAATAATAACACTTTTATGTGACTCAAGAGACATTTTGTTCTCACTCAACAACTTTTCATTCTCATTTATCAAACAGTTAATTTTCAATTTCATTTCTTTATTTTTTCTGGATAGTTTTTTTAGTTCATAGAACATATCAATTAACAACTCATTCGAATCATCATGCTTTTCAGTCATAGATATAAGCAAATTAGACATGAAATTAGTTGTAGTAGAGTTTACCTCATTTTCCATGGCCATGAAGCATATGTTGACAGTTTCATTCTCAGAATCTTCTTCTTCAGACTGAGTCCCAAGTTCCCATCAATCATTTGCCTTTCTTTGCCTTTAAATCCTTCTTCTTTTTAAGCATTATCCCTTCCTTTCTTTTTGCAACTGGACAATCAACAATGAAGTGTTCAGTGCTTTTGCATTCATAACATTGAGATTTGAAAATAGAGGATTGTCCTTTCCTTTTTGTGAACTTCTTTCCTTTTTTGAAGTTTCCTTTGTTGAACATCCTTCTAAATTTTTTTACTATCATTGCCAGATCTTCATTGTCTACATCTATTCCATCACTACTGTCATATTGACTAGTTTCTTCATCCTATTTTTCAGCTTTCAATGCTGTTCCCTTTTTACCTTTATCATGATCATCGAATTCTTGAAACCTTTTGAATTTCATTTCATGTGTTAGAAGAGAGCCGATCAGCTTTTCAATTGGTAAGGATTTTAAATTATTGGATTCTTTCACTGCAAGAGCTTTAGGCTGCCACCTTTTAGGTAATGCATCAAGAATTTTTTGGTTTTGTTCCCCAAGGGAATAAACCTTCCTATAAGCTTTGAGACCATTTGTGATATTTGTGAATCTAGTGAACATATCGGTGATGCTTTCATTCATCTTCATTGTGAATAATTCATAATAAGGAATTAGAAGCCCCAATTTTGATTCCTTAACATGGTTTGTCCTCTTATGGGTGACCTTAAGTAATTTCCATATGTCATGGGTTGAATCACAACCACTAACTTGATTGTATTCAGTTGCATCTAGTGTACAACATAAGATGTTCATAGCTTAAAAATTCAATGTCATCTTAGCATTATCTTGAACATTAAACTCGTCATTTTGTTTAGGCATTTTTACACCATCAATAATTTTTTACGGAATAAAAGGACATTTCTCTATCAAATTCTACAACTCAATGTTGATTGAGCACACATAGATTTTCATTCTGTTTTTCGAGAATGTGTAGTTATTTTCATTGAACAAAGGAGGTCGATTTGTTGAAGATCCTTCAACATATAGAAGAGAGGATGAGTTTGCCATGAGGATCTTTCCTACAAGGTTGTTAAACCAAGAATATGTAGACTAAGCTCTAATACCAAATGAAAAACCTTGGGAGGGATGAATAAGATTTTTGGCAAATTAAAATTTTCAAGTAGTTTGTTATACAGAATATTAATGATCTTTGAGTTTCTTGGACTAAATTCATGGCATAGAAAAAGCTATCCAAAGAAACTTTGAGAAATATCCAGATTTAGACTAAGGTAAGAAATACAATGTTGCTAATGTTGTATGCAGAGAAATGACACACAGAATACATAGTGGTTTAATCTACCAATATCTACATCCACTACCTTAAGTTCACACTTAAGGATTTTCAACCAAATTTTATTTACTCAACTTAATGAAATCAAATTGCACCAAATATAAGAGAGGATCACCACACTTGATTTTTCAGAACCTCTCAACCAAACAATCAAATCAAGGTTTATCCCAAATAGGTTTTACACCATAACCTTGTAATACAAAAGAAATTAAATATTAATAGAATAGTAAAAGCTCACTTGTTTGAGCAGATGTGCACCAAGGAAAAAGCACAAATATTTTTACCTTTTAGACACAATTTGAATTCACTTTGAAGCACTTTGATAAATGAGATTTTTGTTTTCTATAGAGGAAGAGTGTTTCTTAGAAAGATGCCACAAAAATCTTATGTCAAATTAAGTTTTGAGGCTTTATGTAGAGCCAAAAAGTGAAGTACCAACGGCTATAAAACGGATATAATTTTTCTATTAAATTTACTCGTGTTATGGACTCAAGTTTTGGATGATGATGCATCCAAAATGTAAGTCCAAAATGGCAATTTTTTAGGCAGAAACAATTTGACACTGTTGACAGGATTTTGGACAAATCTTTTGGATGCAGAATCATCCAAACTACTCAATTCAAAATTCTGAGATTTAAAACTTTGAAATCTTTTTCATTGTGTGCTTCAAGATAGAAATCAATTGAATAATAAGGTAAAGAGACATTAGGAATTAGCAAGAAATACCTTAATAACAATTTCTAGTCTAAAGTTCTTCTATATGGACTTCTTGGTGTTGCAATATCACAAGCTTGAACTTCATCTTGATCACCCATTGTTGAATTCCATTACTCAAGAGTTGCTTAACAATCTTATTTGAATACCTTAGAAGAACTGAGGTCAAAACATGTCCCATCATATATAGATCACACAAGTTAGTCCACATCAATGTTTGTCATAAGTCAAAACATAGGAAAAAGCCCTTAGGGCTAACAAGAGGCCTGCGGGTCAGGTATCACGGGAACTAAAACATAAGGCACTGAACTTTGTACTGATCGGGAATGACCTTTTCAGAAAAAGCCATACATGGGTTTTTCTGAGATATTTGTCTAAACAAGAAGTAAGGCATGTGTTAGTCGAGGTGCACGAAGGTCTGTGTGGTGCTCATCAGGTGGGTCCTAAGTTAAAATGGACATTACAACAACACAGATTTTACTGGCCCTCTATGACCATGGACTGCATAGCCTATGCAGCTAAATATGAGGCATGTTAGAAGCATGGCCTTTTGATTCATACACCTACAACTGACTTGCACCCCATCATCAAGTCAAGGCCGTTCAGGGGTTGGGTTCTAGACGTCATCGGCAAGATTCACAAGTTGTCGACCAAAGAGCACACCTTCATTTTAGTAGCGACCAACTATTTTACCAAGTGGGTAGAGGCACATGCTCTAACCAAATAACCTAGTCTACAGTTATCACCTTTCTTCAGCAGAATATCCTCTTCCGATTTGACATACTTGAAACTATGACGGTTGACCAAGGAACTATGTTCATGAGAGATAATGTACATAATTTTCTGACTCAATTTAAAGTTAAACTACTGCATTCCTTTTCGTATTATGCACAGGCCAACGGTCAAGCAGAAGCAACAAACAAGACTTTGATCAATATGATTCGTAATTCATTTGAAGATAAACCTAGAAGGTGGCATGAAACTCTTCAGGAAGTGTTGTGGGCATATCGAAATACTTACAAGACCGCTATAGGTTTTACTCCATTTCGGCTGACATATGGCTAGGATGCGATGCTACCTGCCGAGTTATTACTATGGTCAGCTTGAGTAGCTTACCAGCACTGCTTGTCAGTTAAAGATTATAAATTAGCCCTGGACATGAGTTTGGACCAAGTCAAAGAGGACCGCTGGACAGTGTTGGAAAATATCAAAAGGCATAAAGAGAAAGTAGCAAGAACCTACAATTGGAAAGTGTAGGGAAGGAGTTTTCAAGTTGGAGACATAGTTTGAAAAACTATTCTACCTATGGCACCAAATGACCCAAGTTATGGTAAGTGATTCACCTTATGGAAGGGGCCTTTTCTTGTTACACAGGTTTTTTATAGAGGCACTTATCGATTGATGATACCCAACGGAAAGGAAGTAAATAATACCATAAATGGTAAGTGCTAGAAAAAATTTTGTCCTACATTCTGGGAAGGAACCTTGGTAGGAGAAGTGTAAAAAAAAAAAAAAAGGGAAAAAAGAGGGAAAGTAAAGAAAAAGTGTATATGAAAAAAAAAGAAAAAAAAAGAAAAGAAAAAGAAGTATGTTTGCATTTCACATGAAACGGCTGATCACAAATAGGAGCCGATCAATTGGCTGCTACATTTGAAAAAAAAAATAACGAAAATAGGAAGTCAATTTTCCTCAAAAGAAGTACGAGGCGTCTTGATCGGATTGACAAAAGGAACTATGGCAAGCCGATTTGGATCTTTCTCAGGTAAAACAATTGCCATTGGGGCCTCTTCCTCTTTTTCTGGTTGGGCAGTCGGTTCTTTCGGGGCTAACTCTGGTTCGGTAGCTGTTTCTTTCGTTGAAAATGGATACGTCTCAGCATCCTCGGTTTGAGTACTTGAAGGACTAGCCTCATCAGGACTGCGGAAGAAATCGGTCAGGTAAGATTGAAAGTTATCCCACGAAGACTACATGCCGGTCAACAACTTATCCGAATGTTCTAATTCTATTTGGAGTAGTTCTTCCTCAGCCACCAGCATGAGTCATTCGTCTCAGAATTTGGCTGCTAACTCATCGACAAAGGAGACCATCTGCTGATAGGCATTCTTGGCTTTAAGCTTCTCATCTAGGACCCGCTTCTCGGAATCCAATTCTGCCTAGAGTGCTCGCAGCCATTTCTTAAGGCTTTCAATCCTTTCAACCCTGTCGGATATTTCAGCTCGAAGGATGCTTAGGAGAGCAGAGGCCTATTGCCGATGCGTTTGTAGATATGCTTCTTGTTCTCGGAGTGCCTCCAAGGCTTGGAGCTGACGAGAAGCTTCATCCCGCCTGCTTTCAGTATTAGAAAAGAAATGCCAGGTGAACTGCATATGCCCCAGATAGTAAGCCAATAGGCGTTTCAGTTCTATTGGGACATTGGAACTGGCCGATTGCGCCAGCAGCAGGAGGGCTCGACTGACACCATTTTGGGAAGATGGGTTGGTAGGCAATTTAATTCTCATAAGGTCCCGTAGAAGTTCTAGTGCCGCGGTCTCAGTTGTTACTAGCTGAGATAGGGGAGTTTCCGTTAGAGGCTCAGGGGCTATTTTTTTGGAGGCTGGGGGGCCGCTTTCGTTGGGGGCATGACAGGTTTTTCGACTACTATCCTCTCTGAGGTAGGGACTTCAGACGTAGGGGAAAAAATCGGCGAAGTCCCCTCATTTGCTGCTGCCATTCTTATAGGAGATAAGGTGGGCATTGCCATCAATGACTCTGAGGAAGAGTCAGAGATAACTAGCTAGCTAGTCTTCTATTTCTACAAAAAAAGGCAATACGAGGTTAGTTTTGAATCAAAGGTTGAAGAGTATTGAAAAAGAGAAGAACATTTAGCTTCAATCCGAACCTTGGTAAATGCTGGAGTATCAATGGCCTGTCGTCTCTTTGACCACCTCAGTAGGGGGAGGATGGTTTCCTCTTTTTCTTCCTCCTCATTGGCAGGCAAAATGATGGGGGCCCTTTTTACTGGCAGAGTATAGAATAGGGGTGTGGCATTCAGATTGGCAGAAACTTTGCTGTGTTTGCTTTTCTTTGGAACAGATATTTCTATCACCACCGATGCTGATTCCACTAATCTAGGCAACCACATTTCCATAGGAGCGAAGAAGAGCATCTCGCTTAGCAACCACCACCATAGGTTAAAGTTTGGTGTGGCCTCTCTGATAACCTGAAAGGGATGATACTTAAAAGAACAAAGAATGGTTAAGGACCTATCAGCTAAAGTGTGCACATCTTCAGCTGATAGGATATGCATAACAGTGTAAGAAGAAATACGACCAGGATCAGTGAGAATATCTTGAATTAGCCCAAATTTCCATGAAAAATAATGTGGATTGTACCGTTCGCATAAGGACTTAGCACTCCGAGTGCCTGGTTTTGCCCTAAGAAGGAGTTCTCAGAAGAATAACATTCTGGCTCAGATGGTTTCTTGAGAGGCGTCCAGTGCATAGGCGAGTTTCGTTAACCAGATTTGGCCTATTTCCTGGGTAGAATAAGGAAAGAAGTGGGGTGCATTCTGAAGTCAGTTTTGATGAAGGTTGGCTATGATAGTATCGGCGAAAGACCTATTTGCAGGAGTTTTCAATAGTCGATAACCGATGGCCCGATTGGCAGAACCTGCAGTGTCTCTGGGGATACTGTTGATGGCGAACTGGGGGATATATTAATAAAGCCACAGCTACATAGCCCAAAGAGGGCTACCAAGATTGGTCGGATAACCCCCATTCGACAGGGCTGAGATCATCTGATTCATCAGCCGATACACTAAGGCCAGTACCAGAAAAGCAAGGTTACAACGCCTTTTCTTCCTTAACGAAGTCAATACATAGTATTTGTACTCATTACTTTTCCCCGCCGAGTAAGAGCAGAGGATGTACTTACAGAGCCATAGCCATAGAAAGGCAGATTGTTCCTACTCTGACAGAACGGAGCAGACGTCCCTTTAGGAGGCTATAAAGTGTTGGGTATCTCATGCGTATCATATACGGTGCAGCGAAAAAATAAAAACAAGATACCATCCAGGATCCGCATATAAGTGGAAAACAAGATATATATGTATATAAAACAAAGAAACAAAGATAACAACTTTTACCTTTTTTTGTTTGTGTGGAAAACAAAATTTTCCTTCTTCAAGTACGATAGTTGTGGCGCGATACAGCAATCCTCTTGAAGAATCACCACAAGAGTTGTATGTCCAACTAATATAATCACAGCGTGTGATTATCTCTAACAAAAATCCACACAGAGGATCTCACACAAGCACCAAGATTTTCTGTGCTAGCTGAAAACTACAATGGTGGCTGGGGTTTTTCTTTCTTGTTCTACTTCATAAGCAAAAACAGAGAAAAGAAGAAGAAGAAGAAGAGTCTTGGATTCCCTCTTGGAAGAAGCCACACGAGCGAGAGAGATGTACAAGAGAACATGAAGATCATATCTCTATTATTCTCTTGAAAGGATGGCCCCACACACATTATTTCATGTGTGTTGATAAAAAAGAGCATTGGCACCCATTCCTTCATGTGTGCCCTTTTGTTTGTTTTGTATGACTTCTTGCTCAACAATAAAACCACTTAGATTATATCTCATATAACCAAAAGCCTCTACAAAAACCACATCTGAGAATTCTAAACAATTCTCCAATTGCAATTGGAACCCATTAAGTTCTCAGAATTATAAATTGACCCATCAATTATAACTAATTATAATTTGGCCATATCAATCTCTCTTACTTGTAATAAACCCCACTATGTTATCAAATAACATCTTGAGTATATATTCCTCTTTTGTGTGTGACCTATTAGGTTTCCCGATCAATTGGTAGTGAACATGAATTAATCCAAACATCTTTGAAATTAATAATCCTTAATTAATTAGAATTAATCCTATTAATTCTAAACAGGATTGGTTTATTACTTCATCAATTAATAAACCCATATTCCCAGATCATGAGCGGTATCTAGCAACACATCATGACCATCCAAGAGTTCAGGAAGTCAAGTGGCTTGACATGAACCCTTCAATAACAAACTACAGTGCAATTAATTCCTTTCACCATACAATATCTCATTCGGTGTGGAGTAAGGAATTAGTGCAAACTCCCTCCATAATATATATTAATTCTTGCTCGAATATCATTATACTTGTACAAGGAACCTACTACTCTCAATGTGTCTCAATTGGAACCCTTTCCAATACACATACGCCTTGGACAAGGACTTATGAGTAGTAATTCCTACAAGTGGCCATGAAATATTCGCCCATACTATTAGGAGTAATGAATCCTTTATTGACCCTCTCAACTACTTTCGTTTACCTCACAATGTACCCAATATCCATCTCATAGGCGGCTCTCGATCGAGCTTCGGAGATTAGAATCAAGGCACAAGGCTCAGCACACAAGGATCAGCAAACAAAGTACCTTGGAGATCTCAAGTGTAAGGATACTTGCACGTTTGCTATATTGAGATTATATCACTGGCACTAAATAGTTATCCATGTGATTATCTCAAAGCTAGGTCATCCAATGAACTTAATCCATTAACAAGCATGCATGTGTTAACTTTGAGTATCTCAATACTCACGGTTATGAGAACCACAGCCTGATCGAATCAGGAAGTCTAACACATGCTAGTCTTAACGCATTAATGATGTCCTGTCTCATTAATACTACGACTAGGGACTATTTAAGTACTAACACCATCTAGTGTAGTAGGAATCTCATATCATGATCTCCTTAACACAGTGTTGTACTAGGGACTTTATTGAATAGTTATATTACTTAAAGTAAACAAAAGAAACTGTAAGATAAATAATGCCTTTTATTAAAATAAAATGTGTCATATACAATGTACAAGTGATTGCCTCTAGGGTACAACACTAACATAAAGTTTCCATAAAAGGCAGTGGATTTATCCAAATGGGCTTCAACGGCAGGCAAGTTTTCTTTGTCATGTAGGGCAGGGATTTCATGACCGCCGCAACGGATGCCTAAGATAGTTCAGATGTCTAGTATAGTGGGTGAGAACATACCATGGGGAAAGATATAGCCGTTGATTTTCGGGGACCAAAACGGTAAAACAGCCATGAAAAGGTTGCGGTCGAAGGTCATTTCAAAGTCAGACATCTTGATAGCATCACGGATGCCCCATTGATCCCAAATGGCACCATAAGTGGCTTGGCAATAGTCACGCCATTCCCTGTAGTTTTCAGGGGATGCAGCCAATGGTAGAAGGAGAAGGGCAGGCCGGCCGTAGAAAAGTTTTCCTGATTTAGTGGAAGGGTGAAGCCCTCCGGGTAGGTGAACTGCAAATGTTCTGCAGGAACTTTCTTCGGCAGTAACTGAGGGCCCTAGGCGTATAGACTGGCCTCGACTTAGATCAAAGCCAAGGGGAATGATCAATGGGAGTGGTCATGGAGATTTAGATGTTCATCAATCCAAGAAATATGCAGAAAATGGGGGTGAATTTCACAAGAAAGATAGAAGTTTGATCAAGATAGAGTTATTGTAGAAGAAGGATTTCGTATCGGTGAAGGAGGAACAATATGGAGCACGACTATTTAAGAAGGAGATTCAAAAGATTAGCCATTCGTGGGCTTTGAAGCTGAAGAGTTGGCACCCTTCCATAATAATTGGGATGTTCTGATTTTGTTAGAAAAAGAACGGCTAAGAATTAAAAAGGTGCCATTCCCGTTGCTTCACCTGTTCGGGCCATCAAAGCAATGGGACTTGAGAGGGCATGTGTTGATGTCATTTTTAGCCGATCTGTTGCAACGGTAACTTTCAGTCGAAGTCGATATGAATTTTGCTAAACAGATGGTGACGGTAAGAAAAATCTTCAGCTGCTGTACCCAGTCAACATGGGAACCAGGAGCCGATGAGCCATTACCCTCACATCGTGGCACGATTGGCAAGACACTACCGTTCTCAACCGCCAATGACGGGTAACGAAGCGAGATTCTCTCCATGTTCGAAAAGTCGGTAACTATGCCATAGTAAGTATAAAGCAAACAGGGATCCAAGATTGAAGGACCTCAACAATAATCCTCTCAAACCAAATTACTAAATTTTTTCCAGTTTTTAATTCCCTTTTTGTGCATTTTCTTTACCACTTTCGTTTACAGTTTTGTTTACAGCTTTACTTACGGGTTTGTTTACATTTTCTTTATAGTTTCTTTACTCCTTTGATTACAAACTTTCCGTTTATGTTGCTTCGATTACCAATTACAATGTTTTGTGTTCATTCATTATTTTAATCGAAATTCACAGCATTTAGTTCTGCTTTGCTTTTGCATGTAATATTTCTACTTTCTTAGACTCTTTCTATAGTAAGTTCAAGGAATCACGTCTTTTAAAAGGTCTAGCTCAACTATTCATATTTCCATCAAATTGTTTATGTTCATCGAAAGAGTAGCCAATTGATAATTCTATCGGCTCCCCTTTTCATAAGGCAACAGAAATATTATTGTTTTGTTTTCACAATATTTTCTGCCTAATTTCAAGACAATACTGTGGGGGGTGGTAGGGTCTGCGTCGTCTAAAAAAGTACAAGAGGATTAAAATGTTTTATATTTTTTGAAAAATAAAAAAATTAATACTTCATTCGTCTTAAAAATCATTGCAGTTTAGAACATGACATATAGATTAAAAAATTACTAAAACATGTATAATTATAATAGAAAATGACTATTATACCCTTAAATAAAAGTAAATATCCATAAATTATTCACTACAAGAAAAATCATTATTAGGGACGAAAATTTGCGACGGTTACTTAGCCATCACTAATTTGTGATGGAATAGTGACGACAAACAAAATTTCCAATAGAAATTTATTTTTAAAGATTTGTCAGTTAGCCATCGCTAATCCTTTGCTAATCAGTGAGGGTTTCTCGGCCTTCACTAATCTATCACTAAATAGTGAGGGTATAGCTACAACATATGTAATTATAACTAATACTAAAAGAATTGTTCAAATATCGTTGCTAATTAGTGAGGGATCAGCTATGGTCGATAATCCCTCACAAATTAGGGAGGGATTAGCTAGACATGTGTGGTTATACATTAATGTTAAATAAATGTTAAAATGTCATCGTTAATCTGTCGCTAATTAGAGAAGAATTAGCTACGGTCGATAATCCCACACTAATTAGCGAGGAATTAGCTACCACATATGTAATTATACATTAATATTAAATAATTGTTAAAATGTCGTCACTAATGTGTTAGCGATGGATTATCATACATCGCTAATCCGTCGCTAATTAGAGAGGGATTAGCGACAAAACATTGGGCCGTCGCTAATCCTTCGCAAATCCCTTGCAAATTCGTCGCTAATTAGAGAGGGATTAGTGATGGAAAATTGGGTCGTCGCTAATCTGTCACAAATCTCTTGCAAATTCGTTGCTAATTTGCAAAAAATATACTATATAATTAATAAAAAGAACAAAAAATTACAAGAATATTAATAGTCTAATGGTGGAGCACACAATAAGGACGTCAGTTCATGCCCTGTGTCTAACATAATCTAATAAAATTATTTGCGCAGGTTGGGTCGGGTTAGCTACCGGGTCGAACCAGTTAGGCTGAGTGGACGGCTAATTAATTTTTTTGAAAAAAATTAAAATTTGTTGACCGTCGCTAATTCGTTGCTAATGTATCAGAAATTGAAACAACTTTAGCTGCTAATTGTGGTTGCATTTTATAGTGTAAACAATTTAAACACAGGTAAAACTGTATGCGCCCGTTCTCTGGGTCAACATAACTATTTGTGTGGACATCTAGATTTAAATTCAAATGTTTTCTCAAATAGTGCCTTTTATAACATCACTAATGACGCCAACCCTCATTATTTAAAGCATTGGAAAGAATTCTTTGAGACCCAGAAGGACTAGTAGTCGAATACAAAATACGGCAAGCCAATTCAAATTAAAGGTGGCATCCTGATAATCATTTTGTGCAATCCAAGTGAGGGGTCCAACTACATGTCCTACGTAGATAAATTGGGGCACCGGGCTCTAAAGGAATGGACATTAGGAAATGCAGAATTCTACACCATCTCTAAAGCGTTCTTCTCAAAGAATTCACACATCCCAAAAAATAATCCACAAAGTAGCTAAGAGAGGTGCTTACAGACGTAGACGGATAAACCTCATTTGCGGCTACATTATATACGAATCTCCTTGTTGAGTACAATGGATATTCGCACAGGGGTATACATTTAACTAAAACAATGCACAAGAAGATTGTCGGGATGCCACCTTTAATTATAAAACACCATACAACTATTAATTGAAAGTGTTACAATACTTGGGAATCTACTTTCCCAAGTTAGAAAATAAATAAGGGCATTACTACGAATATTACCATAATTACCCCCTGTACGACTTATATCATCTCTAAAAGATGTATAAAAATAATTACAACCAAAGAATGCTCTGAACTTATCAAATGAAATTACACGACTGGGCCTCTTTCCTTGAACAACTTCTTTGAACCTGATCAACACCTTAAATCGATTTGTTGCATCGGACTTGACATGAAGATCTGCCTTGATAGTCTAGCAGATTGAACTTGGGTCCGTGGCATAGAATGTACTAATAGACATGAAATAACTTTCAATATTTATTAAATACTTCTATAGTTCAACCGAAAATGCATATTGACATCCCATGTCTCCTTCAATTAGCTGATTGAAATATCACTAGAATTTTCATTGTGATTCAACACATTAATGCCCGTTTAACTTTTTGTATTCTTTCTGTATCCCAATGCGCTCCATGTATTAATAGATATTTTAATTTTAATAATGTCCTTGTAGATATAATTAACTGTGCAACGAAAAATGTAAGAGATGCCAATACGTGGGGAGATAGACTATATGTGCTCATTCTCTGGGTAAGACTGTATGGGCCCAAGAGTATTGTTATTGAGGGTCCCACACACACAAGTAAGACTGTATGGGCCCGTTCTCTGGGTCCATATAACTATTTTTGTAGTCCCACATGCACAAGAAAGACTGTATGGGCTCGTTTTCCGAGTCCTAGATTTAAATTCACAACTTCCATATTTCCTTTACACTGTGACCTATAATTTGACTAAACTTGTGTGTGTGGGACCCGACTGAAGATTTAAAGGGGAAGCAAAAACATAGCGAAAAACAAACTGAAGAATAAGAAACAACGCAGACCGGAGCCGACGCCGGTTTTGGCAGCCTCAGCCGACGCCGGTCCCGGTCTGTCCGTACTCCGAGAGGTAAAAAAAAAAATTTACCTTTTTTTGTTCTCAAAATTGGCTGGACCGGAATATGTGGAGTCGGGGTAGGTGTGCTGGTGGAAGCCTCTGGTGCGATTCCTACAAGCCTCCTACTACGTCTGTGCATGTATATGAACGTCTAATAGCCTCTCGATCTTCCAGTATATAGTCTGTCTAAATCACGTTTGGTGAACCACTCACAAGACTAAGGGATTTTTCATAGAGAAAAAAACTGTCTATCTTTTTTTCCTTCTTCAGGAAAAAAAAATAGACAGTTTTTTTTCTCTAGAGAAGAAGAAGAAGAAAAAAAAAACGTATGTCTTTATTTTCTTGTTTAACCTAAAAAAAACCCTAGGTCAAACTGGATTTTTAATTTGGCCCATTGGACTGTTAGTTTAGCCTCTTGGAATAAATTAATTATTTTAATTAGAACCAAATAAATGGCCCAATAAATAATTCATTTTTCAGCCCAAATAAATTAGTCCAATTAATAGGCCTATATTAGTTTAGTTCCAAATCAATATTTAATTATTCAAACTGGGCCAAAGGCCCGAATAATTAATTAATCCACCAAACTAGTTTAATTAATTTTCTCTCTCTCTATGGACCTCTATTTTATTCTAGCATAATAATTAAATCAGGTTACTTAAATAACATAAATTCCATTTAATTTAAGACCAATTCCTTAGCCTGTATATAATTAGGACTTACGGTCTATACTGGGGACCAATAGATACACCATCTTGGCTACTAAAATGACTAAAATACCCTTACCATATAAATAGCTGTATTTTACATTTTAAATATTTCCTAATATCACCATAAGAAAATATTGATCCAAAGGACAATACTGCGTTAGCAAAGTCTCCGACGTACATGTGAAATGACTAAAATACCCCTCCATACATCGCTGTGCATTAGAGAGGAAATGTACTAACACCTCTCTAAATGACATCTACTATCCTTAGGCTTCTAGACAAATAATCCACGACTTCCTAGATTGTTTCCGAGCTACCCTAAAGCAAACATCCAAGTCATGTTTCTCAGGGCCTTGGATATTTAGATCATTCAGACAATCACAAGAGGCGATATAGTATAAAAACTATCTTGTATAAGTCTGTCTTAACTAACTAGTCACATATATCCAACATGCAAGTATATTGGTCCTACGATAGAACCTCAACTAAAGCATATCAAAGTACATGCTTCCAGCTTCGTCAGACCACCAACTCATACTCAAGTCGTAGAGTACTAGTCCACACTGTAGCAGTAGTAGTCTAGGTTTCTCCCATATAGTACTTTAGGAAACCATTACTACAGGTCTTGTTCTACGTATTCGAAATACGCTTATGTCATGAAGTGAGTGGACTACTCACTGGCTAAAGGTAAGTCATTCCCCATTTAGAATTCATAACACAATAACATAGACATGATGAGATTCCCATTCTCATCAATTGGTTAAGAACAAACGTTTATGTGTCAAGTAACCCATGATTCATACCTCACTGTAAAAGACCATCATTCATATGGACCACTTACTCAAACACAATAGGTCTTTTCCAAACGTAATTGTGCACAAATAAAATGTAAGTTCACAAACAAATCCTGAAGATAAATTCCTTTATTAAAATATTCGAAGTTTATATCAGAAACTCAATCTAAGAGAGCATATTTCCCAACAACGACATCAGTTGACAGGTAGGACCTAGTCTAATATCATAACAGATAGCATGGATCATATCTTCCCTTAACATTTTCAACTTTAATTTGAATTTGAATTCCAACTCCACATCTGCATACAGTACCAACACTCCAATTGAGGTGGGCATTCATAATTCCTTCCTTACTCAAGCTAAAAACATATTTCTTACATATCCTCAATGCCCATTAGATAAAACAACTGTGCTTTCATTACTCCAATCAATTCAATACCCAATTCCCCTAGTTTATATCTGAGTTACACAAGAAACCCACTAAGATGGTAATGGGCACTTGCATGTCCTTCTTCAATTCAAAGGTAAGTTCCAAACCCAGAATCAATGATTCTTCAACCTTATACACCCCTCAACAAGTAGATAATTCCATCTAAACATCCAACTTGCTGGAAGTTCATCTGATGTACAAGCATGCATCTCCAAAGGAGGCGATTTTGTTGAATCTGGTAAATTCCAAATAGACAACAACGACCTTAATTGTAAACTTAATTATAAATATCATTAATTAAATAATAGTCGCTAAAATCTATTGCTAATTTTAGTTCCATCGCTATTTGCAACACATTTGCAGCAACGGTCAATATTTGTTGCTAAAGTTGATAATTGCTTTTCTCTTGTAGTGATTCTTCTCTATACATTCATTAATGTTTTATTGGGAATACACATACTCTTGATTGAAAGAGGGTATATTAGGAATATAAGTAATAAATTTATTCTTGATTTATGAGATTGATAAGTATTTTGGTATAACAAAAATAAAAAAATTTGACATGATTTTTAAGATAGGGGGAGTAATTCTTTTAAAATTTTTATGTTTCACTCTACAAAAGCTTTTCAAAAGTTGTAATATTATTTTTCAATATATCAATTCTTTTAATTTTTGCATAATCTTATAATTTTTGTATATACATTGATGTGCATACATAACCGTTCAATTTGAGGATAATTTTGCAACCTCTGTTCTATCACACGTAAAGGCATAACAGTTGAGATGATGATTTGGAGGAAAAGGTTGCCACTTTGTCATAGTTCTTTGGAAATTGAGTGGATATAGGTTGTGCACTATTCGATTTGAACTGAATTTTTGAATTGGACCAAATCGAATAATAAAATTCAATTCGATTTTTAACTATTTCAATTCAGTTCAATTCGGTTTTAATTTTTTCATACAATTTCAGTTCTGTTTTCGGGTTTATATAAGTAAAATCAAACCAAACTGAAAAACCTAATTAAATAAATGTATTATTTATTTTTACAATAATTTGATTAAGAAAAAATGTACAAAAATTTTAAAACCCTAATAGATTTTATTTTGTGGCCTTTATTGCGACCTCTATACCACCATATTTATCTTTGTATTTGTTTCTACTGACTTAACCTCTATAGACTTTAATTTAAACTTTAGTTTATATTAAACTTTATATTGAGTTTAGATTTTAGTTTGTATTAGATTTTATACTGCATTTGGACTTTAGTTTGCCGTCATGTGTTTTTCGAGCATTAGAAATATTATCAATAAATCTAAAAACAACCAAGTTTTATTTAAAATGCTAAATAATCAAACTACAGAATTGGGTAAGTATATACATCGTATAGCATAGGGAATAGAAAATATCGAATCCACAGGAACTTAGCATTTACTGTTACATCACTCTAATCTCATTGTTTAGCCTGCAAAATAAAGAAATAAAATAAATAAACAACTCTCATAACTACCATACTAGAGAGTATACCAAGTTCACAAAAGAAAAGTCACCAAGGTCTTTAAGGGATAAGAATAAGGGGAAAGGACATGTAAAGAAAAACATCTCCCAAATCTATGTCAAGAAAGAAAGATACCTTAAACCAATCCATTCTAAATTCAAGCACCGGAGGGATTGAACACTCACTCTTGAGTAATGAAATACTTATTCCTAGCAAGCCAATGGGTATCTCTACCTTACTAATTTAATCTAGAAAGTATTAAGAGTAGTAACTCCCAAAGAAATTTGGGGGCTACAGTATCCCTATCTCCAGACAATATCATAAAATCTTTGATTACCATGTTCAATTCCCGAAACTCAGTCTTGAGTTTATCATAGAAAAATAAACATTGTATCAATAAATTGGTGTTTAGCTCCTAACCCTATCTCTCGAATTCATTAGAAGCAAACTAATTAAATGACAAACCAATCCCTAACAATCAATCCAACATAATAATGCCCAAGTAATCAAATACATAGAATAGAAATTTAATAAATCTAAAAGAAAATCAATCCAAGAATATAAATTTAGGGTTTATCCATCAAATACAATTAATGCAAAGAGATTCAAAATTGTCAAAATAAATTACAAGAAACATAAGATAGCACTCATAGACAAACAAATATCCTTCTTCGTCCTTGAGATCCTCTTGAGCAACTCCCCTCTTCTTCTTAGTTGATTTTTTTTTATCCCTTTTCTCTTAGAGTTTCTTCCGCTTTCTAGGAGTTTTTTGGTGTATTGGCCGCCAAATACTGGTTCTTAGGGTTAGAAGACGAGTATTTAAAGATGTCCATTAAAAAACCCCAAAAATCGCTAAACAGAGTGTCTTCTGCGAAGTTGCACGGCGCCTTAGAGGATGGCTTCAATGGTGTCGTGCATGCTTTGATCCTCCAATTTTGCCTCGAAATAACATCGTGGGATTAAGTATTGCTATATGCTGGATTGGTGCCCAATGACATGAACAATGACTAGCACAATGCCCTAAAGTTCTACATGTTCTGTACTTTCTGCATCCTAATGACATACGATGACATGCAAGAAGAGGGGCACGACACTGTTGACTCCCCGAATATTGACTTTTGAAGTTCTGCAGATACTCGACGACATGTAATATGATGGGTATGGAACTGTGGCACTTTAGTTTAGCCATTTTTCACAGTTTTCTCCTTGAATCCTTATCTAATCTTCAACTTTCTCATGCTACATAAAATAAGGAGAAAATAGGGGGTTAAGTAGCAATCTAAAATGCATTCTTCTACAATTTAAGGACAAATGATGTATAAAATATGTATACAATGAACACTCATTACTCACCAACACTTAAACTTTTGCTTGTCCTCAAGTAAAGCATCAAAATTAAAAGCACTCCAAGTAAAAAGTGCTTATCAAGAGTAGATTCTTCGCAATAATGACTGTCATAAGAAAGATATTCTTTTTCACTTGAGATGTGAATTCAGTTCAAAGTCACTCAACCAGACTAAACTCGCGTAAACCAATTTATTTGAATAGATAAAATTAAAGCCATCAAAGTTGAATTAAACAAGTCTATATCTTTTCAACCAGTTTTATCTTATCTCATACTTCGAGAATATAACTTAAGTGATTCATATAAGTAGAGAATGATTAGTGAATTTAAATTCTTGGACTTCCATAGCTACTGCAACCCGAGTAGTAAATAGAAGATTGGTCCGTATGCTCAATTTTTTTTGCAGGAAAATGCAATCGCCTAGTAGAGATGGAATAAAGATCTTTTATCTTTTACATTGCCCTCATTAGGGTAAAGTAATGCAAATGTCTATTAAAGATAAAATGAATTATTTTCAGCTTTTTCATTTGATGCGTAAATTTTGTGTGTATAAAAATCATCAAATTTAAATTCATCCCCTAGCCAAGTTTTAATTAAAATATTAATCCCAAAATACACATGTGAGCAAGTATACTCATCGCAAACATAGTTTAGGGAATTAACGAGTATCGATCCTTAAAGGAATAAGTACACACTAATCACTTCTCATTTATTATTTAACCGACCTAAATAAAGGGAGAAAAGAATAAAAAGAAAAATAAAAAATATATACAACTCAAAGATGTAGGTTCATGCAATTTGGACAATTATCCTAGAAAACATGATAATTAACCAACTAGCAATTCTCTCAAGTAATTATCATCTTGGCATGATGAAGGAATGTAAACTAAAATTCATTCGTTTGTCAAGTCATGAATCTACTTAGGTAAATTCCACTTCGTTTGTCAATCCATGGAATTCTATATTTTGATTCATATTAACAGATTTGTTAATCAAGTTAACATAACCAAAACATGCATTAAGCTCCTCATTATATTTTGATTCAATTAGCAATTTGTCAATCAAGCCATCCTAACAAAAATATGCATGAATCCCAATTTCTTAAAAGCATGAAGCTAGCTAATGACCCTTTGCTAAGGCAAAATCAACTAATCTTTGATCATTTAGTTCTAAAATCATAACTTCATTGTTCAAATCTATTAAGAATTAACAAATACGAAATCAATGCAATGAAACTCCTAACATCGGTTTGTCTAAGTCAATTAGGAGAACTCGCATCAATAACCAATGATAATAAGTAATCAAATACCAAAGAAAACAAAGAATTGATCAAATAACTAAATCAATACAAAATTATAACTCTTAAAATAATGTTAAATTATAATAAGAGCATTGAATACACCATTGTTAAAGAAAAAGAAACAAAGATAAAAGAAATCACTCATAGACAAGCCTCTTTTTTCACCATTGATGACTCTCTTGAACAATCCTTCTTGATTTGGTGAATTTCTCCTTCAATGAATGATTTTAAAATTTTTACTTTTGAATCCACCTCTCTCTATACATATATATGTCTTCTCTTGTATTTTATTGTGCTTTTATAGGCCTCTTGGATACTAAATTCGTGGCTTAGGAAATCTTGACCAAGTAGGATTTAAAAAATACCAAATTTATTGCAAAATTCCTAATTTCATGCATAGAATATTCACCTTCCAGAGCGTACCTAGAGTCGGGTATCTTCGACTGGCACTAAGTGCACTCTGTTCTTCCCCTATTTTTGATTTTTTTTCATTGGCAGATAGAATGGATCCGGCGCCAGGTACACTTGCCAGACCTAGCACTTGGTCTGTTCTGGGTTTCCCCTAAACGTTAGCTCAATTTCTACTACTAACCAAAATGGACTTGGCGCTTGGTCCATTGGCTGAGCCTGGCACCGAGTGTATTATGGAATTATTCACTTTCTGCTCGATTTTAAATTAAATCTGTACAAATTTGTCAAAATCACTTTTCACAAGCAAAATGTCAAATAGGAATGAATATGCCTAATTATTATAATAAATGTATCTCAAAATAACCTCAAATAACTAGGAAAATAATGGTGATTTTAGCCCCTATCACATACACCCACACTTGAACATTTGCTTGTCATCAAGCAAAACACTTTACTCAAAGAAAATTATCTAGAGAATGCAAACTCTTACTCATTCCAAAAATTTCTTTACCATAGAAAAAATTATGTCTTCCCTTCAAACCTTAGATACAACTCTTGTCATTCATACCCTTTGAAAACAATACAAACTTTGAAACTTTTGACAAGATACCACAAAACTCTTGATGTCAAATTAATCAAGTGTATACCTTAGTCTAAGAAACTTATTTCACTCTTTAAGTAAAAATATAGATAACATGAAGCACACAAATCGAGCTATTTACCAACTCAAGCATTATAAATCCAAAAATTGCACAACTCAAGTTATGATGTATGAAAAGCACTCTAATAATTTTCTCTCTAATTTTTTTGATGATGTAGGGAATTAATATCCTCAAGTGCATGGACTTCTCTTCACACACCGTATTGGCCAACTTTTAGCAATTACTCATCATTTTTTTAACAATGTTCCTTTCTTTTGATCTTGGGAATTCATAGCCTTAATAAAGTGGATTTCTCTTCACTATCAGTATTGGTCCCCATATCAAGCAAAAACATTTTTTTTTTCATATTCTAAGAAGAAATAACACTCAAATAGTTTTTTCAATTTTCACCTCAAGAATTTTTCACAATTTTTCCTTTTAAAGATCTTTTATCAACTCACATTCCTCATCACAACTCAAAGCTAAGCAAAATTTAAACTCATAATACAAGAGTTAGCCAATAAACGTTTCCCATATTTATCATATTTTCCATATTCAAACTAGATGAGTCAAATAAAATTTAAATACCAATGCATAAACAAGATTAATTAAAATTCTCAAGTCTTGAAAAATATCCTATCCAACAAAACCAATTTCATCAAAATCCACCTAATGAGTGACTAAACTCAAATCCAAGTAAGAAAAGAATTATAAGATTGCTTAACAATGAAAATCATTGATTTTTTTTGAAAAATTTTCACAAAAATGATATATGGAAAAGTATTTCTTCAACATCATTCTTTTCCCCACATCTAAACTAGACATTATCCTCAATGGCCAAAGATAGAACAATAAACGTACAGCCAAGAAGATCTAAATTTATAAAGAAGAAGAATAAAGTAAAGAAGATACTTCCATTACATCATAGTGCCACCATGTTTGAATCCACCACAAGGAAGAGTCATTACAAGAGTATCTAAATAAACCAAAGAGAAACATAAATCTAGAAAAAGAAAGCGAAAAGAAAATAAAGAAAAAGATACCTAAAAGCTAGTAAAAGGCATTAAAAGTGAAAAGAAAAGAAATAACAAAAAATAAAATAAAATACAAGAGAGTAAGTCAAGAGTCATCCCCATCATCATCATTATCATTATCGTCAACTATGCGACTGGAAGATGCACCAGTAAATTGTTGGATCAAAGTTGTCAACTTTTGATCTTGAACATCCTGGTGGTGACAAATATCTGCAATGGAATCGCGAAGCTGGAGGAGGATAGTCATTTGTCTCTCCAACTAAGCCTCCACTCGTGCCTCAAAATCAGCACACGAATGAGAGCTAATGGCATAAGGGACACGTCTAGTAGGTGGCTCGTCTTCCCCCTCATCATCAGGGGGAAGCTCCCCTTTTTCGGGGAGCTACACCTCATACAGCCTCTTCCATCTCTTGGCCCTTTCATCATAGCGATACTCACACTGAACCAAAGTATGCTGCGTTACTAGGTCGTGGTTAGTAGTAGGCTTAGTCAACTCTCCATCCATCCGCACTCCAAAGTCTCTCAAAATACGCATAATACCCAAAGAAAATTTGAGGGCTTTGGCTGCAATGTTAGAGGATACAACCACTCACATAGAGTGAATGATAATTGGAGCAAGAGAAATAAGCTCACTTTTTCTCATCTTATCCAAAATATAAAGGTCAAGGACCCTAGATTCATTGAAGCTACTAGCCTTAGGATAGACATTGAAAGTAAATATGTAGACTATAGCACGCTAGTGGGCCTCAAGGTCATTGTTTGAGTAATAACCAGTTTGACCTATTTTCCCTTTCCTCCATATGCGAAAACTATCCCTTACAACCCTCATATCCTATGTAGGCTCAGAAATGACCTTTTGATTATTATGGTCCACAGCAATCCACTACTCCTCATTAGGGACTCCCAAAATTCTAGCTAGTCTAGTTCTGTCAAACTCAACGAGAATCCCTTTAACCATGGTTGAGATGACTTGGAGGTTATTTTTATTTTTTTCTTACATGTTGGCATAACACTCTCTTATGCGCACATGACAATAAGCATCTTCCATTCTAATGATGGGCTCCCATCTTAGGCATCTAAACATAGTCAAAAGTTCTAAGGAATTGTCTAAAGAAGGCTTGTATCATTTTTCTACTATAATCTTATTATGTTGGTGCTTGTCATACCATGTTTGACACATAAGATCAAAAAATTGGGTAGGTAGAGGCTCGAAAAAAAGTATGAATGAAGATGCATCTCGAGCTCTCTTAGCCCCCGATGCTAACCCTCTAGGTCTTCTAGACATGATGGAAGGAAGACTAAAAATAGTAGAATAGAAAAATATGATTCTCTCAACTCACTCTTTACAAACACAATCAATGCTCAACTCTCAACCGTCTCGCTATTACAACACTATTCAACACCACCACCAATTCAACACAAAACACCACAAGATAG
Source organism: Voacanga thouarsii (assembly GCA_026120185.1). Classification (NCBI taxonomy): domain Eukaryota; kingdom Viridiplantae; phylum Streptophyta; class Magnoliopsida; order Gentianales; family Apocynaceae; genus Voacanga; species Voacanga thouarsii. The sequence continues at coordinate 75,173 of JANUWF010002406.1, read as the reverse complement.
GTAATAAAACACCACCCAACCCCCTCCAACAAACCTACAAGAAAGATAGCCATATGTCAATCCAAACAATAATATCAATAATTTTTATCAAACCCACCATGCTAAATATTGATCAAGGAATCAATGTACAGGTCAGAATCACAATACTCAATTAGCCATGTCATTCATATCATAATGTACATATATAAGCATTAGGCTACGCTAAACACGTATCCTTATTTCTCAGAAATGCCTCATCTAGAATACATGCTCAAGACTTCCAAAAAGATGCACGATATAAATGGCATTAATCATAAAATATTATCAAGTATATTCTTATGCCAATAAAAGCTTAAAGAAAGTAATATGAGCAACCAAATCCTTTACCTAAAACATATTCAAGAATTTTTGCTCAAAAATACATAGCAAAATACCCAAAATTCATAAGAAAAAATTGAACTGTAGAAAGTGTAGAAAAATCATACCACAATAATCTCCAATGTATGGGCAATGATTCTATGCAAAAAGATTGAAGAAATCGTGCTCCAAATGGAAGGATTGAAAACTGGGTTTTGGATGAAAAGATTGGATTTTTCTTTATTTTGATCCAAACTTTTAAGATCACAGTGTGGATTGTGTGTTTAGGAAGTGTCTTGGAGGTGTAAAAAGTAACTCGGTGGTGTTCTGAAGTTGACCCGGCGATGGGTTGAGAGAAAATTTGAGAGGAATAAAAGAAATTTTAAACAAAATGGCCAAGAGGGCCGATTTTCATATTGCGGCCGAATGGGCCTGGCGCCGGGCCTAAGGACTGGGCCTGGCACTGAGTTTGTTCTGTCTGCGGTTGCTGTTGGGCCTTACTAGCCCGACGCCCGGGCCAAAGGTTAGGCAGGGTGCCAAGCCAGCTCTGGCCAAAAATCACTTTTTTTTTGTTAAATTTAATTGAATTAAAAGAAAAACACAAACTCAGGAAAATAATACAGTTTAAAAATTTTAAAAAAAAGATAAATAAATGAAAATAAACGAGAATTTAAAATATGTCCAAAAACCAAATCAATTCAAAATCAGCGTTTCCTATTGTCTTGGTCCCGTAGGTTGGTGTCTGTGTTGCCTAGAAGTGATCCCATTTGACAATCACCAAGAAGTTTGGCTAGCTGTCCAATTTGACCTTCATGGTTGCGCATGGACACATCCAAGTTTCTTGTGGTTGTATCAACTCCTTGGAATTGTGTTTCCGTTCCACTTCCAATTAGTTAACTAGCTCCTCCAAGGATGGTTTAGCTAGTGGGGCATTGTTCGGTAGTGGCAGTTGAGTCCTTTGCATCCCAAAATTTGAAGAAGCTTGGTGAGGTTAGTTTTGATTATTCCATGAAAGGTTAGGATGATTACTCCAACTTGGATTGTAAGTATTGTTATAAGGGTTATTACCTTGCCAACCATTACCTATAAACGCAGCTTGTTCTAATGCTTCTTGTGGAGATCCCATATTTTGACACTCATGGTTTAGATGCCCTTCCCCACAAAAATCACAATTCACACTCATGACCTACCCTTGGAAAGGAGGCATTACCAATTGATCCATTTTCTACATGAGTGCTTCCACTTTTGCCTCTAATGCAATCATTGCATCTACCTTATGTACTCCATGTACATGAGCTCTAGATCTTGAACTACCCCAGGTATAGTTATTCATACCCAAATTTTCAATTAAATCAAATACCTCTTCCAAGGTTTTGGAATTGATAGAGCCTCTTGCAGATGTATCAACTAATTTCCTCGTAGCAAAGCTCAACCCGCTGTGAAAGATTTGCATTGGCATTCCTAACTTAAATCCATGGTGAGGACATTTTCTCAACATTTCCTTAAACTTCTCCCAACACTCATAAAGGTTTTCAGCCTCTAATTGTTGGAAGGCAAAATGTCAGTCCTAAGATTAGATGTTCTAGCCAGTGGAAAATATTTAGCCAAGAATTTTTCAGCTAACACATTTTCAGGTAGTAATGGATCCGGTGGGTAATGATTTTAACCATGATTTTGCTTGATCTCTTAGGGAAAAGAGAAAAAGTCTTAGTTGCATGGCATCCTTAGAAACTCTATTCATTTTAAATGTGTCACAAATTTCTAGGAAGCTCGTAAGGTGGACATTGGGATCCTTCTCAGGTAGCCTATCAAATTGGACCATATTCTGGATCATTTGGAATATGTTGAGTTTTATCTCAAAATTATTAGCCTCTATCCTAGGCGTTATGATACTAGAGCCCGTACTTGAGATTGTGGGTTTGACAAAGTCATTCATAATCTGCCTGTTAACTCTATCGTTACCACCATTGTAGGGCTGATTTACCTCCATTTCTTTCTTTACCATTTCACTTACAACCTCGCGGACCCTGGTGAGAGTTCTCTCAATTTCTAGATCAATATCGACTTTATCGGCATTGGATCGTCAAGTCATAAACTAAGAGTAAGGTCTACAAAAGGCACAAAATTTTGAAATTATAGAATTTACAAGTTAGACAATTTACAAATGAAGTTATAAGGAATTAAAATGTATAAAGACATTAAATAACAAGTATACAAGGAAACAAAATATGGCACCCATTCATACAAGGAATATATATACATATTCACATATTTACATGTAGACATATAAATATATAAACATGGTTAAATCAATAAAATTCAAGAATCCAAACTTTCACGATATTGTTCCCTGGCAGCAACGCCAAAAACTTTATGTGTAAATTTTAGGTGTATAAAAATCATCAAATTTAAATTCATTCCTTAGTTAAGTTTTAATTAAAACATTAAGCGCAAAATATACATATGAGCAAATATACCCATCGCAAGCATAGTATAGGGAATTAACGAGTATCGATCCTCAAAGGAACAAGTAAATACTAATCAGTTCTCATTCATTGTTTAAACGACTCAAATAAAGTGAGAAAAGAATAAAATGAAAAATAATGAAATATATACAACTCAATGATATAGGTTCATGCAATTTCGTTTATGGCTCAAAGGAATTAATATAGGGTAAAGTCCATAACCATACCACGTAATCGCTTTATTACCATGATTATCAATTATGTGATTTATTGATTTTTATGCATGTCATTCAATGAAATCGCCAAAAGGAACAAATCCCTCAATTAATATTAAACCTAATTCCTTCCGTTAATATAGTAAGAACGAGAGTCCTTTTTCGAGATCAAGTTGTTGGGCAAACCCAAACCTACTTGACATCGGGCATGTTCAAGCTATGGAATTAAATTCTTGATTAATAAGTCAGGTTTAACAAAATTCTTTATCCCAGTTAGGCAAACTCAAGCATAAAGAAATTTAGAAGAAAAGTTGGGGTAGCCCAAAGGCTTTAACATTAAAAGCTGTTAATCACCCAATGATCCGGTAGTTACATATGATGTAATTGGTATTGGATACCTACCAATAAACTTAAAGGTGGCTTGTTGGGCAAACCTAAGGTTATTCTTGAGGAATTTGTATACCGGTCAACTAGGAAAGCTTCTAACGGGCTTTCCCGAATCAGTAGTGGGGGCTATTGGTTTGAGTAAAATAGTGGAGTAAAAATGTGTTTAATTAAAGTCCTAATTATTTGCATTTCATGTGCATATACAGTAGCTAATCCTCTTTATCTTTACATCTAGGTCACTTGCATCATGTCAACAAACTTAGACTTACGTAGTATCTTGGAAATCAATAAGTTAACCGAATCAAACTACCTCGACCGGTATAGAAATTTGAGAATCGTTCTCAAATTGAAAAAGTTGCTCTACGTGCTAGATGCTCCTATTCCGCCACCACCAGCTCAAGATGCTCATGCTAATGAGCATGCTATCCACAAAAGGCACAAGGAGGATAATGATACATCATGTATTATGCTGGCATCTATGACTCCCGAGCTGCAAAAATAGCACGAGTATATGGATGCTCAATCGATTATACTACATCTTCGAGAGCTGTTTAACGCCCAAGCCAGAACTGAGAGATATGAGATCTCGAACTAACTGTTCCATTGCAAAATGGTAGAGGATTTTTCAGTGGCCACTCATGGGTTGAAGATGATGGGCTTGATAGAGAAGCTTAGATCTCTCGGGTTTGCAATTGATCATGACTTAAGTGTTGACTTAATTCTACAGTCTTTGCCTAATAGTTTCTCACAATTTGTGATTAACTATCAGATGAACATGATTGAGTCCACCATTCTTAAGTTGATCAATCTTCTCAAAACTATGGAGTCCTCTATGAAGAAGGATTCTAATACAGTTTTAATGGTAGAATCTTCTTCTAAGAAGAAGAAGGCTTCCATGAAGCCCCAAGGTGGTGTGAAGAAGAATGACACAGCTACCAAGGGCCTATGCCATCATTGTGGTAAGATGGGCTGCTGGAGGCGCAACTGCAAAGCCTACTTAGAGACCATTAAGGACAAGAAGTAGAAAGAAAAGCTTACAAGCACTTCTATTTCTACTCCGGGTATGTTTATAATTGAAATAAATACTGCATTTAGAAATGAGATATGGGTAGTAGATACCATATGTGGATCTCATTTGTGCAATAACTTATAGGGACTAAAGAGCAGTAGAAGGCTAGAGAAAGGCGACGTGGACCTACGTACTGCAAATGGGGCAAAGGTTGCTGCACTTACTGTAGGGACATACGAGCTGAACCTGCCTTCGGGATTAATTCTAGAACTATAAAATTGTTATTATGTACCAATTTTAATGAAAAATATTATCTCAGTTGTATGTTTAGACTTAAATGAATTTTATTTGATATTTAAGAATAAATGTTGTTCTTTTTCATTGAATGATATTCATTATAGTTCAGCAACTTTGGTTAATGGTTTATATGTTCTAGACTTAGATAATCCAATTCTCAATATAAACAATAAGAAACCTAAAATAGATAACTCTAACACCTCTTACTTATGGCATTGTCGTTTGGGCCATGTAAACGAAAATCGTGTTTCTAAGTTACACAAGCTTAGTGACTTAGGGTCATTTGATTATGAATTATATGGCACATGTGAGTCTTGTTTACTAGGTAAAATGGCTAAAACTCTTTTTTCAGGAAAATGAGAATGGGCCAAGAAATTATTAAAATTCATACATTCTGATGTATGTGGCCCAATGTCAATACAAGAAAGAGGAGGTTATAACTATTTCATAACCTTTATCAATGATTTCTCACGATATGGGTATTTGTATTTAATGAAATACAAATCTGAGGCATTTGATAAGTTCAAAGACTTCAAGAATGAAATAGAGAAATAACTTAGTAAAAGTATTAAGACTCTAAGATCTGATAAAGGAGGAGAATACTTTAGCCAATAGTTTCTGAGTTATCTTAGAAATAATGGGATATTTTCTCAATGGACTCCACCATAGACACCTCAACATAACGGTGTATCTGAGAGAAGGAATTGAACCCTTCTAGTGTGAAACCCCAGTCAAAACCAATCTTAGAGTAAGGGGATTGGGATGCATATCATATTTTATTTCATTTTTAAATAATTTTTATATGATTTTATGTGATTTGGATTTGCGTTTTATTGTCTCGAAGGCTTGATTGTGAGTATTGAGTGAGAAGGGCAAAAAGGTAATTTTTGCTTGAGGTGAAAATAGGGAGATAGCTTGAGGATTAAATAAGGAGAATATTTGGGTGAGGAAATAAGAACAAGAGTTGTTGTGGTTTAGTGGTTGGAGCTTTGGAATTAATCTCTAAGGTCATTAGTTCAAATCCCATCATCTAAGTTTTATCATGATTATCTTAATTAAGTTTGAATTATTATTTTCTTGCATTCCATAAAAATAGGAATGTTGTCTTAGGGGAGACATGAAGAGAATATCCTAATTTTATCATTGTGTCCTAAAAAGAATTCTAGAGGAATTCTTGTCTTTTCATTACCTCTAGCTTTGTCCTAGCACCTTCATAATTTAAATAAACCAAAATCCATTAAATCTCTCCTTTTAAATTCCAAAATTCTGTGATGATTCTTCAGCCTTGAATTTCAAAAAATCAGTCTTGAAGGATAGAGGATTGGCCGAAAATAGGAGAGTAGTTAGGATGGATTCCCAAGAGAAATAAATCACCATGGTAGAACTTTCAATCTTACCTTCATGTTGTTCATAGTTTTAATGAAGGAAAATCTGGAAATTTTCCAGAATTTTTGCAGACCAGCTTGTCGAAAAATTCAGCCAGAAAACCTACTCATTTTCTGCCAAAAAAATGGTCATTTCATGTAGTTTGAAGGCCGAAAATTCTGTGTAATTTTCGGACTGCACAAAACCAGAAAAAAATTCCTGTACAATTTGCTGCATTCTAAGCTGAAATTGGAGCTATCTTTTTGTTAGCAATTCAGCTGAAACACCCTCTGTTTTTCTCCAGAAAGAAGGCTGGAAAACCACCCTTGTAAGACCTTCAAACACCCCAGAAAACCAGTTGTAAATCGAGCCAAGTAAATGCAAAAATTCTGCACCAAAAGTCTTCATCATTCAAAACTCTTGAGCATTGAAACTAGAAAATTTTCCAGCTTTGTCTCTCAAAGCCAAGGCCGAAGAACACCCTTCAATTCTCTGGAAATTGAACCTTGTTCAGCCATGGACTGACCACCATTAACCTCCACACTTACCTTGAGTTCTTGGACTCCATAATCATACCTCAAAAATCTCCTAAGATTACTCTAACCAAAACTCATTTGAACTTCAAAAAAATTCCAGAATTTTACTCTATTAAACCACTCTTGTAACAAGCTAATAAACCAGAATTTTCTCTGCCATCATAGACTGAATTTTGGCTAGCTATATACCTGAACAACCTTCATTCATTTCAACAAAATCAGCTTGTTCAGCCGGCACCATTGAAGAGCAAAGAAACCTTCCTTGATCAAGCACCATTAGCTAACCTCCTACCTTAACCAACTCCACAATTTCCTGCATTTGAATGTCAAAAAAATCTGATCACTCTCTCTCTTCCACTAGCTGAAAACCGACACTCCTATCCATCCCAATCCATTCGGCCAATAACACTCCAGAAAATTGTGAGCTTCTCTCAAATTCTCTCCATTTTCACCAAGAACACCAAGAACACACACTATACTTCTTCAAGCCTAAACCTACTCTAAACACCTCCAATCACTCTCAAATACTCCAGATCACTTCTACTTAATCCCTAGGCTTCATTTTTGGTATTTATAACACAAAAACACGCAAACAAGAATTTTCAATCGGATCAAAATCAGCTTTTTTTTGAAGGTCTCAAGAACATCAACAAGGTAAACCAAGAACAACCTTCTTGTTCATCCTCTTCCATTCAATTCTCAATAAACCTTTCTAATGCTCTCTCTCTCTCTCTCTCTCTCTCTCTCTCTCTCTCTCTCTCTCTCTCTCTCTCTCGGCCAAAATGGTTGATCAACCATCAACCATGGCTGTTTTTCCGTTGGATCACTCAAGACTCTCCATCGCGCGTGGACCTTCTTTAGTCTTCATCAAAGTAATCGATAATCAAGTAATTATTCTTAAATCCTTCTTTTATTTCTGAATTCATGTCTCTTAGATGATGATAGGAAGAATGGATATGAATAGGAGATTGGGGATATGTATGTGAAGGAAAGGGATGGAGTTAAGACATAAGGATTGATGTATATGACTAAGTTATATGGATTTTCTTTGGAATCAATGTATGCTCATCATGCTTAATAAAATTTATGGATGTTTGAAGCATGTTATATATTATGACACCAAGGGTGATTAGGCTCTTATATTTCTATTTTCCATTGAAGCCATTAATGATAATTATGCCTAGCAGGAAATTAGCCTTGTGATAGTATGAGATAATTCAAGCATATGTTCGTGAATGGATTGGTTTATTATTTGATGTTGGAGAATGTGTTTATGAATCTTTTCTAGCAATAGGAAAATCATGGTGAAAAATTATTTTCTTGTTAAGTCTAAGTTATTTTTATTAACAAATTTTATTACTTTAGTTAGAATTACTACTATATTTTTCTCTATAAAATTCAAAACTCTAGGAAGATTTGGATTGGATTATTAATTAAAATATTAATCTTTTAATTATCAAAGAAATAAAATCTTTTATTAAAAATAATATATATAATAATGAATAAATCTTTTATATAAATAATAATAATAATAAATAAAATATTAGAATCAAATAATGGCCTTGTAGGCCCTAGTTAAAACTTTTACCTATATTCCTAAATATTATTTATATTAAAATCTATTTGTTATTTATCAATTAAAAATTTAATATAATTCATTTATTATTAATTTTAATTATTACTAATTATTTAGTATATATTAAAAATTAATTAAAAATTATTTGTAATTTATTATTTATTTATAATAAAGATATTTTTAAATTACCATTTATTAATAGTATTTAGGGCTTGGTATTATTCGATATTCAAACCTTAGTTTATTTATTAATAATAACACTCAAGAATTATTATTATTAAAGCCTATAACTTATTAGTAATTATTTTACATCCCCTAGTTATTTTAACTTATCAAGCTAGACTTATTTTATAAAATCCTTTATCATCTAGCCTTAAAGCTTAGGACATTAGAGTCATGATTGTAATAAGTTGAACTAAGATCATGGTAGTAGTGAGTTGAGCTAGTTTTATTTGTGGAAGTGAAACTTTGGCTTGAGTTTGATTGTGATTTATATTTACCCTAGGCGGGGATTAGGTCAACTGTTGGAGACCTTTCTTGTGAGCAAAGATAAGGTAAGTTCCCTGACATTCATGAAATTGATTTTATTTTAAAGAAAGATTGGTGAGCATCTTTTGCAAACACGAAATATTAGCACGATAGCTAATTTTTGAAAACTTTTATATTTGAAACCTTCTTATTTTGGAAACTTTCTACATTTGGAAAACTTCTAATTTTAGAAACTTCTAGATTTATAAATTTTAAAATATGTCAAGCATGACTTAGGAGCCAAGCATCAAACATTTTGATTTGTTTTGAATATGCAAGAGATGAATTTTTGATCATGCATATACTTTTCAAAAATCATAGCACGACTTATTTGAGCATGTGGCTCCTTCACTATGAATACTTGGAATAAATTATTGGCTTAAAACCATGCCTCCTAAAATCTTTGTGCGGGTTGGAAAATGCTGTTTGGAATTGTATTGAGCTAAATTTTGTAGGTTCTACTTTGGAGCCTTATGAATTGTGAAGATTGAATAACGTTGAGTACTCAATGGGGGCTAGACCTTTATACTAGCCTTTGGTTAGTCTGGGGATATCTCTCGGCAGGTGGCCACCTCCGAGAGGTTAACTCTTTTCGATCAGGGCGTCAATATAGAAGGTTAAGCCGTCCTCAGCTAGCGACGGGGTTCCAGTGGAACCGACGGCCGGAAGTGGGACGACCGGATTGGATTGGGTGAGAGAGGGAGGAGAATCTCACTCGGTAGGATGTACACCTACCAAGTGTTGGGGGTCAAGTGCTTCACAGGAGTCAGAGCCACCTCTGTGCCCTTTCACCACCTGCCGGGGGTTAAGTGCTTCACCTGGTGTGAGAGCCACCACTGTGCCCTATCAGATTAACTTGGTTGCTTTAATTGTTGAGCTATTTTCGGGAAACTGTTCTAAAGTGTCATTAGAATTTTATTCAAAGCTCAAAATCCTTTAATTATTCATATCTTTCCAAACCGAATATTTTAAGAGCATTTTGCTTCATGACTTCTCACTACTATCCTTCAAGAAGTGAGAGTTAAATTTGTAAAGAAGGCATGACAAAACTTTTGATATACTGTTAGTGCATGAATCATGAAAAGTGTTTGTCTCTTTAGCCCAACTCACACACGGGGCTTACTGAGATTTCTGTCTCATCACCCCTTTTTACCATGATTTCAGGTGGATCCTGCTGTGGGGATGAGTAGCTAGTGTTATCTGCCTTGGAAGAGAATGTTGTCCTTTATTTTTATGTATTGTTTGGGGAGTTGAGAGTGGATAATTTTTATTTGTGGATTTATTTTTGAGAATTCATGGATTTATTCTTGGGATGTAATAAATTCTAAGTTAAAGTATTATTTTTATTTCGCTATTTTATTTGTGTAACCTAGTTATAAAGACCCCTTGTCCTTTGGACGGAGCGACATCCCCGGCCCTAGCGGGCCTAGGTAGTGGGGTGTTACATTTAGACATGGTACGAACCATGATGGCTACTGCAGACCTACCAAAATCATTTTGGGGGTATGCACTAGAGACATCTATTTATATACTAAACATAGTTCCGACAAAATCAGTTGATTCTACTCCCATTTGAGATGTTTTTTTGTAAGAAACCAAAGTTATCTCACTTGCGAGTATGAGATTGTCCTGCCTTTGTCAAAAGGCCACAGTCAGACAAACTTGATAGTAAGTCTGACAAGTGTTTGTTTGTGGGATATCCGAAAGAATCTTTTAGATATTACTTTTACCTCTCTTCTGAAAATAAATTATTTGTTTCGAAGCATGTTGTCTTCTTAGAGAAGGAGCACATGCTCAAAGGGGATAGTGAGAGTAAAATTGAACTTAGTGAAGTTCAAGAATATCAAAAAAATAAGGATCAACCGTCTGATCCCACATCTATTGAGAGAATAGACGAACCTTCTACTACACAAGAACCTCGTAGGTCTAGTAGGATACATGTGGCACTTGAGAGTTATGGATTTCTCATTAGTGACCACAATGCCATGTTGCTAATAGATGAAGATGAGCCTACTATCGATAAGGATGTTCTGAACAATTCAGAATCTAGCAAATGGCTTAAGGCCATGAGGTCAAAGATGGATTTCATGTACGACAACCAAGAATGGTCTTTGGTTGATCCACCCAAAGGAATTAAACCTATTGGGTGCAAATGGGTTTTCAAGAAGAAAACGAACATGGATGGTAACTTAATTACCTATAAAGCACGTCTGGTGGTAAAGGGTTATCATCAACAATATGGTATTGACTATGATGAAACCTTCTCGCCAGTAGCCATGTTAAAATCCATCAGGATACTTCTAGCCATTGCTGCTCATTATGATTATGAGATTTGGCAAATGGATGTGAAAACAGCTTTCCTAAACGGAAATCTGACTGAAGAAGTGTATATGACACAACCTGAGGGTTTCACATCCAATGATAGCAAAAAGTTGTGTAAGCTGCAAAGGTCCATTTATGGACTTAATTAAGCTTCTAGGAGTTGGAACATCCATTTTGATAAAATAATCAAATAGTTTGGTTTCATTCAAAATATGAATGAGCCTTATGTATACAAGAAGGTTAGTGGGAGTGCAATCATTTTCTTATTACTTTATATAGATGACATATTGCTAATAGAAAATGATATACCTGTCTTGCAAACGGTTAAAGTTTGGTTGTCCAAACAATTCTCCATGAAAGACCTTAGAGAAGTAACCTATATTCTTGGAATAAGGATCTATAGAGATAGATCTAAAAGGTTGCTAGGTCATTCGCAGTCTACATACATAGATAAAGTATTAAAGAAGTTTAGTATCGATTAATCCAAAAGGGGATTCTTACCCATGTTGCATGGTGTAAGCCTTTCAAAATCGATGTTTCCCAAGATACAAGTTGAAAGGGATCACATGAGTAAGATTTCACATGCTTCGTCAATTGGATCTATCATGTACGCTAAGATATGTACATGGCCCGATGTATCTTGTGCTCTCAATTTGACGAGCAGATACCAGTCCGACCCTGGTGAGGGTTATTAGGTGGTTGTAAAGAACATCCTTAAGTACTTACGAAGGACTAAGAATGTGTTCTTAGTATACTGATGCCAGTTTTCAATCTGACAAAGATGATTTCAAATCACAATCCGGCTACGTGTTTACATTGTGCGGAGGGGCAAAAAGTTGGAAGAGTTCCAAACAAGAGACTATTGCTAACTCTACGACAGAAACTGAGTACATAGCCGCTTCTAAAGCAGCTAAGGAAATAAAGATAGAAAAAGTTTCCACGGATGAGAACATAGCTGACCCGTTTACAAAAGTACTATCCCAAAAGAAACATGATAAGCATATTGAGTCATTCGGTATTAGATACATGAATGATTGGCTCTAGTGCAAGTGGCAGTTTCTTAGTGTTATGCCCTAGAAGCAATCACTTGTACATTATATATGACACATTTTATTTTAATAAAAAGGCATTATTTATCTCACAATTTCTTTTGTTTACTTTTGTATAAAATAACTATTACATAAAGTCCCTAGTACAACACTGTGTTAAGAAAATCATAATAGAGATCATGATATGAGATTTCTACTACATTGTATAGTATTAGTACTTAAATAGTTCCTAGTCATAGTATTAATGAGATAGGAAATCATTAATGTATTAAGTCTAGTATGTGTTAGACTTCTTGATTTGATCAAGCGGTGGTTCTCATATCCGTGAGTATTGTGATACTCAAAGTTAACACGTAGACGCTTGTTAATGGAACAAATTCATTGGATAACCTAGCTATGAGATAATCATATGCATAACTATTTAGTGCCAGTGATATAATCTCAATATAGCAAAGGTACAAGTATTTTTAGGCTTGAGATCTCTAAGGTACTTTGTTTGTTGAGCATTGTGCTTTGATTCCAATCTCTGGAGCTAGATCGAGGGTCGCCTATAGGATAGATATTGGGTACATTGTGAGGTAAACAAAAGTAGTTGAGATGGTCAATAAAGGATTCACCATTTCTAATAGTAGGGGCAAATATCTCATGGCCACTTGTAGGAATTACTAGTCGAGAAGTCCTTAGCTAAGGTGATTGTGTATTGAAAACAGTTCCAATTGATATCTATCTAGAGTAGTGGGTTTCTGGTACAACTACTATTATATTCGAGCCAAAATTAGTATATATTCTGGAGGGAGTTGTCACTAATTTCGTACTCCAAACCGAATGAGATATTGTATGGTGAAATGAGTTAATTGCACTGTAGTTTGTTATTGAAGGGTTCATGTCAAGCCACTTGACTTCCTGGACTCTTGGGTGGTCATGATGTGTTGCTAGATACCGCTCATGATCTGGGAATATGGGTTTATTAATTGAAAAATTAATAAACTAATCCTGATTAGAATTAATAGGATTAATTCTAATTAATTATGGATTATTAACTCAAAGACATTTGGATTAATTCATATTCGCTACCAATTGACTGTTAAACCTAATAGGTCATACACAATAGAGGATTATATACTCAAGATGTTATTTGATAACATGGTGGGGTTAATTGAGAGAAAAGAAAAATTGTTGTGGATAAATTATAAGTAGTTATAATTTATGGTCCAAATTGTAATTGTGAGAAATTGATGTTTCCAATTACAATTAGAGAATTCTAATTATTTTAGAAATCTCAAATGGAGGATTTTAGCAGGTTTTTTCGTGTGATATAAGGGATACACACGAAACCTTAGCTAGAGGTGATTGTCACGCCACACAACAACTCCACAAAGCTTACCCTTCTCTGTATTGTTGTTCTTGAAACAGAGCCCTAGCCGCCACTTTTAATTTCTGCTAGCATAGAAATATTTTGGTGCTTGAGAGTGTTCCTCCGTGTGGATTTCTGTTAGAGATAATTACATACTGTGATTATAGTGGTTGGATGTTTAACTCTCATGGTGTTTGATCAAGAGGATTGCTGGATCGCATCTTGACTTGTAGAAGAAAAATACTTTTGTTCTTCAGACAATCAAAGAAAGGTAAAAAGTTGTTACCTTTTGATCTCTTTATGTCTTGGTTTCCACACATGCTGATCCTGGGAAGGTATCTCGTTTTATTTTCTCGCTGCGCTATATATGATATGCACGAGAGATACCCAACATATATGTCTTCTCTTGTATTTTCTTATGCTTTTATAGGCCTCTTGGATGCTAAATTTATGGCTTAGGAAGTCTTGGCTGAGTAAGATTCGAAAAATGCCAAAATCATTTGAAAATTCCTAATTTCATGTACAGAATATTCGCTTTCCAGAGCGTACCTATCGCCGGGTACTTTCGACCCACTTAGCGCCAGGTGCACTCTGTTCTTCCCCTATTTTTGCTTTGTTTTTAGATTTTTTTTTTCATTGACTGACAGAATGGACCCGGCGCTGAGTACACTTGCCAGACCTGGCGCTAGGTCTGTTCTTGTTTTCTCCTAGACGTTGGCTCAATTTCTACTGCTGACTAGAATAGACATGGCGCCTGGTCCATTGGCTTGGCCTAGCGCCATGTGCATTCTGGAATTGTTCACTTTTTGCTCGATTTTAACTTAAATCTGCACAAATTTTCCAAAATCACTTTTCACAAGCAAAATGTCAAATAGAAAAGACTATGCCTAGTTATCACAACAAATGTATCTCAAAACAACCTCAAATAACTAAGAAAATAATGAAAATTTTATCCCCTATCAGCATTGCTTTACTCTAATTGCTCTTTTCTTACCCTAATCCATATTTACTTAAACCCAGAGTTAGGAGTAGATAGATGATCACAAAATATACAAAGACCAAAATTCCCATGTTTATACTTCATCATAATTTTCTCATCCATTCTCAAGAAACAAAATGTCACAACATTTACTAAAATATAGACAATGTTAAGCCAAATTCTCAAAATTTGGTCTATATCACATCAAATATACAAGTTTACTTAAGAATATCCTATTTAAAACAATCTCACACCAAATTTTCATGCCAAGAGAAAAAGAACAGCAATCCATAAAAATCAGAATATGTTAAAAATAAAAAAAAATAACTCAATTTTCACTTTTAACAAGAAAATGTCATTGTTAACAAGTAAGTGTTCAATTTAACAAGAAAACACCAAGAACCTTATAAAATTTTGGATAAGGAATACCACAAAACTACTCCACCATACATAAATTGGACATTGTCCTCAATGGCAAAAATATAAGCAAGAAAGCATAAATATCCAAAGGGATAAAAAATGATATGGAGTAAAGATTAAGAAAATACTCCCAAGTGAATTAAGTTGCAATAGATGTTGAAGTAGGAAGAAAATGAGTTATTCTCTATTTATTATCTTGCAAAAATGAAAATAAAAAATAAAGATTTTAAAAGACTAGAAATACAACACACCCAAACATAAGAAAGTAAAATAAGATAAAATAAAAGACTACCCAAACAATTCCTAAGAAAGCATGTAACACTCACTCTCCTGCCCTAAAAAACCACATTATTTTTATTGTTAGGGAGTGAGAAAATGACAAAGACTAAACAAAAACAAAATAACTATATATAAACTTAAATGAGGCAGACACAAATCAAATCTCAAAACATAAACGAATCAAATCAAATTAGGCTTCCTCATCACCCTTTTGTAAAGAAAAGTAATGGTCGATGTGAAAAGTAGGTATGATGAATCATATAAGAGTAAATGTGGTTTTTGGAAGTAAGGTATATGCAAATCATTAGTCCCAACAAAATTAAGCACACAGAACTTATTCCCTTGCAATTCTTTAAACATACAAACTAAATATTCTACATATGAATACAAATAATATTTAAAGAGTGCATCATTAATCAAAACATCAATTATCCTTTCCAAGACATCATTACAATTAAAACTTTCGAACTCCAAACATAGTATTATAGCTCTTGAAGAAGTAGTTGAGTAATTCTTTGCATTGTAGTGTTTACAAGAACTAAGTTACCTCTCTTTGAGTTAGTTGAAGGGCATAATTGGCCATTACACTCCAAGGACTCCTTGTGACTTTTTCATGAAAATTTTTGTTCCTCAAAGTACGGTTGGTTCTAAACATGGATAACAACCTAAGAGCATACAGAAGCAATGAGAAATAGCAGAAAAAACAGCAACGGAAGCTTTTTGTTGAAAATATACCTCTGCGATTTCTTTTGTTCAGTTGTTTAGGCTGAACTAGCATTGGCTGAATCACCACTGGTTCACTTGTGGAAGCACCAGGAGATAAGCCCATAAGTCTGATAGGAATCAAATTAGGCATGAAGGCCATTTTCACGAAGTGGGAAGAAAGAAAAAATCACACTTTATTATGCCATGGGTAAGAGCAACATTCAAGAGGAATCAAGGGAGTTTTCAAGACAACAAATTCCACAAATCTAGGTCCAAGAAGATTGTAAAGAGATGGATGGAAAAGAAATGGCCAAAAGACGCACAACAAAAGCAACAATCCATGTGGAGGATTAAGCCAATCTTTAAACAAGGATTGAAGGCCAAAGAAGTATCAAAAAGGGCTCAAGATGACCAATGTTTCATTTGGAAGATCAAGGAAACACAGAGAAATGGAATAGAGGTCCAATGAGCAAGTTTTGAAGTGTAACAAAATAAGAGAGGATACCCAGAGCCTACCCAGTGTCGGTTGAGATTGAAGGACCTGGCGCCAACCCTAATCTGGTAAAAATTAGTCATCGGGACAGATTACACCCCACTTCGGGTGTAGTCCTTGGACCCACCACCGAGTCCAGTCGAGACCGTCCTAGATTTTTGGCTATTTTTCATATTTTCAGTCTTTTTTATTGTAATTTAATTTTCACGATTTTTATTATATTTTAACCTATTTTAAGGCATGTAATAGGGCCTAAAAACTTATATTAAGGCCATTAAATTTCTATACTTGTTTGCTAATTTGTTAGGGCAACCTGGGGCCTATAAATACCCCATTATAGTCTCTTTTATAATAGAATTCAGATTTCAAATTCCAAAGATTGAATAGAATGTTGAACTCTTGGAAAGGAGAATTCCTCCTTAGTTCTTCATTTCAAAACCAAGTAAAGGAATTAGACCCATATTTGTTTATCGTCTCTAAAATCCTCTTGGGTCTTTGTTCTTGAGTCTAGCTTCTAAATTTTAGTGCTCCTAAGCTCGTATCAAAGTCTTTCGTTTTTCTCATTTGCATGAACACCAAAGCTCTCTAGCTCACAAAATATTCCTCAGCCTAAATACTATTGGTGAAAGATATTAAGTTGAGGATATGGTCTCGTGCTCTTGACCCATTGCTATTAAGATTTGGAGTATCAAGAAGAAGTCTCACTATGTTATTGTTTCTTAGTAAAATAGAAAAATGCACATAGAGAGAAAATGAAAAGTCGAGTGAGAGAGAGAAAACTATCTAGTATGTTCTTTTGACTGAAAGAATTATCAATAATAACAAACTACCGAGGATTACTCTAATTTCAAAACCCGGATGTTATCAGGATTATCTTATCACAGAAGACGTTTAGCTTGGGTTAAAAAACTAAAACCCTTCTTTTCTGCCAAAAAAAGAAGAAAAAAAGGGCCAGACATCATTATTTATTCTTGCACTCAATAAGCCCATAAAAATAAATCTCAATTATTTATTTTCTAGACTAATAAAATAGTCCAATAAATAAACAATAAACCCAAACAGACCAAGATTATTTTTCTAGCCTTTTACCTAGTTTAAGCACAGGTTAATTTTATCAATTATTCAATTTGGATTCAGTCCTGAATAATTAATTAATCAATTAAACTAGACAATTAATTTTATCTCTCTAGACCTTTTATTTTATTCTAATCCCAATATTAAATTAAGCTTTCTGAATAAAATAAAATCCTCTTTAATCAAAATCATTTTCTTATCCCAAAATTAATTAGGGTTTACGAGCTATTTCAAGGACCAAAAAGACACATTGCCTTAGCTACTAAAATGACCAAAATGCCCTTTCTATATAAATAGCTGTATTTTTTATTTTAAATATTTTCTAATATCACCATAAGAAAATATTGACCTCAAGGACAATGCTGCGTTAGCAAATTCTCCGACCTACAAGTGTTATGACAAATATACCCTTGTACATAGCGCCGTATATTAAAAAATGAAGAGTGTAATAACACCTCTCTAAATGACATGTACCATCCTTAGACCTCTAGTCCAACGATCAATAACTTACTAGAATATTTTCACTTTCCAAATGAGTTACCCTAAAGCAAACATCCAAGTCATGTATCCCAGGGCCTTGGATATTTAAATAATTCAAATAGTCACAAGGGGCGATATAGTGTAAAAGTTATTTTTTATAAGTCTGTCTTAACTAATTAGTCACATACACCTAACAAACAAGTATATTGGTCCTACGATAGAACCTCAACTATAGTATATCAAGGTATATACTTCTAGCTTCGCTAGACCACCAACCCATACTTAAGTCATAGGGTATAAGTCCACATTTTAGCAGTAGTAGTTTAGGTTTCTACCATATCGTACTTTTAGAAACCATTACTACAGATCCAGTCTACATATTCGAAACATTCTTATATTATGAATTGAGATGACTACTCACTGACTAAAGGTAGGCTATTCTCCATTTAATATTTATAATATAATAACCTTATCATGATATTTCTATTCTCATCTTCTAGTTAAGAACAACAGTTTATGTGTTAAGTAACCTGTGATCCATACCTTACTATGAAAGACCTCCATTCACATGAATCACTTACTTAAGCACAATAGATCTTTTCTAGCAAAATCATGCACAAATTAAAATGAGAAAACACAAACAATTAATGAGAATAAAACTTTTATTAATTTAATCAAAATTACATTAGAAATATAATATTTGTGGGCATACACTCTAACAGGTTCTTCATATCATCATTGGTTTTGTTATATTCTATAAGTTGAGAAGAACCTATAAAATCATGTAAGAAAGAGACATTAGAAAAATATATACGAGAGTGAGGTCTATCTCTTATCACATTATCCAAGTCCTTATGTACTCTTTTTCCTAGGGGTTCTTTTCTTGTAGGCTCTTACACACTTGTTCTATTTTTTTATTCCCCCTATCCTCATGTGGTAGAATCGCTTGTCCTCCAAGTGTATGGGCTATTTTGATATTTTCCTTCAAATGCCATGCTTTTTCATTAACATTTTTCAAAGGTTGCTTTATAGCTCTTCTTTCATCAATTTTCTTTTTCTATAGCCTACTTGGATATGGTAAACATGGTTTATACTCTGATAGCTTCTTCTTCATTGTTTCAGAAATGTTATGCATGCACGATACTGTGTCCATCACCTCCGGCGGTG
Source organism: Voacanga thouarsii (assembly GCA_026120185.1). Classification (NCBI taxonomy): domain Eukaryota; kingdom Viridiplantae; phylum Streptophyta; class Magnoliopsida; order Gentianales; family Apocynaceae; genus Voacanga; species Voacanga thouarsii. Next base: position 56,137 of record JANUWF010002406.1, on the reverse strand, counting down.
CTGTGTGGTCCATGTATAACTTACCTTACTTTTTAGCACTTTCTTCTGCTATCTTTCCTTGTACATGGTCTACTAATGTGTTGAAAGAATTATTCTCTTGCATCTCCTCAATTGTCTTCAATTTTGATGGCTCTATCTTCAAAGGGATGCATTGGCATTTGTAACAAGCTTGTTTACTATTTCTTCAAGTGAAGGCCTAGATTCTAAAGGTGGAGGTGGACGGCCATATGGATAGTAGTCTTGGTTGCTCCAATAGGTACTAAAATAACTACACCTTTCCAAACTAAATACTCTATCTTGCCTTTGGTCTTCAAAAAGAAAGGCTCTATTAGATTGAGAGTTATAATCAAAGTGTTTTTCTCCATATAACTCACAACTCATTCATTGATTTTTTTGAGAAAATTACACTCCAATTACTTTTCCTCTCACTAAGGCCATTAGTACAAGCATCTAATCAAGCTATTTTCACATTATTAACAACCTCTTTATTTTTGTGCCCATAGCTACATACTACTCCATGAATTACTAGCCATGATGATGGTTTCAAACACCATAATCTCAAAAACAAAAACAAAAATTAATAACAAAACTACAAAATCAACAAAAGTGCCACAAAATATATAAAAATAGAAACAAGAAAAGATTCAAACTAGAACAAAAGCAAATAAAAACAAATAAACAAATAAATGATTAAATCAACAAAACTCAAACATTTCACAATATTGCCAGTCTTCGGCAATGGTGCTAAAAACTTGTTGTGTATTTTTCGAGCATTGAATATATTATCAATAAATCCACAAACAACAAAGTTTTATTTAAACACTCAAACAGCATGATTGGGTAAGTATACTCATTGCATAGTTTAGGAAATAGAAAGTATCGAATCCACAGGAACTTAGCAATTACTACTACTTTCCTCTAATCACATTGTTTAGCCCACAAAATAAAGAAATAAAATAAATAAACAACTCTAATAACTACTATACTAGAAAGTATACCAAGCTCATATAAGAAAAGTCACTAGGGTCCTCAAGGGATAAGAATAAGAAAAAAGGCCATATAAAGAAGAATATCTCCCAAATCTATGTCAAGAAAGGAAGCTACCCTTAAACGCATCAATTCTCAATTCAATCACCGGAGGGATTCAAATACGAATCTTACTCTCTCTCAAGTAATGAAATTTCTATTCCTAGCAAATCAATGGGTATCTCTATCTTACCAAATTAATTTAGAAAGCATTAAGAGCAATAAATCCCAAAGAAATCTAGGAACCATAGTATCCATATCTCTAGACAATATCATAAACTCTTTAATTACCAAGTTCAACTCCCCAAACTTTCTCTCGAGTTAATCAAAGAAAAATAAGCATTGCATCAACAAATTAGGTTTTTATCTCATAACCCTATCTCTCGAATTCATTTGAAGCAAAACTAATCAATTGACAAAATCAACCAATCCCCAACAATCAATCTAACAAAACAATGTCCAAGTAATCAAATACATGGAATGAAAATTGAATAGATCTAAAAGAAAATCAATCCAAGAACACAAGCTTAGGGTTTATCCCTCAAATACAATTAAAAGCATAGAGATTCAAAATTGTCAAAACAAATTACAAGAAAAAGAAAAAAGCACTCATAGACAAGCAAATTTCCTTCTTCTTCCTTGAGATCCTCTTGAGCAACTTCCCTCTTCTTCTCATTGGATTCTTCTCGATCCCTCTTCTCTTGGTATTTCTTAAGCTCTCTAGGAGTTATCTGGTACTTTTGGCCGCCAAAAATTGATTCTTAGGGTTAGAAGCCGAGTATTTATAGATACCCATTGAAAAACCCCAAAAATTGCTGAATAGAGGGTTTTTGTGATGTTGCACGGCATCATAGAGGATGGCTTGAATGGTGCCATGCATGCTTTGATCCTACAATTTTGTCTCAAATCGACATCATGGGATTAAGTATTTCTATGTGTTGGATTGGTGCATGGCAATGTGGACAATGACCAACACGGCGTCGTGAAGCTCTTGATGTTCTGCATTTTTTTGCATCCTGATGACGCATAACGACATGTAAGATGAGGGGCACGGCACCATTGACTCCTAGAGTATTGACTTCTGAAGTTCTATAGATGCATAGTGGCATGTAAGATGATGAGCTTGGAATTGTGGCACTTCAGTTTGGCTCTTTATAAGTATTTTCTCTTTGAATTCTTATCTAATCTTCAACTTTCTTATCCTACATAAAATAAAGACAAAATGAGGGAATAAGTAGTAGTTTAGAATGAATTCTTCCACAATTCAAGCACAAATGATGTATAAAATATGTACAAATAAACACTCATCATTTGTATTGGAGTATAAGTTAGTCTGTATGTGTTTAAATTTATATTTGGTTAAATTACCAATGGGCTAAGTAGATCATTCAAACAAATCAAAATTTATTAAATTTTGATTTAAAAACAAACCAAATTAATTTTGGTTTATTTGTAACTGATTTCTTTAAAAAAATCAGTTTAGTTCGGTTTGTTGGATTGTATGCCCTCTTAGACTAAGTTTCTGGTGTAAAATCGAATATTTTAATGAAAGAATTTATTTTCAGAAATTGTTTATGAATTTACTTTTTGTAAAATCGAATATTTTAATGAAAGAATTTATTTTCAGAAATTGTTTATGAATTTACTTTTTGTTTGTGCACGATTTTCGTTTGGAACAGACCCATTTTGTTTAAATAAGTGATCCATGTGAATGATGGTCTATCACAATAAGGTATGGATCACGGGTTATTTAACACATAAATATTTGTTCTTAACCTATTGATGAGACTGGGAACCTCATCATGTTTAGGTTATTATATTATGAATTCCAAATGGGGAATGGCTTACCTTTAGCCAGTGGGTAGTCCACTCACTTCATGACATAAGCGTATTTCGAATACGTAGAACAGGACATGTAGTAGTGGTTTCTCAAAGTACTATATGGTAGAAACCTAGACTACTACCGCTACAGCGTGGACTAGTATTCTACGACTTGAGTATGAGTTGGTGGTCTGGCGAAGCTGGAAGGTGATACTTTGATTTGCTGTAGTTGAGGTTTTATCGTAGGGCCAATATACTTGCATATTGGGTATGTGTGACTAGTTAGTTAAGACAGACTTATACAAGATAGTTTCTGCACTATATCGCCCCTTGTGGTTGTCCGAATGGTCTAAATTATCCAGGGCCCTAGGAAACATGACTTGGATGTTTGCTTTATGGTAGCTCCCTTGGAAAGCGGAAACACTCCAGGAAGTCATGGATCATTGGACTAGAAGCCTAAGGATGGTAGATGTCATTTTGGGGGGTGTTAGTACACTTCTTCATCTCTAAATGTACGGCGATGTGTAGAGGGGTATTTTAGTCATTTCACCTGTAGGTCGGAGACTTTGTGAATGCAGCATTGTCCTTGGGGTTAATATTTCCTTATGGTGATATTAGGAAATATTTAAAATGCAAAATACAACTATTTATATAGCAGGGGTATTTTGGTCATTTTAGCAGCCAAGGCGATGTGTCTTTTTGGTCCTCGGGATAGCCCGTAATTCCTAACTATTTTTGGGTTGAGAAAATGGTCTCAGTTGAAGAGGATTTTATTTTATTTTATTTTATTCAGGAAGTCTAATTTATTATTGGACTGGAATAAATAAATAAATAAATAAAATAGGAGTTGAGAGAAATTAATTATCTATTTTATTTGGTTAATTAATTATTCAAGGCCTAGGTCCAGTATGAATAATTAAGAAATTAACCTGGGCTTAAACTAGGGAAAATAATTAATGTTTAATTATTTATTGGGTTATTTATATAGGCCCAAGAAATAAATAATTAAAGATTAATTATTATGGTTCATTTGGGCTCATTAATTATTTATTGGGTTACTTATGTAAGCCCAGGAAATAAATAATTAATATTTATTATTTTGGGCCTTTTGGGTCCAAGAAAAATAATAAATATTTATCTGGCCCAATAGCTTAGACCTTAGGGTTTTTTCCAGATACGGTTAAGAGGAGTTTAGGGTTAAGCCAAACTGATTCTCAGGATAACATTCGGGTGTTTTGAAATCTCGGGGAAATGTTTATCAGAGATTGAGAGACCTAGTTGAGGCTAACTTATAAACAACTCTTTGGAAAAGAAAAAACCCTAAATTTTCCAAGCCACAAAAGACTCTCACGTCTCTCTCTAGCTCTCTCTCACGTTTCTTCTTCTTGGTTTCTCCTTGTTCTTTGCTAACCAATAGCGAGTGAACCAAGGAGAATTGAGACCGTTTCTCTTTCCCATTGTGTTCACCAACTAGAGGTTAGACTGAGAAATATCCCGAGAGCTGGAAAGCTAAGCGTTAATGCAAACAAGGCGAAGTAGAAGGCTAGCGGGTGTTCAACCGGAAGCTCCTTCAAGTGTGCAAAGCGAGGCGATTCCAGCCGTTCAATCTGTTTCTACGCAACCTAGGAGGGTTAAGGAACGCAAAGGTATGATCTTCACGCTTCCGCATGGCCTTTATGGCTCGCGTTTATTTTTCTCCAGTTTTTTTCCGCTATAGAGCATGATTCCCCTGTTTCATGTTTTCCCTCAATGTGGTATCAGAGCCACTAGTTTTGATCAATATAGGGAGCATGGTAGTTAATAAAATGGAGAAGATGATTATACCTGTGATCCTTCGCTGTTTTGGTATGGGATAGGCTTGATGTAAGCTTCATCGTGGAAGCATAGGATCTCTGTAAATTTTTTGGCTTTGGTGTTTTAATAGTGTAAACCCAATTTTAATGGGTATAGGCGGTTGTGTTTATGTTTTGGATGAGTTTTTATGAGTAAAAAATGTCCAAAGAAGCCAAAGAAGACAGAGAAAAATAGAAGGAAAAATGTTCTGCAAAAAAAAAAAAATCGCGCGGAGAAAAAACGAAGAAGAAAGACACTATTCATAAGCCGCCGAGCCGAGCCGCAAGATCTGTGAGAGGAGCCACTGCCCGCGAGCCGCCTAAGCTAAGCCTTACTGTTGCAATTCAAGCCGGTTTCGCAATTCAAATTTGAAGTTGAATTGCAATTGGAGACCGGGTTTGCGCGCGGGTCATCGGGTGAGATCACGGGTCGGCAGCAGAAGGCACGCGGGCGCGGGTCGGTCCACGGGCTGCAGCTACAGGAGATCTGGTGCGGCTGGTTCATAGCGGCCGCGTGGACCACAGGCCAAATGGGCCCGAATCCGGTGCAGTGGACCCCCATCGTTTTTTCTGTAATTTTTTTTTATTTTTCGTTTTGGGTCCCATACCAGGCGAAGTTAATATTTTTGCAATATTTATATTCTTGGAATATATCTGCATGAAAAATATTAGTAAGGGATTTTAGGATTAAACAATATCATTAATTAATTAATTAATGTGTTTAATTCTATTATTTGGGCACTTAGGTTTAAAAAATAGAAAAGCATGAAAACGTTTATTGTTTTCTAGCATGCTATTTTTTTTTATGTACGTATGTGTGCTTTTCCTCAAAGACCAAAGTCTTTGGGAATTTTTTTAACAAGAAAAATATTTTTCTTCAAAAACTAAATGGTTATTTTAATTGGTACAAAAATTAATCTTTAAATATTTTCTCAAATGATTTAATCCTTGACATAGAAAATATATTGGATTTAGATATTTTTGTAAATTAAAATGGAGAGCCATTTTGTTTTGTTTTGGACTAAAAAAATGATTTTGTCAAATAAGTTTGAGACCAAAGTCTCTAGAAAGTTTTTATTGGAAAATTTTTGAAATCATTAAGTTTTAACTTAAATAAAATTAGTCCATGGAGGAAATCTCTAAAAGGATATAAGCCTTGACATACAGATTTTATTGGACTTAGATATTTTATTTTTGAGTTAAGAAAAACTTAATGGAAATTTCAAAAGGATATTTTTCAGAAAAAACTTTATTTTAAAAGACTAAGTGGGAGAGGGGTTCCAACGGCCCCACGGCTTCCATCATGGTCCTCATTAGAGATCGTGGATCCCCTCGCGTCACCCTGGGAGTGAACCCGTATAGGATGGGGATACCACAAGGATCTAGATCTAATGGAAGGATGTAGTTAATAACCCGGGGCACGTACTATGATCGGCCAGCCCACGTTGGAGGTTATAGTGCGAGATATGTCCATAGGAAATGAGAGGAAACGGCCATCCCACGATGGAATTATTCTCTAGACCATTACCTAGAAGGGAAATTAATTTGTGGTGGTTAATACACTTAACTTAGGAAACTGTTAATCTTCCCAAGAAGCTATGTCAGTTTTTCTAAGAGCCAAATTATTTTCAGTGCACAAATTTTATTTTGTTTTCACAAACTAATTTCTTTCTTTTATTTTCGATTTTCAGAAATGGTGGGAGGTTCTTTTAGTCCATTGGCCGTTATTCTCAGGGAGAATAAGTTAACGGGTCCAAACTATGTGGACTGGAAAAGGAACCTGGACATAATACTCACAGCCAAAGAGTAGAAGTATGTCCTTTACGAGACCTGCCCTGTTATCGGGGAAGGTTCCACCGCTGAAGAGCGAGAGGCTGAAAATGTATGGAAGAAAGTTGACGAAATGGCATGTTGCTATATGTTAGCTTCCATGTCTAATGTGCTCCAGTCAAAACACGAGCACATGGCTTCTGCATATGACATAAGTCAATCATTGGCAACTATGTTCGTAGACAAGAGCCGGCCCGCAAGGCAGGAGGCTCTTCGAACAATTGTAAACACTAAGATGGCTGAGGGAGCATCAGTCCGGAAGCATATGCTCAAGATGATTGCTGCTTTCGGGGAGGCAGAAATCTTAGGGGCTGTCATTGACCCCGAGAGCCGAGTAGACATGGTTCTCGAATCTCTACCGGGGTCTTTCACTCAGTTCAAGTTAAACTATAACATGAACAAGTTGAACATGAGTTTAACTGAACTGATGAAAGAGCTCCAGATGGAGGAGAAGGTCATGAAGTCGCAGTCTAAGGCCATGATTGCTAAGGCCTCTTCTTCAAGAACTGGGCCTAAGCCCAGAAAGTTCAAGAAGAAGAAGGGGAATGCAGCAGCCCAGCGCAAGAACCAGCCCAAGGACAAACCAAAGGGCAAGTACTTCAAGTGTGGGAAGAAGGGACACTGGAAAAAGGAGTGTCCAGATCTTCAAACCAAGAAAAACCCCACAGGTAATGTTTACTATCTAGAGTCCATATCAATGGTAGGATCAACTTCCACTTGGATTGTTGATTCAGGAGCCACTGATCATATCTGTAACTCCTTGCAGGGGTTTAGGAAGATAAGAAGACTCAAGAAGGGCGAACATGGGCTTCGAGTGGGAAATAGAGCACAAGTCTGGGCCCTTGCAGTGGGAGAGTTGGATCTCATTTTTTATTGTAATAAGATAGTAGTTTTAAAGGATATTTTATATGTACCTGGTTTTCGTCAGAATTTGATTTCAGTTGCAAAACTTATTAATCAAGGATATTCTATATCTTTCCATTCTGGTATTTTTATCAGTAGAGATGGAGAAATTTTATGTACTAGGCACATGTATGGAAATTTGTTCTTTTTAAACCCTATTAACAAACAATCAAATAACGCTCAGTCTGAACCTTTAACAAAGAAGAGAAAGACCAATATTAATGATTCATACCTTTGGCATCTGAGGTTGGGTCATATTAACTCAACCAGGATTCAGAGGCTAATCCATGATAGGCCTTTGGGCTCATTGAGATTGGGAAGTTGGCCTCAGTTTGAATCCTGCCTAATGGGAAAAATGACCAAGAGGTCATTTACACCAAAGGCTGATAGAGCTAAGGAGGTGTTGAGTCTTGTTCACACTGATGTGTGCGGTCCATTGTCTACACCAACTAGGGGAGGTTTTGAGTACTTCATCACGTTCACGGATGATTGTACGAGGTATGGTTATATTTACCTGATGAGACGCAAGTCTGACTCTTTTGACAAGTTCAAAGAGTTTAAAGCTGAAATGGAGCGTCGGACAGGTAAATTAATCAAAACCTTAAAATCGGATCGTGGTGGAGAGTACCTCCTAGGTGAATTCAAGGACTACATGGTACATCATGGGATAGTATCCCAGCTCTCTGCACCGGGAACCCCCCAGCAGAATGGAGTAGCTGAGAGAAGGAACAGGACATTGATGGAAATGGTCCGAAGCATGATGTCTCATGCTACTCTTCCAGTATCCTTCTGGGGATATGCCCTGGAAACAGCGGCATATATTCTGAACTTGGTGCCTTCCAAGTCAGTACCTAGGACTCCCTATGAGATGTGGACTGGGCGTAAGCCAAGTCTGAATCATCTCAGGATTTGGGGATGTCCAACTTATGTACTGATCAAGGGAGACAAGTTGGAACCAAGATCAGAATTATGCTATTTTGTTGGGTATCCAAAAGGGACAAAAGGAGGCTACTTTTATTATCCTAAAGAGCAGAAGGTACTAGTCAGTACCAATGCTAGATACTTGGAAGATGATCAAAGTACTTCCACTAAAGGTTCAACGAGGTTGAAACTTAAAGAAAAGTTATCTACGGAATCAACTTCTTCTGACTCGATAGTGGAACAAGAAGAGGCACAGCCTCAAGAGCCTGTGCAAATGGAGCCTCGTCGTAGTGGGAGGGTGTCTAGGGTTCCAGATAGATGGACTGGAGAAGCTTTTGAGTTGGTCTCTGACCATCAGGAACAAGACCCCACTAGATACGAGGAGGCTATTGCTAATGCCGATGCAAATCTGTGGCATGAAGTAATGAAAGCCGAGATTGAGTCTATGTACCTCAATCAGGTTTGGGATCTTGTAGCTTCACCTGAAGGGATAAAACCCATTTGGTGCAAGTGGGTATATAAGAGAAAGAGAGGAGCGGATGGGAAGGTGGAAACCTTCAAAGCTAGGCTTGTGGCGAAAGGGTATACTCAGAAAGAAGGTATCGACTATGAGGAAACCTTTTCCCCGATAGCTATGCTTAAATCCATCCGCATCCTCCTTGCCATCGCATGTCACTATGACTACGAGATATGGCAAATGGATGTCAAGATGGCATTCTTAAATGGCCATCTTAGTGAAGACATCTATATATCCCAACCGGAAGGCTTCATTGCTGAAGGCCAGAAACACATGGTTTGCAAGTTTAAGAAGTCCATTTATGGACTTAAGCAGGCATCAAGAGCATGGAACATTCGTTTTGATGAGACTGTAAAGTCTTATGGTTTTATTCAAAACGAAGATGAACCATGGGTGTACAGGAAACTTGAAGGCATTAATGTGGTTTTTCTTGTCTTGTATATGGATGACATTCTACTCATTGGAAATGATGTAGGGACATTGTCATCTACAAAGGTTTGGCTGTCTAGTCAATTCAGTATGAAGGACTTGGGAGAAGCCAGCTACATTCTCGGGATTAGGTTCTTAGAAATAGGAAGCAGAGAATGTTAGGATTATCCCAAGCGACATACATTGACAAGATGTTGGCCAAGTACAGCATGGACTCATGCAAGGGAGCTCTAATCCCTTGCAGACATGGGTTGTCATTTTCTTCAAAGGACTGTCCTAGGTCCCAAGAAGAAAAGGACAGAATGAGTAGGATTCCCTACGCTTCGGCTGTGGGAAGTCTCATGTACGCCATGCTGTGTATTAGGCCAGATATCTGCTTTGCCGTGGGCTTAGTTAGCAGATATCAGTCAAACCCAGGGGAGGTTCATTGGCAAGCTGTAAAGCATATTCTCAAGTACCTCAAGGGAACGAGAGATTATATGCTGGTTTACAGGGCTGATGATTTGGTTCCTACAGGATACACAGACTCAAGCTTCCAGGCAGATAAGGATGAGAGAAAATCCACTAGTGGATATGTCTTCACCTTGTCTGGAGGAGCAATTTCATGGAGGAGTATTAAGCAGTCTTGAATTGCTGACTCAACCATGGAAGCTGAGTATGTGGCAGCTTCGGAGGCATCCAAGGAAGCAGTCTAGCTCCGAAAATTTCTTTCAGAACTTGGAGTCGTACCACATATGGACAGGCCGGTTGTGATGTATTGCGACAACACTGGAGCAGTATCGCAATCTAAGGAGCATCGGAACCACAAGAAGGGGAAACACATCGAGAGGAAGTACCACCTGATCTGGGATTTCAACCAGAGACGGGAAGTCGTGGTGGAGCATATTACCTCAAAAACAATCTAGCAGACCCATTCACCAAGCCTTTGGCAAAGAGAGTCTTCAAGAGATACTTAGACGCCATAGGGGTGGGCACCTATGGACTTACCTAGTCTTAGAGTGCAAGTGGGAGATTGTTGGATTGTATGCCCTCTTAGACTAGGTTTCTGATGTAAAATCGAATATTTTAATGAAAGAATTTATTTTCAGAAATTATTTGTGAGTTTACTTTTTGTTTGTGCACAATTTTCGTTTGGAACAGACCCATTGTGTTTAAATAAGTGATCCATGTGAATGGTGGTCTTTCACAGTAAGGTATGGATCACGGGTTATTTAACACATAAACATTTGTTCTTAACCTATTGATGAGACTGGGAACCTCATCATGTTTAGGTTATTATGTTATGAATTCCAAATGAGGAATGGCTTACCTTTAGCCAGTGGGTAGTCCACTCACTTCATGACATAAGCGTATTTCGAATACATAGAACAGGATCTGTAGTAATGGTTTTTCAAAGTACTATATGGTAGAAACCTAAACTACTACCGCTACAGCGTGGACTAGTACTCTACGACTTGAGTATGAGTTGGTGGTCTGGCGAAGCTGGAAGCATATACTTTGATTTGCTGTAGTTGAGGTTCTATCGTAGGGCCAATATACTTGCATGTTGGGTATGTGTGACTAGTTAGTTAAGACAGACTTATACAAGATAGTTTCTGCACTATATCGCCCCTTGTGGTTGTCCGAATGGCCTAAATTATCCAAGGCCTTAGGAAACATGACTTGGATGTTTGCTTTATGGTAGCTCCCTTGGAAAGCGGAAACACTCCAGGAAGTCGTGGATCATTGGACTAGAAGCCTAAGGATGGTAGATGTCATTGTGGGGGGTGTTAGTATACTTCTTCCTCTCTAAATGTACGGCGATGTGTAGAGGGGTATTTTAGTCATTTCACTTGTAGGTCGGAGACTTTGCGAATGCAGCATTGTCCTTGGGGTCAATATTTCCTTATGGTGATATTAGGAAATATTTAAAATGCAAAATACAGCTATTTATATAGCAGGGGTATTTTGGTCATTTTAGCAGCCAAGGCGATGTGTCTTTTTGGTCCTCGGGATAGCCCGTAAGTCCTAACTATTTTTGGGTTGAGGAAATGGTCTCAGTTGAAGAGGATTTTATTTTATTTTATTTTATTCAAGAAGTCTAATTTATTATTGGACTGGAATAAAATAAATAAATAAATAAAATAGGAGTTGAGAGAAATTAATTATCTAGTTTATTTGGTTAATTAATTATTCAGGGCCTAGGTCCAGTATGAATAATTAAGAAATTAACCTGGGCTTAAACTAGGGGAAATAATTAATGTTTAATTATTTATTGGGTTATTTATATAGGCCCAAAAAATAAATAATTAAAGATTAATTATTATGGGTCATTTAGGCTCATTAATTATTTATTGGGTTACTTATGTAAGCCCAGGAAATAAATAATTAATATTTATTATTTTGGGCCTTTTGGGTCCAAGAAAAATAATAAATATTTATCTGGCCCAATAGCTTAGACTTTAGGGTTTTTTCCAAATACGGTTAACAGGAGTTTAGGGTTAGGCCAAATTGATTCTCAGGATAACATTCGGGTGTTTTGAAATCCCGGGAAAATGTTTATCAGAGATTGAGAGACCTAGTTGAGGATAACTTATAAACAACTCTTTGGAAAAGAAAAAACCCTAATTTTTCCAAGCCACACAAGACTCTCACGTCTCTCTCTAGCTCTCTCTCACGTTTCTTCTTCTTGGTTTCTCCTTGTTCTTTGCTAACCAATAGCGAGTGAACCAAGGAGAATTGAGACCGTTTCTCTTTCCCATTGTGTTCACCAACTAGAGGTTAGGCTGAGGAATATCCCGAGAGCTGGAAAGCTAAGCGTTAATGCAAACAAGGCGAAGTAGAAGGCTAGCGGGTGTTCAACCGGAAGCTCCTTCAAGTGTGCAAAGCGAGGCGATTCCAGCCGTTCAATCTGTTTCTACGCAACCTAGGAGGGTTAAGGAACGCAAAGGTATGATCTTCATGCTTCCGCATGGCCTTTATGGCTCGCGTTTATTTTTCTCCAGTTTTTTTCCGCTACAGAGCATGATTCCCCTGTTTCACGTTTTCCCTCACGGTTTTCATAAAAATTCTAAAACATCAAATTTTAAAATCGAATACCGAATCAAAAACCGATTACATGCTCCTAGACAAGTATACTTAATCGAGTATGGGATTCTTATCCCAATCTAAAATTATGAACTTTAAAAATTATTATTTTATATATTTTTATTTCTAAAAAATATCATATATTCACAACACATTATATTCTCTCTTTAGTCCCACCTTAGAGTCACCTGACTCTACATATTTAATAATTTTTTATTATATTTTAACCAACTCAACTCAAACGATTTGCAATCCATTTACACCAAGTCTTTGTTTTCTATGATAAATAAAATGATAGGCTTAAAGATGACAAATCAATAACTCTCTCACTATTCAATGTTTAGACTTGTGTCTTGGTACAAGTTGAATAACTATTCATGCAGTAGCACCTATAAAGCCCAACTAAAACGGCCATAACCCTGGAGAAATTACTATAGCTCTGCAACAAGTGATAGCACTCCGATTTTAGGCTCTCTGGGAAGTTCTGAACAATTGGGTTCTTTTGAACTGAATTCTGATAGTGAGGCAGTTCCATAAAAAATTCCAAATATAGCTAGGTTGCATTCTGAAAATGCGACCATTTAAAAAAAGGTTACATTTTAAATGGTTACATTTAACTGCGACCTTATTGAACCAAATATATTTTCCGTTAACAAAAAATTAGAAGTTTGAAATTTGGAAAAAATAAGATCGCATTTTTATAATGAGACCTCAGGGTCGCATTAAAAAAATGAGACCTCGAGGTCTCACTACAAAAGTGTGACCTGGGTCTCACTTTTATACCCGTTAAAATCGCATTTTTTTTGGATTTGCATTGGTTCTTCTTCCCATCTTCTTCAAGTTCCCGTGCATTCTTGTTCTATGCCTTAGCAAAGCCAGCACTGGCTTCTCCTCCATCTTTTCCTACTCTGAACATCTTACTCGCCATCTTTCTTTTCAAATTCATCATATTTTCACCAAAATCTCATGGCTTCAATTATTCTTTGAAAATTAATTCCGAAAATTACAGCTTTGGGCAAAGTATGGTGCTTCAAATTCTCTACAAATTCAAGGAATTTTGGTAAGAAAGTGAGACTCAATGTTTCTCTGTTACATGCCAAAAAAATTACATGAAGAAAGTTGGAATGTTATTGCCCTTTTGGTGGCCGAAAATTCATATCAAATTGAGGCCAAAATTCTGCATTTTTTGGGGTTGATGATGAGATATTTCAACTATTTTGACAATTGGAATTGATTAAGGAATGTTAATTTAGAGTTTGGCTATTTGGTTCGGCTTATTATTATGGCTACATGCAAAGTTACTTATGGTTGAAAATTCTGCATTTTCTTCTACTATAAATTGGTATATTTTGCTGCATTATAATTATTGCGAGAGTTTAGATTGATTGCAATAAGTGTTAGAAGTGATTTACATGAGTTTGGGCATAATTTTGGTTGGATTATAGTTGATTATTGTGGCTAGATTTTTCTGCTCTTTCTTACTGAAATTTTGTTCATCAATTGCTGCAAATTGACATATTCAATTGAAGTGTTAATTGTGTTTTGTGTTCCAATTTTGGATAAAGCATAATTTGTGTCGAGGGACACTACTCGACTATGTAGTCTTCTGGTGGATGAAGTTAAAATAGGTAGGGAAAAACAAGTTCTAATATTCCAGTTTGGAAGATAATTTTGACATAAAAATTTCTGTTTTAGTTTAGTCATTTTCTTTGAATATTTGTTAGTTTTCTTTAAATATTTTGCATCTACTTTTCTCTCCTAAATGATGTTCAACGCATGTTAAAATAAAAGATGTTTTGCTAATGGTGTATTTTGGAAATTTCTAGAGACTTGCTTTCATCTGCAACCAACTAATACTTCAACTTCTGTATGCCAAAGAACTATACACAATGAAGTCACCAGTGTAGTTACTACTATTTGCTGGTTTTATTTCCTTATTCAGCCAAGTAACAAACTATGTTATCTTGATCAATTAAACCTAATATCCTAGGTATGCATGCCATAAATTTCTCTAGCTTTCTAGAGATATGCTACTAAATTTAAACAATGATGAAACTGTAGGACTAGATTACTGAAATTTAATACTTCTGTTAAATGTATTTAGAAAACATTAGTTCTATATAATAATGATCAATAATGAGATCAAATGAGAAAGTGAAAGTGTTAAATTTTAATAAATGTTTTAGTTTTGGAATATATGATAGTCATTTTAAATTTCTATTTCCTCATATATGTTTGTCATTTTCTTTTATTTCATGTACTGATGATAAGAGTATAACTTCTTCTTTTTTTTTTTTTTTACATCATTCTTCAAAAGCTTCATTCATCTATGTAATGTAAATTAAGATATATGGAAACTTTTTTGGCCTTTCTCTATCTAACCACATGACTTTGAATGCACAAAGCATTGCAGCAATTGGTGTGTTTACAATATATATTTCTTGAAGGAATCTAAATGATTTTAGCCAGCTAGTGGTCTATCCTTCTTTTTGCCATAATTATAGGTATAACAACTCTATATCATTTTCCCCCTCATTATTTAAGTTAAAGCATGTGCAAACCTTCCCATCAAATTACTTAATTTAAATATTCTCTTACTTCAATTGTTTCAATTTAGTTTAAATGGGTACGATGGATTACATGCACATAAATATCCATCCCGGCCCTCTCATGGATAGTTTATTATCTCTTCAGTCGAGTTATCATTCTTTTTTGGTATGGTCTGGCGATTAACGTGATTGTGAGATGCTATAACTGTTTAAACGATACGATTCTGCATTTTGGGAACGTACTCCCTTTTCTGATAGAGTGATGGAGTTCGTGGACAGGGCTAGTTTTGGTAGAGTTAGACAAGCTGGGCATAACTAATTTGATCATGCCCTCATTACCACATTAGTAGAGCGATGACGGTAGGAGACCTATATATTTCATTTATCGCTTGGAGAGGCTACTATGATATTAGAGGATGTAGCAATATTATAAGGCCTTAGGGTAGACGGAGATCCAGTGATAGGGTGTTCTTTTCACTACAGTAAATCTGATTGGATTGATCTTTGTGATATATTACTTGGTATCTTACCATGGGCTGAGGACATTCAGGGTAATAGGATTAGGAAGGCTCCTATTAAGGAGTACTTAGACATTCCTATGTTAGATGACACAAGTGATGACCGTATCCTACAGTGTGCCCGTTGTCTTATCTTCGTATTGATCACGAGGCTATTATTTTTTGATAAGTCAGAGAACTTACTGCACTTAAGAAATTTACCAATTTTAGAGGATTTGGATGCATGTGGCACGCTTACTTGGAGTAGCGTAGTCTTAATATATCTATATAGATGTCTGTGCCAAGCTGCTATTACGTCGGCTCAGGAGATTTTTGGCTCGATGGTCTTACTTCAGGTAGGATTGGGATTTAGTTTAATTTTAGTTTTCTTGATAACATATATCTTATTTATAATTCCTTTTTTAACTACGTTGTAGTTGTAGGCATGGGAGCATGTTTGGGTTGTACAACTTGAACGGGATAGACCTCGTAATATGCTACCACCACTTACACTATACGGTACTCGATGGGATGTAGGTTTATACATTTTTCATACATCTACACTTGTATTGGTATCAGATCGCTCCTAACTTGATACCCTCTCAGACCAGGATGTGAGTATATACACATATTTTTGCTTGTATACATACTTTTTTATAACCCATCATATATATGAATCCTTACATATATTGTTTGTATTATAGTTTATTTGGTAGCTATATCAACCTGATTTAGTGAGTCTCCTCGCCCCGATCTGTTTGGAAGGACTCGATATATAGAGGTCGCGCACAGCACTTATCAGTTGGGAAGTGGTCGAGTTCTACTTTCTAAGCCAGGTCAATCACCAATTTTGGATGCTTCAGACTATACTAATAGATTGTAAAATAAGGGTCGACCTACATGAGATTGATAGATGAAGCAATCCTTTTAGAGATTATAGTTTATATCATGGGTTGTATCTTTAGATATGGGTACAACGCTTAGATAGACTAGTCTGATGGGTGTTTTAGTTGCATTAGATTATATACACTGGTATAGGAGCCATACCTATCTTCGAATCAGGAATCCCATTACTCATAGTTCACTTCAGTTGAGGAGATCAGTCTATTTGATCTAGTACAGTTATCTTTGTATGTAAATATTTACCTAATTCTTGAATTTCTAATTTGAATAACCTTCTAAATATCTCTCTAAATTCTATATGTTTTTTAGGCTGATATTGTGAGACGAGCTATAATTATAGCTGCATGCCAAATAGACAATAAAGACTCGACTTCCCAGAGGGTTTTTACGAAGATACGAGATATGTGTGTGCGGGAACTCACAACATTTCTTCAAGCACACGATAGATATACTGGTCCAATTCAAACTGATTTAATTAGGCCAACTGTTGCACTTGTGCAACCTACTTCGAGCCCTCAAGCTCCTATTGAAGGTCGCGCACACGCAGGAGTGAGACGCGGAAGGAAAAGACCCTGAGTGCAAGAATTCCTCTGCCAATCCATCATGTGGTATCCCTCTCTATAATAGTTGATGAATAGATGGTACCAGGTGTGAATAAGGAGGTAGGAGAAGATTTGCACACTGAGATGGCACAAGATGATTTTCTAGTCTAAGATTTCGTGATAATTGCAGTTCAATCTCCACAGATGACAGAGGGTGAGTGTGAGGATGAGGCTACAGAGCTGTCTTATTCTAAGATCCAGGAAAGAGATATGGTATATGTTGAGGATCTTCCCATTAGTGTGGATTAGGCTACTGGAAGCATGCAACCTACTCAGTGTGTGACTCAAGAGATAACTATTTCACGTATTGAGGAACTTCTAGTACGACCATTTCGTGGGATAGTCTATCATAGGTGACGAAGACTGGGTGCAGAGGCTCCTTAACAAACTCTAGATCCCGCACCTACACTTGAAGGCGATAATGCTAATGCTGGTGGGAGATCAAGGAGAAAGATTAAGCCTCGCTGGCAATGTGTAATCTCACCACGTTAGATGTTATGGCATATATTTTTTGGTGTGTTTCTCTTTGTTAATGTTCTCTTATTATCACATACAAATTGTTCATATTGTTTAGTTTAAATTGTTATATGTCTAATGGCTTGTCTTACAACTTGGATGCATGCTCCAAAGAAGAACCTTTAAAATTGGCACATATTTTGCGATAACAGATTCATTTTGTCATTTTTGATGTATTTGCTAATTTTTTTGTCTTGAATATTTGAAGTTGAGAATTGTTGGAATCTTCTATAGCTATAAACAAAGAATGTGCATTGATGCTGAGAAACTACTTCAGCTTTGTTGTGTTGTAGGAATTAGTTGATGTTAGGAGATATAATGTATTTTAGAAATGCAGTTTAGTACAAAGTTTGGTCATATATGTGAACATTTTGTAGAATACATTTGAAGCTAGAGTGAATATGGAGTTATTTTATAACATGTAGTATGATGTTGAATATGTTTGAAGCTGTTATATGATGTTGAATACTACTGGGGACATGTTTTGAAATGTAGGGTGTGTGACGATGATTATCCTAAATATTACCCCCCCCCTAAAAAAAAAAAAAAGAGGGATAAGCTTTGTAGAATGCGACATGCAACCTTAAGGTCTCATTATAGAAATGAGACCTGCGCATGCACTATATTCTTCAACTCAGTTAGGGATATGCATTTTCGTTGATACTTTTCTTCTAAATTATTTTTGGGCAATGTGCTAACATAATGTGCAATCTCTGTAAATTCCAAATCTGAATATGGCATGGGCTTATTAATTTTTCAAATATGAATATGGCAAGGGTTAATGTAATGGGCGACCTCTTACGTAATGTGTTTTATTATATTTTGAATACGGTTTCTCTATTGCATTTGTGATATTGGAATATATATTTATTTTGAATGATTCAATAGACTATCTATCTATCTATCTATCTATCTATATATATATATATATATATATATATATATGTTTTAATATTTTTCTCGTATTATTATGTGTAATTATTAAATATTATCAAATTTTGACATAAATATTTTGTTATACTTGCAATATTGTTATATTGTTTTATTGAATTAAAAGTGGTTTAAGATTATATGGGAAATGTATTTCGAGGTTTTGTTATATTCTGTCGATTTGAGTATTGTATTACAAGTAATTTATGATATTGAAAATGTATTTACTTGTTTTTGTTGCATTAACATAAGTTTAATGCATAGGTAAAACTTGTAGGACTAATAAGAAATTTCAGCACTTTGTTAAGTGTAGGCCGCATTCCTAAAATGAGACATTAAGGTCTAATTCTTGTAATGAGACCTCAAGGTCTTATTTAAAAATGTGACCTTAAGGTTTTATTTCTTTTAAAATTTCAAAATCACTTTCTGGTAAACCAGAAAATTATATTTGGTTCATTAAGGTTGCATTTTCAAAATGCAACATATTTTTAAATGATCACATTCTAAATTGCTATATTCAGAATTTTTTATGGAGCCATCCCAATGTCAGAATTCGGTTCAGTAAGAACCCCATTTTCTGAAATTTCCACCAGAATCTACATTGGCAATGAGATTCTATTCTTAGTGTATGTTAGTATTTCAACAAGCGAGACAAATATGATCCTCAAACAAAATATTTCAAAAATAAGAATTATGAGCCAAGTTATGTGCAATTTTTATTATTTCGGATTTTATTAATAAAGGACAAAAATGTCTTTTCCGGATGAACACATTGTTAGAATTAGAAAACAAAAAAAAAAAAAGAAAAAAAAAAAGGAGATGTAGATACATTGAAGCCATTGACAGTAGAGCTGGCTACATCCTTAGGACGCCAAAGAAGACACAACATTTGGACGAATGGTAAAATCACTGTTGCAAATCTAAAGGCCATAATTCTCTGGAGATGAACTTGATTAAACATATAAAATGTACGTAATTGCCTACATATAATATATTCATACGCGTAAGGTCCTCTCCTGCCCTTTGCTAGCTTCCATACCTGCAGATATGTTAGTTGGAATATTAACATATTTTGTTGGTAATTTATTACAGCGATTGGGATAATTTCGGTTTGTAATTTCTAATTGAAGGGTTTTTTTTTTTTTTGTGGCTTGTGGTTGGTTATTATCAACTGAATTTCATAGTACTAACTGATTTATTTATTAGAAATTGTCAATAAAAAATATTCGGTTGATAATTTTCAATATAAATTTGTTATAAAATTTGGTCAATAATATTAATTGGTATTTTACTAACTATTGTGTCATTAATATTTTTAATTAGTAATTATTAATCAAATTTTTAGTTGGTAATGTTATCAATACCAACCCGAAATTTCAAATTTCAATTGATATATTATCAACAAACAATTTAATGAATAATTCATAATATTTACGTAATATATAGTAAACCCGAATGAATAATACTATCCATTCAACCGAAATTCAATCTAAATCAAATGATTCATATGAAAACTACATCATATTGTGAAAGTGGAAAAAAAGCATAGACTCAAAGTCAAATGGAGTTCACAATGATAAGGTTTTATTTATTTTTTAAATCATAACTAAATATTAATGAAATATATTCCATATCTTGGGATGATCTAACCCCTTGAGCTGTTTAACTTAGTGTGTTAAGAAATGAACATATGATTGCACATGTTGATTTACCTCCCATAACTCTTTAACTTGTGATCCATTGATTTTCTGCAGCGCTTTGTTAATATTCATATATTTGGATGATATAGAAAATGATATCTTGCTCTCCCAATTTTTGAATATAAAATATCAAAATTACTCACGCACAATACATATTTAAGCAAGTGCACCTCTTGTATGGCATATAGTTCTAATGGCAAGTATCATTTCCCTCAAGAAAGTTGGCAAGCACCTTTTCTTCCTTTTTATCTCAGTGTTTAGCCAATTGGTTAAGTGTAAAAAGACTAACTAATTACACTAAAAAACATATCAAGCCCTCAAAAAGAAAAGTTCAAAAGCTCACAAAGGAATGTGAAAAGAGAGAAAGGCCATAAAATAGAAGGAATTCCCCAATTAAACACTAAGTGAAGAGTACCCCTTAGATCAATTAATCTCAACTTTAGGCACCGGTATGCATTCAAAGATCAATTTCACTCTTTCTTGAGTTATGAAATTCCTAATCCATAGTTCAATTAATTGGTATCTCTACCTAATCAACCAAACCTAAGGAAGCATTAAGCACCACTCATATACTCAAGGTATCCTAAAGTTATAAAATCCCTATCTCTAGATAATTTCATTAATCCTTTGATTGTGAAGTCTAAATCCCCAACCTCTCTCTCAAGTTAATCAAAGGTAACCAATATCAAATCAGCCAATTAGGTGTTCAAAACCTTAACCCATCTCTCGAATTCATTAAGAAGAACAAAATAATTGAACAAAATCAATTAAAATCCAACTCAACCAATTCAACACAATAAATATCAAGCATAAAATTTATTACACCTTTAAGTAGATTTTGATATATTTCTAAGTTTCACTAATGCAAAGAAAGGAAGATTGTGTTGAGGATTATCAATCTACCAACTTGAGCTAAAGAAATTTGTTTATGTAACTTGAAGGAGAAGTTTTATTGTGGTTAGAGTAACTTATACATTGTCCATAGTTACATTCTATAAAATAGAAGTAAGTCAAGTATTAAAAAAATGCTGACTGAACTTTATTATGCAAACATTGACTTTTTAATGGACTTCAATGTCCGTTCCCCATTCACCGCCCAAAATGCATTGAAAATTGTGTAAGTTTATTCCACCAAAAACACTTTCCTTCCAAGTTGTAAACTTTATCAGGTCAGTAAAGAGTATTTCCCTCCAATCGTTGGTATTCACGGCTGAAAAGTGAGCTTTCGGGAACAATTATGTCTTCACCATTTCTTTATCAGGTAAACTTTTTTTCCCCATTTTTTTGGGTTTACGTCAATTATTTTTTTCTGAGTTGTAATTAAATCTTTGTAAAATATGAAATATTCCTTCTAATAATTTACTGCATTTTTAATTATTTTACAGGTTAAGATTATTTTTAATCGTACAAATGTCAATATTAGAAGAGAATGTAGCACTAAAGACAATGGTGAAGGAAAAGATGTGTCCTTATAAGCTTTTATCTATATATACTTATGTACAACAGAGGCTTTTTTATTAAAGTATAATTTGTGAATAACCAATTTGTGCTCGTAGTAATAAATGCTTTCTTTGTTCATTGGTTGATCATTCTTTTTTTTTTTTTTTTTTGTGGTTCGGGGTTTTTATAACACCCCACTACTTATATGTAGTCCAGACAGACTGGGGATGTCCCCTTATCCTTTCAGACCAAAAGTCTTTATAACGAGGAAACAATAATTAAAAGTAAGGTAAACTAAATAATTGGATAAAACTCAAAGTTAGAAATTGAATTACAAACTAAATAAATCCCAATACTAAAAAAACACAGTTGGGCCTTGCTAGTAGAATTACAATGTATTAAAAATAGAGTAAAAATATTAAAATATCAAGATCTAATTCTATTACAAAAGAATCTCCAGTTCTCAGTCTTGGTAATCTTATACTATCCTAAAATCATGGTTAGAAAATTGCGTGTGAGATTATAAATAATCTCAGTAAGTCCGTAGTGTGCCAGTGTGGTAGTTAGAAAAAAAAATAATAAATGGCATGATGCTTGAATATACAATAATTCGAATGGAGGTATTCATTAGAAAATTGGCATTTATGCATCTCAAATTCATTATCATTTATTTTAGGAGAGAAGTTTGAGAAATATGATTAAGTGCGAAACTTGGATAAGAATTTTGTCTGGTAAATTATTTCAAGTTAGATTTCTAGAATGAAAGTTTATTTTGATGAAAGTCTTGAATCTATCATCATCGAACTATATCACATATCGAAATTATGCATCAACAATACCTTACCAACATGACCACGGCATAATCATTGTCACAAAGATGCATTGGGCAGGGTGTACATCCCTCCCGAGAGGATGCTCTGCCATTCCTCTTTTAAATAAATAGACCGAATGTCCCAAGTTCATCCTCTAATTCCTCTTGGATACCGTGTTTCTAGGTAAGGACCCGGTTTAACTACTAGGATTGACACCCCATTTGGAGAAGATAGTTTTTCCGGAGACGGCCAATCAACTGGAAGCCTCTCCTATTCTAACGAAAGCAACTCATATAACCTCACCTATTGAGTACTCAAGTTTAAAATAGTGCGGTTCAAGAAATTTTCATTCATATATGGAATATACAATTTCATTTCCGAAGTTATTGTTCCAATTCTCCAAAACTCAGTTTTCCAAATTCATCCCAACCCAAAAATGAAAATCATATTTTCTCTCGAAAATTTTCCAAAAACTGAAAATTCCTTCATCCGTTCAATTATTAGTTGTTCAAAGTGTAATAAATTATGTAGTTTCATAATTTGCCTTCAAAGAGATATTGTTAGGAGCCAAATGTCATGCTATGATTTTAATGACAATTATGTACATGAACGAAAATTTGTAATTAGGTGCAAACATTGATGCATGGCTCCTAATCATAACATAGTATTTCATATGAAAATTCTTTAAAATTGATTATGCATAATTTTCATGTAAGAGTCGTAATGTAAATAAGAGTGATAACAAGCGAAATAAAAATGAATTATTCAAAAATATTCTTGCAATAAATAGTACGAAAAATATATCATGAACTTATCAGTGTCATGATCATGTATGCTTGATCATATGATTTTCTATGAAATTATTTTACATAAAAGAATCATGAGATGTAAGGACCTACCTCTTGTCCGAAGCTTAGGAAAATAACTTCAAGTAATCTTAAGTGCTTCTTCCTCCTACGTCCAACTCCAAATTTATCATAAATTTCACAAGAATTAATCTCTTGTCCGTCTATAAATAGGTTTCAAAAAAAATCCATAAGGTGATAAAGAGATTACTTATGCCCTAAGAATTTACTATTCGTTAATGCTAATCTCAATAAACCTGGATCCCTAATTAGTCAAGCGAACCCTAAGATAACTTAGTTTCCTAGATAAGTTAGGAAAAGAAGGTATTTTACAAAAACTAAAATACCTTTTTAATATATTAATATATATATATATATATATATATATATATATATTATTAGGGGTTTATTTCTTCAAAATCAAGTATTTTTAGAAGCATAAAAAGCATAAGAAATATAATTCCAATAAATCAAAATATCCCATAAATTTCATGTAAGTTCATTGAATTCAATTATAGTAATTTTCAAGGCAAAAATTCACATTCTTTATTTATAGTTAAAACTCTATTTTCAAGGGAAATAAGGGGTCCCAAAGATTAGCTTAATTTACAAAGCTAATCATTTTATTTGTTAATGAAAATTTTTAGTTTGACACTCATAGATGTTAGGTAAATTACCATGCAATCCTTTTCCCAAAGCTCTTTTGAAAAATAGGTCAAATTATTTTTGAAATAGAGTTCGCAATAGCAGTAACTATACCAGGGCAATGATTTTCAAAAAATTCATATCTCCTAATTTATAAGGAATTTTTCGGATGATTCTTGCTCCAAAATTTTCTGAACATCTCAAAGTTTATAATGTTTCAGGCCAAAACTCTAACGGGAAGGGTGTTTTTCGAGGTTTCAAAGTTGGGTTCAGAAATAAGGGCTTTAATCGCTTATTCTAGTTCATCAATGACATCAAAGTTTTTCAAAACCAAACCTTTGCAAACACTCTAACAAGCTCCCAACAACTCCGAGATCTAACAAAACATCAAACCCAAGATCTTATGTTCATAGTTTAGCTTAAAATACCCAACACCCAAATTAAAGTCCCTAAATTCCAGCAAACCTTTCTGTTTTTGCAACAACTTTCCTAAGGCATTAGTGAAGCTAAAACACATCATATTCGACAATAACAATCACCAACACATAGGGCTACATTTCCATGATATAAACACGACTTTTTTTTTCATCACAAATTGCAATACTCAAAGAATATATTTAATGATCAAACTCACTGAGCCGAAATTCAGTTCCACTGATCATAGATTCAGTTTTGATAAAAAAAAAAAAAATGTTTTCTTGCACAAAGCTTCATTTCTCAAACAACTCAGCATGTTCCTAAGCTAAGCACATCATTTCTTCATGGAGATAAAAAAAAAAAAAAACATAGCATCAAAGCCACTTTTTTGGAAATTAGGTAGTTCACTCAGTTTTTCTATTTTTCAAGTACATTAAGTGGGAAAAATAAATTCTTGACTTAAAAGACTTCATTGTCATATCATATTCCATACCCCCAACAAAGAGAAAGCAAGCTTGAATCATAAATTCACCCCCAAATAGCATAGAACACTCACATAAGCAAATTGTAAAGTAGAGCAATTTCTTTTGGTCAAGTGAAAAACAAGAGAAAAAGGAGTTCTGTAGCCTACCTCTTGAATCTCTACTCTTATACAATGAAAGGTAACAAGATGAAGGTTTGATCTTCAAATCCTTGGCCCTTCTATGGAGCATTTTTGCAAGGGAAGAATCAAGGAAATAAAATGGAGAATATGAGATCATGATCTTTCGATCACAAGAGAAATGGAAAGAAAGATGGTGAAGTTACCTTAGTTTTTTTAGCTCATAACCACTAAAAATGCCTCTTCTAAATTCCAAAAGTGATGCTAGCTTGATGAAGATTGATTGCAAGGCCTACGAGTGAATGTGTGTGCAAGTGTTTTTTCATGTGGGGGATTGAGAACCAAGGTCTCGGGAGCTTGGTAGCAAGGGAAGAAGACTTCTCTTCTAAAGAGAAGTTTGAGAGAACATTTTTGGGGGAGAGAGAGGTGGTAGCTAGCTAGGGTGAAATGAAAGAGAAAAAATAATTTTAAGCTAGGATTTGTGTGTCCAAGGGTTGGGATAAGTCTGTTTGAAATCACCTTAAATTCAAGAGTTAAGATGTAATATGTTTTAATAAGTTCGATTATCTTGGGCTAAGTAATGAAATTGGATCAAGCAGTCAAAATTTAATCTTGTCTTGAATTTTGACCAAAGCTTTGAATTAATTAATAACTAAAACTAATTTTGCAGTAAAATTAAATTGTTTAAGAAATTATTTTCTCTAACTAAAAGTCATTTTAATAATTTTATCATTGACACAAAATAATAATTATTTAAGAATGATTCATTTACCACATATCAAGCAAGTAGTCACAATAACATCCTTTATTTATCATAAGAAGTCTCATATAAATAAACAAAATAACATACAAATAATTCAATTAATTCAAATGATAAAATTAAATTATCTAATTTTCTATAGTGAAATTTGTAGGGTATTACAATTTCATCCCAATTGAATATAATGTAAAGAAGTAATCAAATAATATAAAAGTGATACTACACCTAGAAGTCATCAATGATCGAAAATGACATGATTATTTTTATTAGGCTTGATTTTTACTAGTAAAAAGGAAAACTAACTTGTAAAGTATAGTGATTTTGTTCATTGTAATAATGATTCAATAAATATTTTGAGTTCTTTTAATTAACAAGAAGTTTTTTTGTCTTGTATTAGTATTGTGATTAACCTTTAGCTTTGTCTTGTAATTGAAAAGTTACAATTTCTTTTTTATTACATTCTATCTTATTGTAACTTTTCAAAATTTTGAATACTTAAAGAAATTGTCATTACAATGCTGAGAATAAATCAGAGGATCCAATTGATCATGCTAATAATAAAATGCGGGTTGTTATGGTATTTAAATCTGAGGATGAGGCATATGATACACATAATTTTTATGCTATTTCAAAAGGGTTTGGAGTAAGGAGGGACAAAAGTTTTGGTGTCAAAATAAATTATCTGCGTGTATATTTCTCTATTTAAGTGAAGGAAAATGTGTTGTGCTTGCACCTGATGAGGAAAGGAAAAGACAAAGATTAGAATATCGGTGTAGATGCAAGGCTTGAATTAAATTTAAAATTTGCAATGGGTAGTGGGAAGTCTTTGAGTTTAATGACACTCATTTTTGCAAGAAAACTTAGGCCAGCCACCAAACAAATAATTGCTTCATTAGTTGATTCTAGTATTGCTCCAAAAAAAGCTTATAGATTCTTGGCAAAACAAGCTGGTGGAATTGCAAATGTTGGTTTTATTGAACAAGATGTCCACAATTTTCTGTAATTTCGTAGAAGAAGCTTAATTAGATTTGGAGATGTGCAATCTCTAATTAATTATTTTAAATCTACACAATTAGAAGAAGTAAAATTTTTCTATACCTTTGAACTTGATGATGAGGGCAGATTGTCTAATGTCTTTTGAAGGGATGGAATATCTATATTGCATTATGAATGCTTTGGAGATGTGATGATCTTTGATACTACAAACAAAATAAATATATGGAATATGATTTTTGCTCTATTTTTTTGGTATGAATAACCATTGGAAGAACATATACTTTGGATGTGCCTTTTTGCATGATGAGATTGCAAGTTCATTTGAGTGGTTGTTTTGATCATTTTTGGATTCTCTGGGAGGAAAGGCATTGATATCTATTTTTTCTAATCAAGATCATGCAATGGGAGTTGCAGTAAAAAATGTGTTGCCTAAAATGCATCAAGCTTATGTGAATAGTATATTGAGAAAAATGCTGCAAAGAAGATCTCTAATCTTCTTTATCAACCAGATTTCAGGAGATTCTTCCATTATCTGTTGGGGAAATGTGACTTTTACACAACTTGGCAAAAACTGATTGATGAATTTGATGTTGGAGACAATGATTGGCGTAAGAGGTTGTATGAATTGAGAGAAAAAAATGGTGTGCTGCATTTAATCGTGATATATTTTCTAGTGACACTAAATTTAGCCAAAGAAGAAAGAGTGCAAATAGAGTTTTTAATGAAATGACAGGGAAAAGACAAACTCTTACTGGATTTGCTAAACAATATGAGGCAAAAAGTAAGGGAATTTCGTGACATTGAGTCAAGTTATGATTTTAGATCTCAAGGCAGCCTTAAACTCTTGGTACCTATCTGTGGAATTCTAAAGCATGTAGCCAAAGCCTATACAAGTATTATCTTTTTCAGATTTCTAGATGAATTCTTACAAGGTATATCTGAAAATGATGTTTACATGACAACTAATGGGGTTGTTCAAATTTATATAATACAAAAGAGTGAAGATGGACAAACTCATGTTGTGCAATTTGATTCAGTAAATCATAATATCACTTGTAGTTGTCACATGTTTGAAACTTTGGGATGGTTGTATCATCATGCTTTGACTGTCATGCATATAAATTTACATCTTGACCATATTCTTAACAAGTATGTTTTGAAACATTGAACTAAATATGCAAAGCAAGGCATTGGTTTTAATAAGTGTAATGTAACATCCTTCTCTTTGCACTTTGAACAGTAACTGCTTTGAATTCGATTAGAATATGTATGGTGTTTAGAACAAGAAATGTTCAGTTTAATTAGAAGAATATTTTGGAACAATAAAAATTTTAAAGGACATCGAAGTAATTTTCAACCCCAAATGAAGAAAAATCAGGACTCAATATGAAATTTCTGAAAGGCACCAAAACGCACCGTATAATGCATAGATTATATTAGTGAAATAATTTTTTTTTTCAACTGAGATGAATAGTTATACTAAATCTAGTTATTTTAAGAAGGAATGTTAACCACGGTTAAGATGCAAGGAATCTAATAGACCTTTAATCAAAGCTTTGCGGATAAGGTGGAAGAAAAAAAAAAAAGATCATTTATAGGTCCATACTGAAAACCACAAGCACAAAGCCACTTGGAATATAACCATTGGATTGTATGGAAGCCATTTTGCATCCCATGATTGGTTACAATTCTTGTCCAACCAATAGAAATGTTACAAGCCTACAAGTTCTATGATATTTGATGAGATTCTAGAAATATCTAGCCAAGTCACATGATTTTTGTTAAAAGTCACATGACCCTATTTAAAGAAAGCTATACATTAAGCAAGAAAAGTAGCCAGCCAAGGAAAGAAAGAAGGAGAAAAAGAAAAGAAAAAGAGAAGTTTCTAAAATATCATATGTCCATATTCTAGGAAATTCTAAAAATATTGTAGGACACGTAAACAAGCACATGATAGAATCTTGGTATAAAAGAATGAAGAAATGGCAGTGAACAAGGGGTAGAAATAGCTGAAAATAAGAAGAAAAAGGGAGAAAGAGAAAAACGAGAGAAAAGAAGGGAAAAGAAAGAAAAAGTAGGGGGAGCGAGAGAGAGAGTAGTCGAGGGAAAGAGAAAAGGAAAGAAGGAAGAAGAAAGCTTGGGCAATTTCAAGCTAGATCTCAACATTTACATTGTAAAACATTATTCCCCAGGAATTAAAGTTAATCTATGACTTATGGTGATCCTTTTGATATAACTTTTATAGGAAAAAATAACATGAAATAGCTATCATGATTATGAAGATTTGTTGTTGTGATGTTGTTTTGGTCATTGTGCCGGTTGCTTGGAGGAGTTGGTTGGTGTGGTTTTTATGCTATTTGAAGATAATTTGAAGGAGTTATGAAAGGATAATGGTGGCTGTAATTGTGGTAGGAAATGAACAAAGGAAGAATTGGAATAAACGTATTATTATTGTTGTGAAATCAAGCATATTTTAATGCATCTTATATAGCTGTTTTTTGTTCCAATAAAAGTATATTTTTTTGTGTGGTTCCAATTTTGATGTTGTTCAGGGTTGGGAATATGCAAATCATGTGATGATAAATTGAAGGATGAAATGAATAAAGTGATAATTGAAGGTTGAAGGGATAATAGATTAATAGAAGAATGCATTTTTGTGAGAAGATACAAAAGCCGCAAGCTTGTGCTTGTAGTAATTTTGTAACTATCACACCCCAAAACCGAGGGTGACGTGGCAACACCCCAAAAAGGAAATGTTGAACTCTTTACATACCATAAATAGTCAAAACATAACATTCTAGTAATTCTTAGAGAGCATCCTTACATCGTCTTTAAATCCAAAACAAAACATATATAAAACTGAGCAAAAATGAAAAAACAAGTTACTGTAGATCCCCTTCAAACCATTCTTCCAACTCATCCTCATCTAACTAAGAACCTAAAAAATGTTGAATAAGGAGTGAGCTTACTAGCTCAGTAAGGAAATCTAGCTTACTTGGGATTGAGTATGCTACATATACATATACATTTATAAAACGTTTGTTTAAAATAGCTTAGAAGTTCGGGTAAAACATAACTCATGCAGTTTTAGAATATCTTCCTGATAGGTTGGTCGCAACATATAAAGATCTCAGAATATCATACAAAGAAACAAGAGGGAGGGAAAGAGGAACAATGAATCTCTTAACTTTTCTCTATACAAAATCGAATGAGGTATATCTGGCACATGAATACCGAACTGATGTTATTTATTTAGTGAAAATAATGGCAAACAAATCTAGGGGGAAGACCATCGCCTCAGTATTAGAATACCAGTGTCAAAATCAAAGCAGAAGGGACCCAGGGCCAGATACAGGAAAGCACAACCGGTGAGGGGTGCACCGAACAGTACGAAGCTGGCACCGACCGTCAGCGAATGAGGCAGCACCAGGTGCACTCTGGAATATGCGAATGCAATTTTCAAAGCACCCAAAAGCTAACCTACAACATCCAATCCCATGAACCGATCTAACCATCCCCTTTATGAAGGTAAAACACTAGTTTTGTGCACCAAAAATCATTTACTTAAACATATTTAAATTTATGAAGATGATTCATGCTTGAGGACTTTAATTTGGCTTAACTGATTAGTCTACCAATTATTATATCCCATTGGAAAAAGGGCCTTAGCATATCCTAGATATTGGATCCCCCTAATAGGGCCTTATAGCTAATAAAGTTGGGGAATTCCCTACCAAATTGAAAACCACAAGCATTCAACATCACATGAATCAGAAAATCAGCACAAAGACATAGAATTTCGCTTAAACTCATAATTTCCAATGGACATGACCATTTGTAATGAAATAACAATTAACATATCATGCTCAATACCATTTTTATATAATCAAAATACTACTTTCATAAAGAAATCAAGAAACATCATTGATTTTGAAGAAAATAGTAATCAGTACCAAATATAGGAAAACCCAATTTCCTTACCAAAGTATTCAAATACGATGAATCCTCCCAAAGCTTCCCCTCAAGCCACCAAATTCCTAAGTACTTTCAATTAGCATCCAAACAACACAATTCATTCATAAATTAACTTTCGCTAATTCCAAGCCCTAACACCCTTTACCTCAATCCATGAACAATTTATCTCAATCCTAAGCTACAAATATCATAAATCATAAGAGGAAGGCTAACTTACCACGATTTGACACCGAAGGCTCATTCTCCTTCTCAGATTCTTCACTCTCTCCGTTCTCCTCCTCCTCTGGAACAGCTTCTGGAAATAACGTAACTGTTCAAAACGAGACTGAGTCTATAATTAAGTAGTTAATAAAAGCCCCCTAAATAAAATAATTGTAACTTAGTCCCATAACTTATAATACTAACTATTAATCCTTATAGATCCTAGCTTACTAATTAAATAAAATAACAATCCAATAAGCCCGTTAGAGAAAGAATTTTGTGGGCTCACATTCCATCTCGGTACAAAAAGTTTCGTCCTCGAAACTTATGCACCTTAGTCCTCGAATATGAAAGGATACTTCTGGCGTGCATATTCCTCTAACTCCCAAATCACTTTTCGTTCAGAATGATTTGACCATTACACCTTAACATAAGGTATCGTCCTCTATCTCAGAACTTGCAGCTTCCTATCCACGATCTTTACTGGTACCTCCTCATAAGTTAAATCTTCACATACTTACAAATGCAACATTTTCAAAATATGACTTGGGTCAGAAACATACCGTCGTAGTTGGGATATGTGAAAAACACCGTGTATCTTGGATAACGCTGGCGGCAAGGCTAATATGTAGGCCAAATCTCCTACTCTCTCAAGGATTTCATACAGCCCTATATACCTTAAACTTAGTTTCCTACTCTTACCAAACCTCATTACACCCTTCGTAAAGGATACATTCAAATACACTTTCTCACCATATTGAAACTCCAGTGGCCTTCGTTTGCTATCAGCCTAACTCTTCTGGTGGTCCTAGGCAACTTTCAATCTTTCATTAATCACCAATACTTTATCTGAAGTAATTTGTACCAACTTTGGTCCGGTCATACTCCTTTCCCCTACGTCATCCTAATAGCTTGGAGACCTACACTTCTGTCTATAAAGAGCTTCATAAGGTACCATTCAAATGCTGCCTTGATTGTTATTGTAGGAAAACTCTACCAATGCCAAATTGTCGATCTAACTTCTCTTGAAGTCCAACACACAGGCCCACAGCATATCCTCTAATGTCTGAATTGTCCTTTCTAACTGACTCTGGGTTTGAGGATGAAATGCTGTACTAAGTATGATGGTAGTTCCTATGGCCTTGTTAAAACTCTTCCAAAACCGAGACATAAACCTGGTATCTCTATCTGATACTATACTCACTGGCACCCCATACAACCTGACAATCTCATCCATGTACATTCTAAGCAACTCCTCTATAGAAGCTGTTACCTTCATAGGAATGAAGTTCGTTGACTTGGTTAGACGATCTACCACAACCCAGGTAGTGTCTTTTCCCATCTTGGTCTTAGGTAACCCAATGACGAAATCCATCATGATATGCTCCCACTTCCACATCGAAATTTCCAAAAGCTTGAGTAATTCAGAAGGTCTTTGGTGTTCTACCTTAACTTGCTAACATACCAAGCACTTAGACACATATTCTGCTATACTCCGCTTCATAACACCTCCACCAATAGTACTTCTTGAGATCCCGATACATCTTAGTTTCTCCCGGGTGAACTGAGAATCTCGTGTTGTGCACTTTCTTAAGTACCTTGGTCTTCAACACCTTATCATCGGGAACACACAATCTGCCCCTGAAACGAAAACTACCATTTGCATGAATCTGAAAATCCAATTGATCACCTTGAAGAGCCATTGCTCTCTTCCTTTCTAATTTTGCATCCCCCTGTTGAGCCTTCTTTATTCTCTCAACCAAAAAAGATTGTGCCACCAAAGTAGCTAAATATCCCGTAGCTAACTGCACCACTTCTAATTCCAACCTCTCAAACTCTGCAATAAGTCGATCCAGATCTATGAGTAGAGCTACTAAGTGTCGGACCTCTTCCTACTAAGAGCATCTGCTACTTGGATGGCCTTTCTGAGATAGTAGCTGATCTTCAAATTATAGTCCTTGAGCAACTCCAACCATCACTGTTACCTCATGTTAAGCTCTTTCTTTGTGAACAGATACTTTAAACTCTAATGATCGGTGAAGATCTCACACGTTTCCCCTTACAAATAATATCGCCAAATCTTTAGTGCAAATAGTACTGCTGTTAACTCCAAGTTATGTGTTGGGTAGTTTTGCTCATAAAGCTACAACTGTTGAGAAGCATAGGTGATCACCTTACCATTTTGCATCAACGCACAGCCCAATCCGTTCTTTGAGGCATTGATATAAATAGTATATTCTCCAACCTCTGACAGTAATTCCAAAACAGGTGCTGACGTCAATAATTTCTTCAGCTGTTGAAAGCTTTTCTCATAAGTCTCATTCCACTTGAACTGGACTCTCTTCTGGGTTAACTGCGTTAATGGAGTAGCAATCCTTAAAAAGTCCTGCACAAACTTCCGGTAGTAACCCACTAACCCTAAGAAACTTCTAACTTCCAATGTGTTAGTTGGCTTGGGCCACTCAACGATTGCCTCGATCTTTTTAGGATCAATGGGACTCCCTCTTCAGAAATCACATGCCCCAGAAATGTGACCCTCTAAAGCCAGAACTCACACTTATTGAATTTAGTATACAACCTCTGCTCCCTGAGCCTTTGTAATACCATTCTTAAATGTTCCCGTTGCACATCCTTAGATGGGGAGTACACTAGGATATCATCTATGAACACCACTACAAACTTGTCCCTAGCTGAACACTGATCTTGTTCTCTTTCTGTCCCTATCTGTATCAGATCTCCTAAACTCCGCTTCAATGTCCAAAATCCTTTGATAAGCTTCCTTGTAAGTGTTGGGTTTGATTGCAGATAACCTTCCACGAATCTTGGTTAATAGCCCATGCACGAAACGGTTAGTCCTTGA
Organism: Voacanga thouarsii; assembly: GCA_026120185.1. Taxonomy (NCBI): domain Eukaryota; kingdom Viridiplantae; phylum Streptophyta; class Magnoliopsida; order Gentianales; family Apocynaceae; genus Voacanga; species Voacanga thouarsii. The sequence goes on along the minus strand of JANUWF010002406.1, from coordinate 22,543 downwards.
AGTAGCATCCCGAGTAACTGCAGGTACATATTTGTCCAACAACTTAAACTTGAGTGTGTAATCAGTCATACTCATCTATTTTATCTGCACTAACTCAAAGAATTGATTTTCCTTCTCGATCTTGAATGTGTCAGGGAAGTACTACTCCAGAAATACTTCTCTGAAGTTCTCCCATGTGAATTGCTCATCTTTTTGGTGGTAAATGGGCTTTACCCTTTTCTACTATCTCAGTGTCTCACCAATTAAGAATGGAACAACTATATTCTGTTTAACTCACTATGGGACCTCCATGGTCTCAAAATGGTGTTCTAATTCCTTAATCTACTCCTTTGCTCTCTCAAGCCTACCTAAACCATTAAATGTCGAAAGCCCCCTCTTTTTCATCCTTTCTTAGAGTGATCGAGCTCTTAAGTCGTTCCTCTGATACCTACGCTCCTGGTCCCGTTGTAACTACTGTCGCTGCTCCACTTGCAACCTAAGCTGTTCTTACTGAACTTTGATCTGCTTTTGCTGTAGCAAATGCTAACTCTGCATTGCTTGAGCTACCATTGTTAATGCAGTAGGCGTGTCCATCAGTGTACTAGGTCCAGGAGCGGCTGTGACTGGTGGTATCGTCGTAGCAGCTGGTAGGACAAAAGGTGGAGGTAGGGTAGTTCGACCCCAACAGAATGATCACCTGATCCACACGGTGCTAACACAGTAGCAAATGAACTCTAACCCCTGTTAGCCCGACTAGTCTACCATCGTGCCCATGTAGTCGTCAGTCTATCCTTGCAACTGTCTCCCGTACCCTCTTGTGCAGTCCTTTTGCACCACGTGCCATCGCAAAAATGCCACTCGTGTGCTAAAGCGAAAAAAAGAAAAAGAAAATAATTTACTAAATAATCAACATCCCTAAAGAAGACTAAAAATACTACTTATGCTATTATCTTCCTTAAATCTAAACTTATAGGTTATATCACTTAATTCCATGCTTATTGTCCTAAAGTTTCAGCCTAGGAAGTATAATCTTGGTTCTCTAATACCATTCAATATCACGCCCTGGAACCGAGAGTGACATGGCGACACCCTAAAAAAGAAACGTCAAACCCATAACATACCATAAATAGCAAAAACATAATATTCTAGTAAAACTTAGAGAACATCCTTACATCGTCTTTAAATCTAAAACAAAACATACATAAAACTGAGCAAAAATGAAAAAATAACTAGTCACTCTAGATCCTTTTCAAACTATTCTTCCAACTCATCCTCATATAACTGAAAACCTACAAAATATTGAATAAAGACTACACTTACTAGCTTAGTAAGGAAATCTGGCTTACTTGGGATTGAGCATGCTACGTATACATATACATTTATAAATTATTTGTTCAAAATAACTTAGAAGTTAGGGTAAAACACAACTCATGGGGTTTTAAAATATCTTCTTGGTAGGTTAGTCGCACCATATGAAGATCTCGGAATATCACACAAAGAAACAAGAGGGTGGGAAAGAGGAACAATGAATATCTTAACTTTATTCAATACTGAATCAAATAAGACATATCTGGTATATGAATATTGAACTGGTGTTGTTTATTTAGTGAAAACAATGGCAAAAAAATCTAGGAGGAAGAACATCGCCTCAATAGTAGAACACTGACGCCAGAATCAAAACAGAGGGGACCCAATGCCAGGTGGGAGAAAGCATAGCCTGCATAGGGTGCGTTGGACAGTGCAAAGCCAGCGCCAGTTGTGAGCGAGGGAGACGGCACCGGGTGCACTCTGGAATGTATGAGTGCAATTTTCTGAGCACCCAAAAGCTAGCCTGCAACATCCAATCCCATTAACCGATCCAATCATGTCCTTGATAAAGGTAAAATACCAGTTTTGTGCACTTAAAACCATTTAAACACACACACACACACACACACACACATACACACACATATACATAATAAATATATCTTAATTTATGAAGATGATTCATACTTGGGAACTTTAATTTGGCTTAATTGATCAGTCTACCAATTATTATATCCCATTGGAAAAACAGCCTTAGCATATCCTAGATATTGTATTCCCCTAATAGGGCCTTATAGCTTATAAAGTTGGGGAATTCCTTACCAAATCGAAACCCACAAGCATTCAACATCACATGAATTAAAAAATCAACACAGACATAGAATTTCGCTTAAACTCATAAAGTCTAATGGACATGACCATTTGTAATGAAATAACAATTAACATATCATGCTCAATATCATTTTCATATAATCAAAATACCACTTTCATAAAGAAATCAAGAGACATCATTGATTTTGAGAAAAACAGTAACCAGTACCAAATACAAGAAAACCTAATTTCCTCACCAAAGTATTCAAACACCATGAATCATCCCAAAGCTTCCCCTCAAGCCACCAAATGCCTAAGTACCTTCAATTAGCACCCAAACAATACAATTCATTCATAAATTAGCTTTCCCCAATTCAAAGCCCTAACACCCTTAACCTCAATCCATGAACAATTTATCTCAATCCTAGGCTACAAATATCATAAATCATAGGAGGAAGGCTAACTTACCACAACTTGACACCGAAGGCTCAATCTCCTTATCAGATTCTTCACTCTCTCCGTTCTTCTCCTCCTCTGGAACAGCTTCTGGAAATAACGTAACTGTTCAAAACGAGACTGAGCCTATAATTAAGTAGTTAATAAAAGCCCCCTAAATAAAATAATTGTAACTTAGCCCCATAACTTATAATACTAACTATTAAGCTTTATGGATCCTAACCTACTAATTAAATAAGACAACAACCCAATAAGCCTATTAGAGAAAGGATTCTGTGGGCTCAGAATAACGGTGGCTAATTAGATTAAATTGAAGATGTGGATTTGTGGCTAAACGTCTTAAAAGTATTTTGGCACAAATTTGAGATTATTTGGATTTTAAATCAAAAGTTAGGATGAAAATACTAAGGCTTGCCATGTAAAGAAAATTCAAATTTTGAGAAATGAATGAAATCATGAAGTAAGCCATTCAATGAGGTGATAAATAAGAAATGCAAGAAGTCGTATAGTAAAAGAAGTAATGTAAATAGCTTTCAAAAATGTAAAGAAAGAAATGAGGAAATGGAAAGGCGAAAAAGAATGATGCTTCCTCGATTCGCCCAAGTAGTGCCTAATTGGAAATTAGTAATTTCCTTATTAGGGCATTTTCTTAGCAAGCTAAGATTTGTGAATATAAAGATGCTAAGAGACATGTGAATTGATCCTTGATGCAAGCATGTTTCCTATGAGGATTGTTTGTAGCAAAGTGTTTTTCTAATATAATTAAATGTTGATATGGATTTGTGTTATTTTGATATATTTAAGTATAATCTTTTTTGCCTGATCTTGCGAGCATTAATTGTCAAGATCTTAACACAAATACTTTTTCTTAAAATTTTGAACGATGAACCTTTCATACGCTAACACCTATATTTTAGCACTTCATGGAAGTTCCCCAACTTTTAAACCATAGTTGCTATAAGTTTTTTGTTGAACTCGCAAATGAACATTTTATATAAAATGAGTCCATTTGTTTATTTTGGACTAATGAATCCTTAGAATCATTTATACCTAAACATTTTATGAATTACAAATAGTCGAGCCATTTAGTTTTCCAAATTCGTTTCAGCTAAGGGATTTCGAAATCAATTGAAGTACAAGCATTTTACTCGGTGTATTTGAAAACCATGAATATTGTGAATTTTGAATCCTTTTCTTGTTAAAAGCTTAGGTATATTTTCACCATTTGTTAAAAACCCTGTTTCGTGATATTTTCTTCATATTACTTGTTCAAGCAATGTTTCATGACATTTTCTTCACGTTCCTTGTTAAAGCCATGTTTTATGCTATTTACATCATGTTACTTGTTAAAACCTTACTTCATGACAAGTATTTCCTGTTACTTGTTAAAGCCACATTTCTCGACATTTTCTTTAAGTTATTTATGAAAGTCCTGCCATGTGCCACATTTTATGATATTTTCATCATGCGTTGCATTGACTAACTTGACAAGTCATGGAAAATGGAATAATAACTTTTCTGTCGCTTGAACTAGCACATGTATAACATGTGAACGTTGAGTACTTAACGAGAGTTTTTTTCCATGTACTAGCCTATGTTAGATATAGATGATTCTAACTAACTTGTCCAATTTTGGAATTCATCTTACTTCGAATAGGGCGATAGGACATTGAGATTAGCCGAATTCGTGGCGTAAGTAATTTCTTGGCATAAGCACAATTCTTTGCGAAAGCACTAACTCTAAGCATAAGCAATAACTCTTGCATCTTGATAGGTGGAATTTCTTGAGTTCCTCTCGTACATGAATCATGAACTACTTGTCTTGCCTTGCGAGATCTTGAATACTGTTTTTCAAGAAATGGCACAAGGATTTTACTCCCTACATTTCTTGATAAAAATAAACTCTTGTTAATTGATCATGCTTCTAGTTACTTGAATATGCCTTTCTACAATGGGGTCAAGCATGCTATCTTATTTTGGACAATACTTAATTTACAAGCTGTATTCTAGAAAAATACTAGCCCATATGGACTCACTGAGTGTTTAGAACTCACACGTGTTATATTCTCTATATAAAAAAAATAAAATAAAATTTAGAGGCTGGAACACAACAGAGGATTCTTGGAGATTCCATCTACTCTATATATATATAGATCTCAGAGATTGCATCTAGAGTAGAAGATGAAGTATGTACCTATCTAGGACACTTGATCCTTTTGAATCCATGTATTAAAGGTTAAACCTTACATTCTTCTTGTATTTAATATAATGTTTTGAGAAATTTTGCCGTATTATAAGTTGAGACTGTTATAAAAACCCTTATCTGGAAAATTAGACGAGGTGACGTCCTACAATATAAGGCCCACTACGATATTGATATGTGGGGTGTGGTATATAATGTCTCTAGTGTTGATACTTTTGCATCTTCATCTGCTATGCATTGTAATGGTTTAATAAGAGAATCATTTTCTTTGATGAGTACAACTAGAGATGATGCTTCAGAGGAGATTGTAAGACGACAGTTAAATATTGCCAAAAGTGAACTTATTAAGTATCAAAACAGTATATTTTCATATTCTGATAGAGATACTAGTAAGGGTTGTGAACAAAATTTCAAAATTTGTGATGGCATCATGCAAGATCCTATTACCAAAAAGAAGAAATAAAAAAAAAAAAATTCAAGGTTGAAGAGCTTTCTTGAAAAGAAAAGAACCAGGCAACAACGAGGAACAAGTAGTGCTCAACTATTGCACCTGCAAAATGAATCTCAAATGCTTGCAATAACTAATCTTGAGGTACATGATTGAAATTAGCTTCTTTTAAGTTATTATTATTATTTAAAAATTCTGATTAAGATTACTTAAATTTAACTTGTTTTAGTTTCCAGCATTGTGCCACAATAGCAGTTCATTTACCCAGTTATTAATTGACAATACAAGAAAAAAGTAAAATTGCGACCACAAATTTGGTAGCTATTCAGTAAATTGCAATCGAATTGTGACCAACCTGTGCTACTTGCATACCAGTAGTAGCTAATCCAATTTTGTGATCGATTTTCTTTTTTTTTTTTTTTGGTCACTAATTTACAACCGAATTTCATCTACACTTTCTATAATAAAATTAAATTGTGACAACTTAAAAAAAAAAAGAAATTGTTGAATTTGACCTGACCCAAGCCCACCACCCCGACCCGGTTGACCCTCACAACACTTGGTCCACGAAACACCCGCCGTACCAGAGTAGCGCCCTTACAAGAGAAATGTGCTGAAGTCTGCTGTCCCTATAGGTTTCAAACGCATGACCAACCGTCCACAATGTGCTGAAGTCTACCGTCCCTACCAAACCTATTGTTGTGCTGAGTGTTATCATAAATTATATTTATTATATATTTGCAACTTTTTTTTTATTTCATTTTCAATTATTAGTTTATTTATAAATATTTTTAATATTAAGTTGAATGTATTTTAAGTAAATAAAAAGTTATAATAATTTATTAATTCTGAAGAAAATGTGTGTTATACAAGATTAAAAATATTTTTCAATTAAATGAAAATTACCTTTTGTTTTTTTATATATTTATACATTAAATACTTTTTTAAAATATATTTTTTCTTTTTTTTTGTTAGGCCGTTTTTTCTTTTATTCCATAAAAATTAAAATGTAATAGAGGATTACTAATTTAGATATGTTTTCATCTTTTAGTTTTATTATTTATTTCTTAGAGCATCAAATATTGTTAAAAGTATTATTCAATATAAGTTAAAAATGAAGTAAAAAAATCAGTAATTAATAATTAACAATTATATAAAACTTGTTAAAATTCAAAGTTTTATAATTTTTTGAATTTTTTTTCTTTTAAACTTCTATGCATGTTCTATAATTCATAAATGTAAAATATTTGTCTATACTAAAATGATAATTAATTGTATTATGAAGATAATGTTTAATTTTTTCATATAAAAATATATTTTATGCCTTAATTCATTTTTTTAGATATTAACATGTTGATAAATGTAAAAGAATATGATTTTGAAACAATTATTACTATTATTTTAAGGCCTACATTATAGTAACTTTACTGAGAAAATTATAAAATTTATAATTTTTTTAACATTAGTATAATAATTGAAATTTAAATTACACTCTAATTTATAAGCCATATATGTAAGTTGATAAATTTAACTTAAAATTTGTTCATATTCATATACAAAGATTTACTTTTTGTCTTTTAGATTTATAATATTTGAGATGAATAAAGAATTATAATAGTTTGTTACTTCTAAAGAAAAAAAATTGTAATGTCCATGGTTAAAAACATTTTTCAATTAAATGACAATTATGTTTTATTCTCTTATATATAATTAAATGAAAATGATTTTTTTATTCTCTTATGTATATATTTATATATTTGAGTAGTTTATTTTTATCAATGCATGCTGTTAATTTTTTTCTTTTATTTTTTAAAAATTAAAATTTAATTAATGAGAAATTAATCTAGATATGTTTTCATATTTTATGTTATTTATTTATTAAAGCATCAAATATTGTAAAAGGTATCTAAGTGCCAAAAAAAAAAAAAAAGTTGTTAATACTTAATAAGATTGGAGAAAAAGTATCAAATTTAGATAAAAATAGAATTACCACTACTAGAAAAAAGGGTTTGTTGACATATTTTTAATGACACTTTTTACAAAGCGTAATAATATACTCTCATCATCCCTTAATATAAGTCGCTAGACTGAATTTTACATATATTAAGATTTTTAAAAACAATGTAACTTTATATTTTTCTTCCTAAAACACCTCTACTTAAATGTCTTGGAAACAACAGAAGAGAGGAGAGAGAAAGATAGGGAAAGAGAATAATAAATAAGGACAAAAATATAAAAATAGTTTCAAAACCTTTTTGAAAAGCCCTCAATGACTTATAATTTGGGATAGTAAAAGTAATCCCTAGTGACTTATATTATGGGACGAAGGGAGTATTACTTATAATGACACTAGATTTTTTAGTGTTATTATATAGAACCAATACGATATAGTTTTGTTAGTTTCATTTAAAATGATATATTGTTATGACACAATTCTGTGTCAAGAAAAAATATTGGAGTTTTCTTGACACTCTGGGACTGAATGAAAAGGCACGCATAGACACTTTCATTTAAAAAAATTGTGTGAGTTTTTCACTAATTTTGACTAGCCTCTGTTTATGTTTTCAAAGTAGCCGAATAACAATGGCGAACAGAAATGTTTTTCCTCCAAATCACTGACGGAAATCGGACGATCTGGAGCACGAGTTGCATCTTCTTCAGCCCAAATTCCTCTACTTCGCACCATGGTTGCGTTTGAGGGCAAAACCCTCATTTTTTTTATCCATCTCTTTGTTATTCACTACACAACCGTTGACTCTACTACCGTGTGAAGGGTTGTTCAGCATTGCAGATAGGTGTCATTGGTCACGGTCTTTACGCCTCTCTTTAGACTGGTAAGTATCCAGATATTGATATGCATTGGAAAAATAGATCCAAATAGTATACATTTTGTCTTGGATGTTGCTATTGAACTATTTCTATATTGTCTTCAAGTTTAATTGTATGTATAAATAAATACATTTTTGTGCATATGCGAGTTTCCTTTTCGGCGATTGAGTATGTTTTCCTTTGAAATTCAGAGACTTGAATTTGGGCCAGATGAATAGCCTTTGGTAAGGCATTCTTGCAGTTGAGTTAGCTTTGAAATTAATATTTTGGGCATTTGTTGATTTAAATTGAGTTAATGATTTTGCTTTGATAGTTATTTCTTTTGATATTCTTTTTGTTTTTGGAGATTTTATTGTTCTGAAATTTTATGTCTCTTTTATGTATAATGTGTACACAAAAATGCAACTGCTTTGATTCTTTTTTTGTTATTTAAAATAAATTAATAATTCTTGAATAAATGGCTTATGAGAAAATCGCTTAGAAAACAAAATTCTTTAGGTTCTTTATTTTTCCATTGTTGCTACTAATTGACCGCCATGTTGCACATTAAACTACAAAAAAAAGGTGCCCATATAGCTCTGATAGACAAAGCGAGATAAGAAAACTAAACAAATGCAATTGATAGTGAAAGAATCATATAATGCTCTAAAGAAACAGATAGAAGACTTACAGTGTCAGAGAAATAGTCGGCCGTAAAATTGTTGCTTTCCATACCTGTGTTACTGCAGATGTTATCTTTGATACTTCTTCCAAATTAAAGATTCAAGAAGGAAATCAGTATCTACCTTAATACTTGAAGGAGTTTCTTATTCTCCTCTAGTTTTTTTAGAATAGACAAATATGCATTTTTTGATGGCCGAATAAAAAAGTGCACCATCTTTTAAAGAGTGAAAGAAGGGTAAATTTATTGATAACCATCCTCTTCTCTCCTTCATAGATTAAACAATTTAGTTTTTATAGTAATGAGTAAGGATGCGATAGATACAACAAAATGGGCCATGCATACATCTCATATTTAGATGGTGCTTTTTGGAGTAAGTACTTCTCCAAATAAGTAAAACCCACCTGTTCTGATATCTATTCTATTATTGCTGCCAGATGAATTTGGGCAAAGACAAGGGAGGGACAGATAATATTAGTTTTCTAGAAAAAAAGTGGAAGTTTTATGGCAACTCTTGGTTCCAGTTTTTTTCTTTTTTTTTTTTTTTGGTCCACCACTTATTTATAAAAATTTTAAGGAAAGTTGAAGAATTCTCATTTTAATTATTGCACATTTCTTTGGCAAAATAAATTGGAATATTTTATGTAAAAGATATAGAAGCTTTGTGAATAAAATTTCACAATGGAAAGACTCCAAAAATCTTTCACCAACATTGCTTCTTCTTTACCTAAGGAGGAAATGCTTGTCTTCTCCTAAAATCTATGAGAAAATAGATATTTAGACCACCTGATCAACTCCCCTCTTCCAATACTTTTATTTTTTTTTCGATAGAACTCTTTCTATTATTTGTAAGAATAGATGTGTATATCAATTTATTATTTTTATTGACCGATCAATATTGTTTTTATTTATTTGGTTCACATATGTCATTAAAAATCCTGACAAATTAAAAGACTAGTGGAGACATGTATCATTATTTTTACCTAGGCTATTTTAATTAAATTGATTTTTATTAATTAAACTATAGTGTATTAAAAGCATGAAAATTTTCATTTTTGCCTCTTTCTAGCCGCCATCTAGGAAAGAGAAACTTGTGATTATTCATATTATGGATGAGTATGTAACTTGTGATCAATCCATCTCTTTTATAAGATGCTTATTATGTTGAGCTCAAAATTTCCAAAGATATAATCAATTTGGTTTTCAATTTTTTAACTCTCCTACTAGTGTGGATCTCTCTATACAATGGGATAAAATCAAAATAATTAACAAGTTTCGAACAAAAAATTTCAAATTAGAAAGTTCACACACCACTTAACATATTAGAATTTTCTTTCTACATACTGTAAAAGGTATTGCAACCTTTTTTTTTTTAAAAGGGATTTCTCCACTTGTATTCTAACATGGTGCTAACATAGGTAAATTATCTTCCATTTTCTACTGCCATTTGAGTTGAATAATTTGTTTCAAAAGTATGGATAAGGGTTGGATGAAACTTCCAAGGAATTGCATTAAATATGAAAATGGAGTTGAAAGGTTTTTAAACTTTGCAATGAACAACACAAGTTTAAATGGAGTGTTATTATGTCCTTGTTTGAAATGTGGAAATATAGTAATAAGAACAAAAGTTGAGGCCAGGGAGCATTTGATTGTTACGGGGTTTATTAAGGGATATACACATTGGATAGCACATGGAGAAATTTTTACGCCTAGTTTAAGTATATCACACTCAGTGCCTATCTCAAATAATGTAGCATCTATGCCAGATGACATGGAAGCAAAGTTGCATGTTGCTTTTGGGGTCCCACCTTGTGGAAATGTAGATGAAGAAAGTAATTCGACATCCCTAGATGCTAAAATATTTTACAAACTAATTAATGACAGTCAATAAGATTTGTATCTAGGTAGTAAGAAATTCTCTAAACTTGCCTTCATCATTTGATTATTTCATCTCAAGTGCACAGGGAAGTGGTCTAACAAGCATTTTGATATGCTACTTGATTTGCTGAAAGAAGTGTTGCCTGAGGGTGTTGAATTTCCTAAATCGTTTAATAAAGCTAAAAAATTGATAAAGCAACTGGGCTTAGGATATCAAAAAATAGATGCTTGTCCTAATGATTGTACATTTTACTGGGGGGATAAAGAGGGATGGAAGGATTGTAAAACGTGTAAAGAGTCTAGGTGAATCATTTCTGAAAATGACCCAACAGGTGAGAATATGAAGATTGCAAAGAAAATTTTGTGGCATTTTCCTTTGAAACCTTGACTACAATGTCTATTCATGTCTACCAAGACTTCGGCTTCTATGAGATGGCATACAAAAGGGTGCACAGATGATGGTCATATGAGGCATCCTGGTGATTCATCTGCTTGGAAAGCTTTTGACACTATAAATATAGATTTTGAAAAAGATGCACGTAATGTTACTTATAGTACTTAACCTGTGATACTCATGCATTACAATTTACCCCCTTGGATGTGTATGAAGCAACCATATTTCATATTATCATTGTTGATACCTGGTCCATTTGCTCCTAGTAATAACATTGATGTTTATATACAACCTTTAATTGCTGAATTAAAAAGAGTTATAGGACATAGGTGTGTAAACATTTGTTACATCTTCGAAGCAGAATTTTCAGCTACATGATGCATTGTTGTGGACAATTAGTGATTTTTTGGGTTATGCAAATTTGTTTAGGTGGAGTACTAAAGGGCAGCTAGCCTATCCTATTTGTCATAAGGAAACAAAATCACAATGGTCGAAGAATGGTGCCCAAACAATGCTACATAGGGCACTGTAGGTTTTTGTCTTCAAATTATTGTTTTCGAAATGATGCACGATTATGTGATGGTCATCACGAACATGGAAGGCCACCCTCTAAATTGAATAAGGATAGGATATTACATGAATTAAAGGGAAAACAGATCAAATTTGAAAGGGCAGTCAATAATAACGAACAATTACCCTATAATTGGAAGAAACAAATTATATTCTTCAAGTTGCCATATTAGAAAGACAATTTAGGATGCAATAATCTTGATGTAATACATATTGAAAAGAACGTTTCTAAAACCATATGTGCAATATTGTTGGAGGTGGATAAGAAAAGGTACTTTAAGTCATGTCTCGACTTAAAGGATATGGGTATTCGATCGGACCTTCATCCTATTGAGAGGGATAATGGTAAAGTTTATTTGCCATTGGCTTCGTTTGTACTATGTAAGAAGGAGAAAGTGACATTTTACAAGACTTTGAAAGGTGTTAAGGTGCTCGGACGGATACGCTGCCAACTTATCTAAGTGCGTACACCTTAATCCACCTATGCTTTCTGGACTTAAAATCCATGACCATCATATTTTGATGCAACAATTGCTGCCAATTGCTTTAAGAAAAGTTTTACCTAAATTTGTCCGCTATCCTTTAATAAAGCTCAGTAGATACTTTAGAAAGTTGTGCTGTACTGAGATTCATCCAAATGAAGTGTTTCAATTAGAGCAAGAGATTGTAGTTATCCTTTGTGAATTAGAGCGAGTCTTTCCTCCTTCATCGTTCAGTATCATGATGTATGTAACTGTCCATTTAGCATTAGAAGCTAGGATAGCTGGGTCGGTTCATTATCGATAGATGCATCCTATAGAGAGGTAAATGTTTCTTTCATTTCAGATTTAGGTTATTCTTACTTGCAATGAAGAAACATGTACAAAAATGGCATTGAAACTAATGTATGAAATTTGAAGTTAAATAGGTATTTGAGCACTTTAAAGTCCTATGTTCACAATACGAGTCGCCCATATGGTTCTATTGCTAAAGGGTACTTGGCTGATGAATGTTTGACATTTTGCTCATTATATCTTACTGACTATGTTGAGACAAAGTTCAACCGACCAAGTAGGAATGAGGATTGTGAAACTAATTCCTATGCTGGGTTAGAGATTTTCAAACCAACTAGATGTCCACTTGGAAAAGGAGTACCTACAAAATTTGATGAAAACACGCTGAAGAAAGCACATCAATATGTGTTGTTTAATTCTTACTCTGTAAAACCTTACATATAGTAAGTATAAGATAAAGAACTTATATTTTTCATTAGATTAGTGCCCATAAAGCCACACCTAACTAATGCATAGTATGTGTGTGCAGCCAACATCAAGGACTAGTGGAGCAAAGGCAACCTCGTGCAAGTTTGCATGAAATTGAGCACATCCGTAGTGAAGAATTTGCGAATTGGTTTTGCAATTATGTAAGGCTCATCCCAAATGGCATGCTTAAGTTATACTTTAATGATGCTTAAGCTTACTCTGACTCTTGTCGGTTTCTTAGGTGAAGGCATTGCAATTTAATGATGATATAGTTTTTAAGGATTTGAAGTATCTGACCAGAGGACCCAATCAAATTGAGCTTAAATACAATAGGTTCTTGGTGAACGACTTTCAGTTTCATACTAAAGAAGTTGAACATTAAAGGAAAACTCAAAATAGTGATGTTTCTATAAATGCAACAACCACTAGTTTTTCGAGTGTTAGGGATAGAAATCCAATTTCAAGTGATGTGTCTTATTTAGGGAAATTAACAGATGTGATTAAGTTAGATTATAGAGACGGGCATAGAGTTGTGTTGTTCAAATGTGATTGGGTATCAACAGGGAAAATGTTGAAATAAGATGTTGAAGGCTTTACTCTGGCCAATTTCACTGATGTTAGGCCCTATTCTGAGCCTTTCATTCTAGCTTCTCAAGCAACGCAAGTCTTTAAAGTTGGAGACCTGGCTGAAAGTAATTGGCAAATTATTATAGCCACAAATCCAAGAGCTGTGTATAGCACAGGGTCCCTAGTTGATGTTGAGATTTATTTGCAAAGTGACACTTGCAATATCCAGGCAAATTTGGGTAGTGAGGAAGTTAGCTGGGTTCGTGAAGGGGTTGATGGAGTTGACGTTGATATTACATCTATTTGATAATTCTTTATTTTATTAGTTGCTTTAGTTATCTTTTATTTTGTTTTTGAAGTCCTTCTATTCAAGTCAAGTTGGTTAAACTTAGTGGCAGTAATATAAGATATAGCCTTTTGAAGCTCTATTATTTATTTCTTAGGCAAGCAATATGTGCTATATCTTTGCATTTTGTTTGTTTGTTTGCTCTTTTTTTTTAATTAATAAATATTTTAGGTTCTTTTTGGGGATTTTTTTAGATATAAAATTATTGATCTCTTTGTGAATATTTGAATCCTAGATTTCTATTACATGTTATATGGCAAGAACTAGGGGAAGAAGAAGAAGTACTAATCAAATAAACTAATAAGTTGATGGCTATACCGATGCGCATGTTGTACAAGATGTGGATGGCTAAGTCATGCAACAAAGTGAAAGTTAAGGTATATTTATATTTAGTGTCTTCTCATATGCTTTCTATTTTTTTGTACTTCTTAATGTGTCCTCGCACAATTTTTATAGGTGAAGTAAGTACTAGAAGAAGGGAGCCCATTCGCAAGAGAAGACCAACCTATATGACCTCTATTTAAGGTCTCCCTCGAAATGCGAAGCCATTGGAGATTGAATTCAACAAGTTTGGACAGCCGGTTGGAACAAACCATGCTAAATTGACCGAATATTTGGGAACCATAGCAAGGAATGGAATGTACGCTTCGATTGATATCAAAACATGGTGTTAAATTCCTCAAGACAACAAGAATGAGATGTTCAATGTTGTGAAGGTATTTTACATTATTATATAATATAACAGATACAACAAAATAATATTAGTATATAGTAATATGTATTTGAGTTTTGCTATTTTTTGTCCATGTACAGGAGAAGTCTGATGTACTGCCTAGTCATAAGCCTGCTATTCTAAGATCAATTGGCATAAAATGAAGAACCTGGAAAGCATCACTAAAGAATGAGTGGTATGATGCAGAAAAAGACATCCATCACCAAACTACATGTACCGAAAAACGTGTGTTACAAACTCAGTGGACTAATCTCCTTAAATAGTGAGATTCAGCTAAAGGGAATGTAAGAATCTCTCCTTATACTCATTCTATTTCGATTGGCTAATCTTCTGAAAATTTGTTGATGATTTTTTTTTTTAAATTCAGGCAATGTTGGAAAATAATAAAAGAAATAGAAGCATGAAGAACATGAATCATAGGATAGGGAAGAAGCCACGTTGTCAAATTTATGATGATATGGTAACTTTATGATTTGGGAATAATTTCAAGTGCTATTTCCACAGACTTCTATTAACTACTCACACAAATTGAATGATTTAGACAAGGAGCAAGGCAATTCCCCAACTCATGTACAAATGTTCAAGAAATGTTACACGAATGCTAATGAAACTTCGTCCGGCTCTCATGTTGCCAGTGCAGTGGTAATTTGATAGGGGTTAAAACCATCATTCTTTTCCTAGTTATTTGAGGGTGTTTTAAGATACATTTGTTGTAATAATTAGGCATATTCCTTCCTATATGATATTTTGCTTGTAAAATGTATTTTTAGCAAATGTGTGCATATTTAAGTTAAAATTAACTAGAAAGTGCACAGAACCAGAATGCACCAGGTGCTAGGCCCAGCCAGTGGACTAGGTGCCAAGTCCATTTTGTCCAGCAGCAAAGATTAAACGGGCTTCAGAAATTTTTCTAGAACTGACCTGGTGCCAAGTCTGGCAAGTGTACCTAGTGCCGGGTCCATTTTGTCTGTCAGACCAAAAATAGAGCAAAACAGAGGAAGAACAAAGTGTACCTGGCGACAGGTAGGTTCTGGAGGCGAAAATTTTGCATGTGGAATTAGGACTTATCCAAGGATTTTAGTATTTTCTTATTCCTACTCGGCCACGACTTCCTTAACCACGAAATAGGCATCCAAGAAGCGTATAAAAGTATAAGAGAACACAATGGTTAGATATATACAACTAAGAGAGGTGAATTAAAGAGCAAAAATTCTGATTCTCTCATTGAATGAGGAATTCACCCAAGCCAAGGAGGATTGTCCAAGGGAGTCTTCAAGGAAGAAGGAAAAGGATTGTCTATGAGTGCTTTCTTTTCTCTTTATTTACTTTTTCTTTAGCAATGATGCATTCAATATTTTTATTATAATTTAATATTATTTTGGGATTCATGATTTTAGGTTAATTTAGTTATTTGATCATTTCTTTGTCATCTTTGGTGTTTGATTACTTTATTTTGTTGGTTATTGATGTGAGTTTTTCTAATTGACTTCGACACAACGATGTTAGGAGTTTCATTGCATTGATTTCGTACTTGATCTCGATGGATTTGAACGATGAAGTTAGGATTTGAGAACTAAGCTATCAAAGGTTATGTTAATTTCACCTTGACATAGGGTTATTAGCTAATTTCATGTTTATAAGGAATTAAGCCTAATGCATGTTTTGGTTATGTTAGCTTGATTGGCAAATATGTTTATATGAATCAAAATATAAGATTTTATGGATTGACAAACGAAGTGGAATTTATCTAAGTAAAATCATAACTTGTTAGATGATTGAGTTTTACTTTATATTCCTTCATGATGCCAAGATGATAATTAGTTGAGAGAATTGCTAATCAATTCATTTTTCATGTTTTCTAGGGTACTTGTCTAAATTGCATAAACCTACATCCTTGAGTTGTATATGTTTCTTTAGTTTTTTTTTTATTCTTTTCTCATTTTATTTGGGTCGGTTGAATACTGAAAGAAAAGTGATTAGTGTGTACTTGTTCCTTTGAGGATCGATATTCGTTAATTCCCTATACTATGCTTGTGATAAGTATACTTGTTCACATGTGTATTTTTGGATTAATGTTTTAGTTAAAACTTGATTAAGGGATGGACTTAAAATTGATGATTTTATATACCCAAAATTTACACATCATAATTATACATTCTTGAATCATTAGTATTTGTTTTATGGGAATATGCCTTTCTTTCTAGTTAAATGGACAACTATGTTTTTTTATCGATGGAGAACATTGTGGACTATGAATGTAGCTTTGTTTTACTAATAGAAATTTTGTACTTCTTTGCTTCATTGAGCATTACTACTTGCTGCTATTTTGGTTTTCAAAGGATGGTGTTATGTTTGTGATTATAATGATATTTTGGTACAGTGAACTGCAATTCCATTGTGAGATGTATGGGTTTGATTTTGTTTTAGAGATGTGCACTGTTGAAAGCCATTGTCTTGTTACAACAAGAGTTTGGAGCAGTCTACTCACTGTTGAATGTGTTTGAATTTTGGTTTGGTATACTTGGTTCAGCATAGCTGCAATGTCACAAGAAATGATGCTTTTTGTGCATAGCAACTAGGTGCTTTAGTTTTGGAGGAAAAGAAGAGCTATGTGTTTGCTGCTTTATCTCATGTGTGTGTGTGGCTGTTTGCTCGTTGGAATTTGGTTTTGTTTGTGATGTAGTATGGCTAAAATAACTGAAATTCAATGCCTTAGATGTAGTGAAAATTATAGCTAATATTTTATCCAATAAAGAAATATAGGAATTTAGAGTTTTGAGAAATTTAGTGCCTTGTTGAGAAATATAGGAATTTAGAAATTCAATGCCTTGTGCTATTTGGTTATGTATGTGAATATGAGCTATTGTTTATAAAAGTATTTGAAGGGCAAGAAAGGAATTTAGGGGTTGCCTTGGTTCTTATTAACATCTTTTTAATTTCAATCTTCTGAAGATTAGTTGAAATTAGCAAAACTATTGAAATTCATGTATATGTGTTTAGGTATATTGACATTGTTTTTCCCTTTTGAGAGTAGTTCTTGTGCCACTTGATGAAATAGTTTGTCATCAAATTTGATAATCATAATTGTGATTCAGTACAGAATATTTTTTAGTGGCTCATGATCAACATTTTTATAAAGGAGTTGATATTTATATTTTTGGTTTGTAGCTTGATGATTCTTACATGTGCATACTCATCTCTAGTTCTAGAAAAGGCAAATGTTTCCCTTTGGCTTTTCTATCTTTTTCTTTTTGTTGTTTGGGAGGGGGGGCGCCGGGGGGGGGGGGGGACTTGTGAGTAAAAAGTTATTGACAACATACTAAAGACTGTCAAAGCTGGAATTCTGCTTACGTTTAAGTATCATATGTATTGTTTTGCATTCTTTATTTTGAGAACTAGGTAAAACCCTTGAGACTTTGCATATGCCTTTAATTGGGGTTAATAGGCCAAAACAGCTTGTTCTGCTGCATTCAAAGTGCAAATTTTCATCCATTATTACGATAAAACTTCCTACTTTGTAGAATAAAAAAGATCATGGCAATTAGAGCCTCATTTTGATACCAATTTTGTTGCGAAAAACTAAGAAAACAAAGCTACCATTTGTGAAGGAAAATTTTGTTTAAGTGTTGTTTGTGTGGGATGTGTATCAATTTGTTTGAGAAATATTTTGGTATGAGTATTAGTTCATTTGGTGTGTTTTTGTGTGAAGAAAAGATAGGAAAAAGAGCTGTAGAAATATGTATTTTTTGTTGTGTGGGATTGAAGAATGAAAGTCGGAAATGTGATGAATTAAGTGTGAAAAAGACTTTATTGTTTGGATTCCAATTGCTTCTTTGTTGTGTTGCGGAGTTTATTTCTATTCATTATGATGAGACTCCACTTCATCATGGAAGACAAGGGCCAATGATAAGAGCGAGGACCAAGAAGCTTCA
Organism: Voacanga thouarsii; assembly: GCA_026120185.1. NCBI lineage: Eukaryota > Viridiplantae > Streptophyta > Magnoliopsida > Gentianales > Apocynaceae > Voacanga > Voacanga thouarsii. Next base: position 4,188 of record JANUWF010002406.1, on the reverse strand, counting down.
AGATGATTATCAATTGATCATCAAACCATGCTTGAGGATAAAGGAGGATTGGAAGGTTGAGGAAACTAGCCAAGAGTTCGTGTTGTTAGCCATCCGCGAAGGACCCCAACAAGAACTTAAACCGGTAGCAAAGGAGGACAAAACTTGACAAGGGAGGCTTCCTAGAGGACAGCTGGCGCCGGCTCCATGAAGCCAAACCGGCGTCGACTCCATTCTGTCCAAACAACATCTCAAGCAAATATGAACCGGTCGAAGACAGAGCTAAGCCAGTGCCAGTTGTGATGTTCCAATCCGGCACTGGCTTCCCCCTAGGCACCGACGTTTGCTCTGCATTTTTAATGCTTTTCTCTGGTTTTCTTCACCTTTAATTGCTTGTAAAGACTTATTATGATCCAAAATTGTAATTAAACCTCAGGGTTTACTTAGCTAAGGTTAGGATAGTATAAATAGTACCTTTAGTGATATGACAAGATAATACACTTCACTTTAATTCAAATTTGAGAAGAGAATCTTGAGAGGCCCTAGCCTACTTGTTCATCTTGTTTAAGACCAAGCTAAAGGATTAGTCCTCCTTTTGTAAGAGTTTATAATTTTTTTGGATAATCCAATGTTGTTTTATTTGAATGGGTCTTAGTTGCTTTGTTCTTATAAGGTTTGTTTGAAATTCAATATTTGGGTACTTCTTTTTTCTATTCTATTTGTTCTTGCTAGCCTTTGTTGCTTCAAGGATATTATGGTGAGATTATAGTAGAACTTTCTACTTATCTTAAGGGTCTTTGAGGCTTTGTTCTTTAAGGGTTTGAGAAAGTGTAGGTAGTTATTTGGTTTTTCTCCTTTTTGGTCACAAGAACCTCTGTTTTTGTTCCTTTGAGTTGAGCTGGAACATAGCCAACAAAAATCACCCACAACACCAAGAAAAGCCCCCAAGAATTCGTATCAAAGAGTTTGGTATCAGAGCAAGGAAAAGCTTGATTCGCATCAAAGCTTGAAAACAAGAAAAAGGAGCCCTACAAAGTGAAGAGAAAAGAAAAATAGAAAATCTCGTCACTCAAAACTTGCTCCAAAAAAGGTCTTGAAATTTTTGTTATTCCTTAATTTTTCTGTTGGAAAATTTCTCCTTGATGTTGTTATAATCCTTAGGAACAAATTTATCTTGTGATTGTGGTAAAATTTAGCTTGAATATGGTTGAAAATTCTGGTTGTTCTTAAGTGACGAGATTGCAGCCAAGATGTTTGATAAATGTTCCATGAGAGTGTTTTTTGCTATAGTTTGAAACTTTGATTCTTGATTTTCATTCCTTGGGACTTTGTGACTTAGTATATCACTCTAATGTTGAATTCCAAGTTCATTGAACTTAATTTCTCTATTGGACACTTGTGACCATCTTGTTATTCATCATCCTACTTTTAGTTGTTCTTGATAATTCTTATTTATTTCTTGCTCAGAATTGTTTCTTGTGCATTTAGTGCTTGTTCGTGAGTTGATTAAGTCCACATTTTTCTTGAAATTCTTGACTTAAAGCTTGATTGTATGAGGTGCCTAATAAGTATTTGTTGAAATTCTCCTAAGATCCCCTAATTGGAAAATTCTTTTGATTTATGTGATTCACTTAGTTGGACTAAATCTTCAGCTATTGGGGAGAATTGGGATTGAACAAGAAGGCTTGAGTGTTAAAAAAAGGCAAGAGGGTGAACCTATTATTAAAAGAGCCTAAGAGAGTAAACACGAGGGTGGAATGATCAATCTTGAGAGCCAACATATAAGGAAGTGAAGTAAGGATCTATCTTTTCCTTCTAATCTCTTTATTTTGCAGGTATAGACAAGTTAAAACTCTACCACCATAGCCCATGAACAAGAGATCTCTAGGCATAACCCAAGTGGACCTAGTAGACCTCAAGAAGAACAAATTGATGCTAGGGGTTTGCGTGAAGATTATAAGCTATGATGAGGACGATGCAAAGTGAGTTCCAAAATATGACAAGGGAGTTGATAAATCACCTTGGACAATCTTCTACTGTGGCACAAAAGAGAGGCCAACAGCGATTTAAAGTGTCAAGTTCAAAGATGAGGGATGGTGATACCCATACTCTTCCGTTACATGCCCAACAAGGGGAAGAATTGGATGAACACTCTATTGGGGGTTTCCAACAAGCTCCTATGAGAGGAGGAAGACATGACTTGAGAGGAGGACGAGGTAGAAGTTAAGGAAGGAATGGATGGATCAATATAAGGGGTCTAGAAAGAGAATTTGAGGGAGTTGAAGAATGGTATGAGGGTGAGCATGTTGAAGCCTTTGGGGAACAACATAGAGGATGGGGTAATAGAAGAGGAAGGAGAGAAGGAAATGATGTGTAGAGGGAATTAAGCCATATTAAATTGAAAGTGTCCACATTCTATGGAAAAAGTGACCCCGAAGCTTATTTTGAGTAGGAAAGTAAGATAGAGATATTCCTAGAGAGCCATAACTATAGTGAGAGGTCAAAAGTGAGGTTGGCTATATTGAGATTTTCGGAGTATGCCTTGGCATGGTGGGAGCAAGTTAGTGCCCAAAGGAGATAAATGGGAGTGGAAACTGTGGCTAATTGGAATTTGTTGAAAGACATGATGATGGCAATGTTTATATCATACTATTACTACAACGATCTTTACCAAAGGCTCCAATCACTCAAGCAAGGGAACAAGAGTGTGGAAGATTATCATAAGGAAATAGAAGTGATGTTGATGAGAGCTCAAATCCATGAGAATCCAAGAGCAACAAGAGCAAGATTTTTGGGAGGATTAAATAGGGAGATTACCAACTTGGTGGAATTGCACCCCTATGATTGATTGGAGGATATAGTACATGTCTCCATGAAGATTGAAAGGCAATTAAAGATGAGGGCATTTACTAGACCACCTCTCCCAAACCCCAACACAACTAGCAAGGTGCCAACTAAGAAGGATGAAACCCCTAAACTATTTCAAAGGGACTTCAACAAACCTAGGGATGCTTGGAAACCTAGAGAAGATTGGAAATCTAAGGAGGATTGGAAACCTAGGGAAGGATGGAACAAGGACAAAGGGAAAACTATGGAGAGGTCACAAAAGAATAGAGACATCAAATGATTTAAGTGCCTTGGATATGGACATACTTCCCATAAGTGTCCAAGCAAGAGAGTGATGTATACCAATCCCTATGGTGATGTTTCTACCGACGAAGAAGAAGAGGAAGAAAGCTATCAAGGAAATCAAGAGGGAAATGGAGATGAGAAGAGTGATGAAGGAGAAGTTGTTGGACAAGAATACTCCTTGGTGGGAGTCACAAGAAGGTTATTGAGCTCACAAGCCATTGAGGATCAAGACCATCAACAAAGAAAGAACATTTTCTACACTAGGTGTCTAATCAATAAGATCCCTTATAGTGTCATTGTGGATAGTGGGAGTTGCACTAACGTGATTAGTGCAGATTTAGTTGAAGAATTGGACATATGTTAGATTAAACATCCCAAGCCCTACAAACTACAATGGTTAAACGATAGTGAGGAAATGAGAGTAAACAAGCAAGCGTTGGTGTCTTTTGAAATGGGGAAGTACAAGGATGATATGCTATGTGATGTCGTACCCATGCAAGCGGGTCATTTACTACTAAGGAGGCCTTGGCAATATGATAGACATGTAAAAGATTATGAGATGAAGAATACTTATTCGCTACTCAAAGAGGAAACTAATTTTACCTTCACCCCCATAGCCCCTAGTGAGGTGAGCAAAGACCAAAGAATCATGAAGGATAAAGAGAAGAAAAAGGGAGTGCAAGAAGTTAAGCAAAAGCAAGAAATTGAAAGGAAAGAAAAGGAGAGGCAAGAAAAAGAGTTGAGAGAGAGGATGAACAAATAAGTGCCATTGATAATCAAGGATAGGAGTGAGTAAGGATAAGAGCGGCGAGGTAAAAAGAGAGTGAATTTCTTTGCAAAAGAGAGTGAAGTCATAGAGGCCATAGAAGCTAAGGAACCAGGTTATACTTCTTTTATGCAAGGGTTCTTGTGAAACCCCAGTCAAAACCAACCTTAGAGTAAGGGGGTTGGGATGCATATCATGCCTTATTTCATGATTAAATACATTTTCATATGATTTTATGCCCTTCGGATTTGAGTTTTACTGTTTTGAAGTCTTGTTAGTGAGTATTGTGTGAGACGGGAAAAATGGTAATT